>VZTG01001350.1:1378340-1511370 GCA_013397845.1 Melanocharis versteri | reverse complement strand
TAAAAAAAAAAAAAAAAAAAAAAAAAAAAAGTAATTGTTACACGGGTCTTTTTAAAACTGTGACTCTTCTGATTTTATGGCTTAGCTCAGCGTTATCACGCTAGGGATCTCATCTGACCGAGTTACTTAACGTTTGTAATTCTTTATTGTGAGGGTAGTGAGGCATTGGCGCATGTTGTCCAGAGAAATTGCAGATGCCCCATCCCTGGAAACACTCAAGGCCAGGCTGGATGGGACTCTGAGCATTCTGGTCTGTAGCAGGGGGATTGAAACTAGATGATCTTTAAGATCCCTTCCAACCCAAGCCATTCTATGATTAAATAATTTATATGATGAGTTTGAACTACAGAGGTTTGAAAGGTGCTTTTCATCACTACGTTTTAGTGTTCAACAAAATTTTTTCTTCACAAAATTAAAGAAGAAATTTCATATACACAGTGTTTTTCACTTTTCCCTCTGTTTCGCCCCAGTTTGGGTTCTGTCCCAGTACTATGGATAAAAACTGAGGTATGAAGTCCTGGTTTAGCCAGCACATTCACAAGTACATGTACTTATATGCATGTAAAATTACCTTAGTTTACAGGCATAATTGTCTTGAGTGGAATATATCTTAACAATGAAGTCCATAGGTCCCAATCTAACTTGTGGTTTGATTTTTTTTGCTGTTCTAGGGAGCTGGGGTGATGTTCTACAGGCAACACTAGTGGTAACACAGGGTCAGACAAAGGCTCTGCGAGGTAGGGAAAGATTATCAGTGAGGGAAATGAGACTGCTTCTGTGAGCATGGGTGACAGGATTGTCCTTTAATTTCTTACATTTCAATGCAATTAGCAGGAGGAACCTTCCTCTTTTGCTTTTAGATGCCCAACTTCCTCCCAGTGATGACATGCTTTTCATACACATAAAAAGCTTCACTTCAGCTAAATAAATCGTTCTGGTCTGACTCAGGAAAGTCAATGAGAAATCAAGTTGCATTAAAAACATCTGTGCATTTTGAACAGCTATTTCTGAAGAGGTAAGCTGATCGTCAGCCTCTGGTCACAGCCTTGCATTCAGACCAGTGGGTGCCTGAGAGTGCAGATTGCGGAAATATTTGGTCAAGTGCATTGCACTAAATCATAGTGCAATTCTCTGTTAAATTCAATTTTTCATGCAGACACATCTCGAGGGGCTGCCGTTCTCTGCACGGTATCAGTTCTCCTGTTTTCTCCCCCTCATACTTGAATATTTTAGACATCTAACAAAGTGATTCTTCCTTTGGGATGTATCAGCTTTAGAGCATCTCTATTTGTTAATTTTGAACTTTGTCTAAACGCTACCACCTTTCTCAGGACTAAGGCTGCCAGTAGTTAGAAAATAAAAGCATGTAAATTCACTTAATTTTCAGACATCCTGTCAACAAGATAGGCAAAATGCTCTTAAGGGTGACCTGTAGAAGTCCAGGGAGCCTGCAGAATGCCTCAGACCCTGGCAGACTCCCCCTAGGGAGCCAGTATGCTTTAACTGGCTTCCCATTGAACCAGCTGTAAGAACTGAATACATAAGAAAGAAAGGTAATGAAAACTGACAAGTTGAAAAGAAATTGAGAGTTTAATCTGTAAAGTTGTGCTTGAGGGGGCTTCCATCATGGTATTCCTATGGAGTAGCAAAAAGAGAAAAAAATTAAGAAACTGCAGAGTATGATGAATTTACATAATTTTTTCTTGCACCAGGCGGTATTTATTAATTTCTTTTCTGCCACTTTACTGCACCTCTTTGCCTCTCAAAAAGAGAAAATGAAGTATACAAAACCTGGCAATCATAATGAATGTGTGAAATGCTCCCAGATTATTTATAAGCATGCAAGTTATGTAGTTGTTGGAGATTCTCTCCCTTCTGCTCCTGCTTGGTGATGAAGAATGGTATTTTAATAGGCAGATGGTAAAGACAATTACAGTTTGGGGCTCAGCTGGGAGTTACATCAGTTTATTGCAAATTATTAGTTGATAAATGCTTTTGTTTACAAGCAAAGTCTTAAGCAGCTTTGTAATCAGTTTATCAGCTGCAAACTGAATTTTGACAGCTTGCCTTTGGGTATACAGTCACTTTTTTCCTGGCCATTTAGAAATCATGCTGACCAAGCAGGCACAATGGTGGCTCCTATGCACCTGTATGATGCTCAGTAAACTGGCATTTTTTATTAAGCCTGTTTTGGCAGAAGTCATCAAGTGCAGAATCCTCCTCAATTGTTAATCTGTGTTAGTGTGTACAGTCAGAATCTTAACTCTTTGCTCTTTNTGAGGATTTTTATCTTTTTCTTTTTTTTTTTTTTTTTTTTTTGAGTTCCATTGTGACCAGAAGTAGCCCAGTCTTTGCTTTCTGCTGTTAGCATTCTCTCACTAGATGAACTAACTGGGAGACTGGCGGTGGCTTACAATACTTGTTCACCTTGGACACTGTATAACTTGGAAGGTGGAAATGCTTTTGATCACTGAGAGTTTTCAATCAATTTACTTCTAGTGTCTATTTTAAAAGGCAGAACTGTAATACCTGGGATTTAACTCATTTTGAGGAAATCTGGAGTATTGGCATGGGGTTTTGTGTGTGGGTGGTGGAGGTTTTTTTAAATTAGGTACTTTTTAAATAGAGAAGACTGGGTTAGGTGGTTGTTATAGCTTGTATGGTGTTTACATTTTAGAACATACTAAACATGCAAATCTACTTAGTTGCTTGTTTAGTATGAGACACTGATTTGTCACATATTCTTGTTTCCACTGCAGCCAGTGTAAAACATTCTAATGGCTTAAGTGGGAGCAAGACTTTTGGAATCAGGAAGTGCCACTTTGCTTCCATGTTTTTACAGCTGAGGTGAACTAGTTCCTGAACTTCAACCTGTGAGCTGAACGTTAACATGAGTAAAGGTCTGAGATAACTCACAATAATAGCAACTGCTTTCTCTGGGTTACAGTGCACATAACTAAATGCTCCAGCTTCTGTTCATTATAAAAGCTGGCTTTTGTTTCTCACAAAGCCATAAGCTTTTCCTGGAGCATTGCCCCTGTATTGAATAAGCAGGCAGGTCTCATAACCAGTGTTTCTTACTTTGATTTTACCATTCTGTAACTTCCCTATTTCTCCTTATATTTATTGTGTTGCATTCCTTTACAAATACAACCTGTCACTACAGGTCCTTCCGTATAATCCTTCCTTCCACTCAGGTGCCTTTGCCATTCACTCTGCATTTGCCCAGGGGCAAGAAATGAGCCCTACAGTAGCAGGTGCAAGACAGTAGAAAATCCATTGATAAGATGCAGTGCACTCTGCTTTTCCTGTAAGAAAGAGGTGCCATTAAAGCATATCTATTGTCTCATTTAATCACCTCCTTTTTTCATACACTCCAGCCTCACAAAATAACTCTGAAAAGACAATCCACAGGCATGATTGTGTTTGTAAGGCTACAAAAAGGTCACCTTACAGCTGTGCTGTTATGGAAGCAGGGATTGTAGGAATGTGTGTATCCAAAGCCCTGGTTCAGAGTAGTTGGTTTCAGTGGTGCATTTTCTCTCTCTGTGAAACCTGGTGCATCCACAAAAGCTGGGGGGAGCGGTGGGCGTCGCCTGGGAATGTCTCCTGGGAAGCTCTATGGAGAGTGCCCATTCAGCGATCCTGTGAAAAGTAAAAGGGGAGATGAGTGTGCTGTGACAGTAAGTCCTAGCTCCTTTGCAGTGGTGGTGGGAGTGCAATGTGGGCAATGTCAGCAAGGGTTTATCGGGTTTTTTCAAGCTGTTTATCTTTTTCTTTCTGAAGGCTTAGTAAATTCTAAAATAACACTCAAGTGAGACCTAATTCAAATGTGAAAAAGGTGTAGCACTTAATTCAAAACAGAAGAATTTACAAAGAAAAGAGGAGGGGAAAAAAAGGAAGAAATCGCTAAACTTGGGAAAGAATTCCTTCAACTTCCTTGTTTGAGTTTATGCTGAATTAAGGAAATATAACAGGTTTAGCATTTGTGGCAGGCTTTAATTTCAACCTCTGAGCAGCAGACTTAACTTCTTGTGATGTGGGAGGATATTACAGTTTTCAGCTTCATTTCATAAGTATTGCCATTTGTGCCAAACATTTAATAGTTTTACGCTGTGGACTGTCGTCCACCAGGAGCTGATATCACCTAAGACTTTTTAGAGCCATCTAATAGAAAGATATGTATTCACTCTGATTAGCCCAGGATTTGAACGAGGGTCCCAGAAGAGATATATAAGCCTCTTAAATGCATAGAACTTCTAAGGATATGGGTTTAACTGTCTCCCCCTGTGGTAAATAAGCTGTGACAGCTCTATCAGGGGGGAAAATGGCAAATAAAATTACCACATTATTTTCCTGTGAATATTTTCAGAGCACTAATCTATTTTGCCTCTTTACCTATTAGAACTCTGTTGAGTGTTACATGCAGACATTTAATTGGAGGAATCACACAGAAATCCTCAAACTAACAAAATGCAGGCATACAATAGTGTTAAAAACAAGAGGTCAAAATCTGTGCCTTGCACTCCTCTACTCTTCAGAAACACTGTGCTTTATTTGGGGTTCAGCTGAGGAAGGTTTTTGCGCTGTGAATTTGAGAGCTGCTGCCATAAGATGGTGATGTTAGCGATAGTTGTACTGCAGCAAGGGAAAGACGGACCCCTGACACTCACACCGAGATGCCAGGTTTAGGAGTTCTCTCCCCTAGGACTGGCGAGATCCTTTCATATTTTTCTTTTCCTCTTTATCAGCTATATAATGCCTGACAGTTTTAACCATAAAATCATCTATTCAGATGAATACACTGTCAGCTGTCAGCATATGACTAAGCTGAAGTCAGACCCAAAGCTCAGGTTGACTCACATGAAGAGGCAAGAGCTGTATTCCTAAGGAGTATTTTCTTCCCTGTTTCTGGTCAGAGATCTTATATCTCTAAATAGAGGGAGTTAATTTGACTAAAGCCATTAAGCGTAGTATTTTTCTGTTGTATTGGTTCTGGAAAATATCACTGCAGTTTCTTCATTTTGCCTTTTGTTCAGTGAGATAAAAATTAAGAAGGCTCCATATTCTATGCTGAACACAAAGGTAACAGTAAAAGTGGCAACAGAACTGGTTTGTCCACTATATTAGTCTAATTTTATACAGTATAATAGATTTTCCATTTTTTGCAGGCTTATAATATGCAGTGGGTAGTTAAAATTAAAGGTCAAATATCTTTTGGCAATCTCGTTTGATCAGTAAACAAGGAAAAATTATAGAAGAAGCTAGGAAATCATCCCATTAATGTAGTACTAAGGCTGTTTTTTGTGAGAGTTTGAGTAGTCTGAATTTTCAGGGGTGATTTTTGAGACACTTCACAGAGAAATGTCTGGAACCCCAACATTAAAGTGCATTAATAGCAAAAATGCTGTGCAAAGTACATATTTTGTGTACGCATGTGAAAAATGCTAAGAATTATTTAGCAACTGGAAAGACTGTTCACAAAATGCCTTTGATTTATTGCTGCATATACCACAGATCCGTATCACATATTCTTACATTATTTTATTCAAAAACTTGTATGAACCATGAGTTGGCATGTTGTAGAATACTGAAAAGGCATTAATCAACCCAAATAAACAAGTACATAGATCTATCTAACAACTATGAAGTAGTTAATAAATTTTTAGCAATTTTATTACAGAAAAGAGGTCTAAAAGAGTAGTGCTTAATTATCTGGACTCCTCTGTGCTGGGCTGTCTTTTGATTGTATTAATGAAGCAGCTGGCCCATTGTTTCTCTTTAATTCCTCTATTGTTTTAAGAATATGTCACAGCTCTTTATTCTTTTATCAGGTGCTGTGCAGGAGGATTCACACAATAACTCATATTCCTACTGTATTTGCCAATGCACAAAGAAACCTCCAAAGCATTTTTCAAAGAAGGGGCACACATAATTTATAAGTTCTGTTCTATGTACCACTCTACTGTCAAAAAATTTCAACAGTATTGGATTTGAATGAATTATAATTTTTTTATTAAACAATGTGTCCACATATAGATATATGTACTTTGTTCATGTCAAAAATTAGAGATCTGCCCAGTAACTTGTGCTTTACAGAAATGGCATTCAGTATGCTGAGTCGTCACAACCCCATGGGTGAGAAGCAGTAGGAACCCAAATACGAAGATCCCATCCTATTGTGATGTGCAAATTTTCCCTAAATGCTTAACCGGTGGAACAAAGGAGGGAAGAAAATAAATTAACTCCAACCCCCATTACCATTACTAAAAAGCACAATTTTTTGCAAGTTGGAATATTTTATTGGAAGAGGAAGGTTTAATTCAGTTGATGGTGCCTGGAAGTTGCTAAGAGCAACAGTCTGTTGTTTAAATAAATTCTGATAGTCTTTTGACCCTTCTTGCAAAAAGATGTGTGTACAGGAAATGGGCTATTATGTTGTTGCAGCAACGCAATCAAGTCCAGTAAGCTCAAATCTTACTACACAGAAGTAATATTTCTGAATTAACTGGCACTGAAAGCTGGTTTTAATAGAAATTGCCATTGATTTCCTAAACTTCTATGAAAGGCGTGTGGCATTTCTGGGTCAAAAAAGCGAGACTCAGATAGTTTAGCAAGGGAAGTCAACTGATACTGAAGGCAGGGAAACTGGAATTTGCTTTTGAATATATGTTTATATGTCATTATGCTTCTCAAACACCTGTACTCGGTGGAAATGCTGGTTTGAGCTACTTGTTTTCTTAAGGCACTTTTCCTAAAAGCAATAATATGAATCAAGAGGCTTAATGGTTTCGTCCATTTTGAAGCTCTTTTTCCGAGTGGGATTAGGTGAGTCTGACCTTATATATAATCTCTTTTCAGACTGTGATCCACAGATTCCAAATTATCATTCCTTAAGGCCTGCAAAACATAAGTGGGGGAAAAAAAACCCAAAAAACAGCAGCCCACCATCACAAGGCTCACTGTGAAGGATTCTGTGTTTTCCCTGGAAGTGGTATAGGGTTGTAGGGTTCTGAGGCTCAAAATGGGTGAAGGGCCATTTAGTTAAATTTTCAGAGCAAATTCCTTATTTTGAATAGGATTATAGAGGTCCCTCTGTTTTAAAAACATTTCAAATGTAGAAGAAAAAAAGGAACGACTGTTAAAAAAAAAAAAAGGTTGTTTCTTCGATTTTAGGTGTCTGTCCTACATAAAATAAAGTTTTGAATTAGCATGCATATCTATCGCTATATTTCTCCTTATTCTGAATACAGAAGATAGTGTATTTCTGCATCTAAGTATGACTTAATTGGTTCAATTTACTATATATTTTTTATACTAAGTGTGACTCCATATCTTGATGAGTACAGATGTAGTTACGCTTCTGGTTTACAGCATCCCATTGCTTGCATTTTATTATTTTTACAAAGCAAATGTCTATCAATCATAGAGATAAATTAGAAAAAATTGTGCAAACATGACACATCGGTAAGATTTTTTAACCATGCTATGTAATTATTAACCTGAATTTTTGCCATTGAGGGAAGCCGTGAATTACAGATAGCATGGATGAAGTTAAATGCTTTTATATTAGATACATTTTCCTATACAGTTTTCTATAGGTATGGCCATACAATATAATTGAAGCTTTGTCAGCCCTGTAGCCTAGCAACAGATAATACTGTTAGGTTACTGAATTGCTCCTGGTTGACAAGTAGGGAGTATTTTTGTGTTTATCATGTTTGCTAATGATGGGATCCTTTCCAAAAGGCTTGTCTTAATCTTAATTAGAGTTTATCAGCAGAGGTCTGCATGACATTGTGCAGACACTGATTTCATAAATAATAAAAAGTGCAAGTGAAAAATTTGGCAGGAGAAGAAGATATTTAAGACCACTGATTCTTGTAAGAGCAGCATGAATTTCCAAAATGTAATCAAGTTTGAACTGTGACTCTATTCTTTATTATCGAAACTTGCAGTACACTGCACTGCAGTTTTGACAGCAATTATGAGTATGATTTATAAGCTTCCTGTTAGGAACCAGATCTGTTTGCACAAGAATCTTGATCATAAACATTACAAAGAACAGTAAGTCCACAGTTTTTCAGGGACATCAGGACCTTACTCTTTCATTTTCATAGAAAGTTTTTGGTTTGGTTTGGATTTTTTTGTTTTTATTTAAGGGTGCTGGTGTTTTTTTCAAGCAGCAGAAATATTTGCAGTGAAAGATACGGACAAAGAAGAAAACCCTGAAATAACCTTTCCATTTGGGGGAAGTTCTGAAGGTATCAGATAACTGCTTCAGTGCCTGATGTTTTTTGGTAAAGAACTCATGCCAATGCAATTGGAGTGTAATTTTTTGCTCTAGTTTGCACAACATGATATTCTTTAGCTTTCCCATCTTTTGATGATTAAACAAATGAGCACTTTTAATTACTTGAATTGTGAATGAGAAAGAGAGTTCAAATAAATACATAGTGTTTACAGACATTTTTATTATTTTCTTCTGCTTGACATGTGTTTGTTATATATCACATAAATTTGTTTGATTTAACCATAGATATAAAACAATACATTACAGGCTCAAGAAGCTTATTTTCAATTTCACAGAATCATAATTACCCTTTCTATGAAAACAGCTTTCCAATGTTACAAAGCCTTCTGCTGATCTAAAACCTTCCTTTCTGCACTGGCACAAGAGTAAGACTTTCATTGCTACTTTATCACGTAAAACCAGTAAGACCCCTTTCAGTGTAAAAGGTTGTGATGGTGATGAAATATAGTCAGGGGATGCATGAAACTTCCCGTGCATCCTCTGCACAAGGCACACACGCTTTTCCTTGCTATTGTCTCTGATGGGCAATATGATTTGTCCAAAGATAACAACACCAGGTGGGAATTGCCCTAAGGTAAGAACACTTCGTGAGAATTGCAGGAGGAACTGTCTGGACTGCTCGCATAATGAATGCATTCCAGAGATGAGGGAGCTGTGGTGGTTGCGATTGACTTTAATACACATCGGCCTGCAAAAGGGTATAAAATGCTGCTGGGGACTGGGCCAACTGTGCAAACTGGTCTCCCAAGGTTGCAGGCAGCTTCCTTATGGGTTCCTGGCCTCCTTTCCCCGCCCCTGCCAGGAACGCCTGCAGGGTACGTCGGGCCCGAAGATAGGGAGCACTCAGTTTGGAATGGGTGAGTAAAAGCGCTAAGAGCTGGCCACATACAGGGATAAAATCCTACAGTAGCAAAAGGGGTGCTTTTTTGCTTTGCATTCTGTAAGGCCAGAGACTGTAAACCTGTATGTTTCTAGCTGAACCTGTTTATATCTAAATCCTTTAGACTTCTTTCTATGATATGCTGCATTGACAATATTTAGATACTGTGTGACCAATAAATACAATCGTTGTCATCCACATAATCAGTGTCATGTTTTTTGTGCCTGGCCAAGAGTCTTCTCTCTCCTGTGGCAGAATGGGTGGCCAACGTACTCATTATGGGCAAGAAGAGGCCCAAAATCACTGGTCTACCACTGCTTTCTGACCAAATTATGTAACCATGACTATTTCAGAGGCACTGTCAGTCACTCATCCCTGTTAAAACATCTGTTCATCCTTTCTCTTTTTCTGATGCCTGCATCATCTTAGGACTGAGAAACTTGGCCTGGTAAATCTTTGTAGAACAATTTCACTCCTAAAAGTTATTTCTGACAAAAGGAACAGTTGGTTAAAAAAAAAATCTAGCCATCTTAATCAGAACTTCATGTCATATAAATAATAGTCCTTCACATTTTTTTATGAAATCTTCATGTCTTTGCAAATACTTCATGCAAACATCTTCCTATCTCCTTCTAATCACCACTGGTACTTGGCTATGGCTTCCATATTATCCCTTTGAAAACCTGTTGTTATCACTGCTTTATGCTTAATGAAAAACTGTTGTTCTCCTGAGAGACTGCTGTATATATGTCAGTTGTGTCTTAGCCTGTAGAAATGTTTGTGGGAAGAGATTTTTTCCTGATTTTTAGCTGCCACCTGTAAGTAAGCCCTTATCCCTGACAGAGGTGTCTAGACAGCATAGTAATTCATATGATAGTCACGACTGGAACTTCCTATTAAATGTGGAAGCCTCTGACGGGTTCTCGGCACTTGACTGTACTTTTTCTGTCACTCTTGACTGACTTGTGCTCTTTGTTGGACTGTGCAGTAGAAGGCTCAAGACTTCTCTTCCACAGTCTTCCCACTATGCATGAAGGTCAGCATGTTTGCATTCACTGCATTATGGGGAAGAAAGTCGTTTGCATCTTTCAAAGCAGCGGCTCTTGCCTTACTCTGTGCAGGCAAGCATAGAAGGGGACAAGAAGGGACTGCACCGTGTCCTGTCCCAATGAGTGACTGTTGCTGCAAGGGTGTTGAGCTGCGTTTTCAGTAGCTGGAAGAATGCATCTTTTGGGAGTTTTGAGTTCATCTGGGGATTTAACTTAACACAATATCATGTTCTGATGAAAACGTAGACGTGTATGTCATGATCACTTAAATGCCTCATTTTCTATAGACTGGGATGAGAAAAAACAAAATAACAATGTCCTTCTTGGATCTGAATCCTGCTGACCTGAAGGTTTGTACACATGTGCAGGAATGGATTTAACTTCCCTAGTTCTGATTTTCTTTATTAAGCCAAACTAGAAACTGTTGTGCTTCCAGAGCTGTCACGCATCCCACCAGGCTGTGCCTGCCGTAGGTGTGACACTTTGCAGGAGCTGGGTGGAGCAGGCAGCCGGGGTCACTGCTCCCTTCAGCTGTCCCAGTTTAATCTGCTGCTGGACGTGAGTCAATGCCCTGAGGAGCTCCAACACCAGGAGCCTGAGTCAGCCTTTTAGCTGATCCAGACTGATTGCAGCTGGGGACCCAGTAATCACTTTTTATTTTTCCCCCTAAGGGTACATACAGCATGTCAAGATGTTTGCTGGGGTAGAGAAAGTCTCAGTTGGTTCTTCTGCAGTGACTCATTTTTATTAAGAGATCCAGTGAATCATAAAGTCTAGAAAGAGCTCTTATTCTGTGTTAAAATATACTAAAACATGTCGGTTGATTATTACACCTTCTGTATATAAATAAGATAGAAGTGCATGTTAATAATGGAAAATAACTGTGTGATGTTTGCAGCAAAAGTACCCAATTTCAGGTTCTCAAATTGCAGTGTGTGTTCCATGTATTTTCATCTACAAGACTAGTTAAGCACATTTTAGGAATTTAGCCTGGTTCTCTCTGGAAGAGGCTTTATCCCAGTTTAGCTCTGAAGGCTTCTGTATATTTACTTGTTATATCAGGCAATATGTCAGATTGTTCTCTTCAAATTTTTGAATTCCTGCTCAGGCATTAGGATTCTGCATTTGTAGAAATTTTTGGTACTATCTTCACTTTTCATCTTCTTGTTCTCTAGAGGAAATTACTTAGATTTGCACCGTTTAATGTTGTAATCTCGGAGACTATTAAACCTTGGTATGCTTTGGTCGCCTCACGGTAAATTGTAAACTTTGTAGCACCTTCAACTGCTGTATTACCGAAGGGTGAATACAAAGACACTTTTCTGCTTTGAAACTTCTACGTCACTTTGAGGTCTGGAAGCTTAGCGTATTTTACCACTGAAACACACTGTCACTGATGCCGTTTTGTTTGCTCATCTTTGAAAGCTAATAGACTGGTTTAATTAATTGTCCAAGATTTCTCTAAAACAATGTCCTAATTCTTCCATTTAGCTGTGGCATATCATACACTGTTGTTATCTCCTCTACCAGATTTTTGCAACAAGTTGTTTTAAAACTATAATCTCGTTGAAGGGAAAAAAATGAAGTGCAGTTGAAAAGGCAGTTATGCCGAAAGATAAACACAGCAATATTACTTATCAAAACGAGTACAGTTTTTGCTTGCCTAATGAATGCAACATATAGCTTTCTCTATATATACAAAACCTGAGGAAAAAAAAAAAGGCTTTATAACATATAAAGTATGCAACATTATTTCAGGCATAACTGTATTGGATATGTATCTAGGCCTGAGAGTGTAGATAACACAATATAAGTGCTTTGCCTGTCTAAACATATTAAATAAATGAGCATTCACTATCGCATTCAAATACATTAGTAGATGTACTCGCATAGTTAATTTTCTTTTTAATGCACTACACGTGACATTTGCAGCACAGAGCTATAGTGTATCTTACTGTTTGATGAAAGTTCTTCCAGTTCCCCCCCCTTTCCCTCCCTTTTAAACAAACCTTTATTTGAATAAGCCTTTATGAAACAGATCTTTGGCATATCTTCTTTTCAGGAAGTTCAGTCAGTGTAAGCAGAGATAAAGCAGTCATGTTACAAAGAATATTACATAAGGGAAGATTTTTTAGAGAAAGAGGGTGACAAACATAAGGGAGGGGAAGAACGCCCTTAAGAGGAAATCTGATTTCTTTCTTGCAGCTGTTTGGTTTTATTGAGCTGTGATTTGCTATTCAAAATAAAACAAACTTGGAGTTAAGAAGGAATTTACAGGAACTTCGGTGAAAATAATAATGAGAGAGGTGCTGCATAAGTTTTTTTTACTTGTATCTTGATTTTCATAATGCTGGCATTTTAGGAGACAAAATGAAAAATTAAAATTATTATTCATGCTGCAAATAGTTAGGAAAACTATCCCCAAATTGTTTTTCTTATGCATGAAAATTCCTGTGTTGGTAGAAGGAAGACAGTCAAAGTAAAAACTGTATGCCTCTTTACCTTAAATAAGCCATTGAAATTTAAAAAAAAATAAAAAGTGTGAAGATAGCACTGACATTTTAAGTTCTGAAATTTGATATTGTCAATTAAGTCTTTCTGCTTTTATGTTTCCTGCAGGAGGGCAGCTTTGGTGTACCACGACCAAGGCCATCTCGGAGGGTGAAGAGCTGGTTGCCTTTGTTGTGGATTTTGACTCAAGGCTGCAGGCTGCCAGTCAGATGACTCTCACAGAAGGCATGTACCCCGCTCGCCTGCTGGACTCCATACAGCTGCTCCCGCAGCAGGCTGCCATGGCATCTATTTTGCCTACAGCTATTGTGAACAGTAAGTGAGGAATGCTATTCTCTGGTGTGTTTTTTTAAAACAGCAGTACTTTAAGGCACATGTGAAGAGCTAATGTAGCAATGGTGAATTCGTGACCACAGAAACCACACCACAGCTCAAAGCCTGCTTTTGTTCCCCCATCATCTCAGAGATAAAAAGAGCAGGAAGAGGAGTCTGGTGAGAGCCTCACCCAGAGTACCTGACCTGCCCTCGTGTGGAGCTTCTGTGATCTGTTCCCAGAGGCAATAGGATTAGAAACTGTTAAAAAACTGGATGAGATAGGTCGGCTAGCTCTCAAAGTCCAGCCTTTGCTCCTCAAGCAAGCGTGTTGCTTACTGCTGCAGTTTCTGGTTATAATTCATGATACTCAGAAAAAGAAAAGAAGCACATCCTTTCAGTGACTGTTTCAAAATGCAGCAGAAATCATGCCTTATAGCAGCCCTGATTTATTGTAGTATCTCCACTCAATGTGGTAAACCAAGAATGTTTTTACATCCTCTGGTCGTCGATAGGCTTTATCATGGACAAAATGCAGCATGCATTCAAGTGCTGGCCTTAGAGAGGAGGGACATGAATGTTCGAGGGATATAAATGTTCTTGAACTGGGACAATTCAGCTCAAATTAAATTTTGTATCATTAACTTTTTCTTATACAGTTCTTTATCTTCCTTTTTAAGTACTTTTCAAATATATTGGCCATTACCATGATTGTCACCAGCCATCACTTAGACTTACTGCACATTCTTAGCTCTCAGCACTTTGCAAGCATGTCCATTTAGACCCCATGCTGGAGCACCTCCTCGTGCTTCCTGTGGTTTCTAAGTGTTATAATTAGTTATAATGAACTACTGAACACAGTATTTCAGGTGCACATGCACATGCAAGCACATGATCTGCCACTCAGGCTCAGACCTAATAACGCTGAGTCTTGAACAGTCACAACATCTTCAAGCTCTTCACACAGGACTAAAGTATCCGTGGTAACGCATTTCATTCCACTTTTTCCTTTCAGTTTCTTTTTTCTTTTTAGCTGCTTGTTTTCTGGGTAAGCACTTTTGATAGCTACATATTTATTGTTAGCCTATTTTAAAAGATAAACCTTCGAATGTCCAAATCATCCAAGTCTTCTCTTCCAAGACTGAGTTGGAGCAGCCTCATGCCTTTTAGCTAAGCACATTCATTTCTGCCCCACCAGTGGGGCAGCTGTGAGCTGGCACACCTGTTCACAGAACCAGCAATTAGGATTGCACAGGACCTTTCCAAAAGAAGGTGTTAGAAGTACCTAAAATGCCACGAAGTTACCACTGTTAGGGGAAACCTGTGTTTATAGCCAACAGCTGAAAGGGAGCTGCTACAGTGGGTTGCCTTGCCTGAAGGGCGCAGCTTGTTTCAGCTAAGATCATATTCTGGTGTAAATCTACAAGGCCAACTCCGGGCTTTGGCAAAGTAGTCAGATTTCTACAACATCACATTCCTGGAAACATCTTTCCTGTCAGCACTGACTTTTGCAGAACCCTGGAAAGCCACACCAAACATTGCTAAGAGGAGTCTTTAAGTTTATGGTGCATTAGCTCTCGCTGTATAGGTTTAGCAGCAACTCAGAGTAACCTCTGTGTTCTTGACTCCAGGAAGATGCTAAAATAACAAGTCTCACTGCTCAGAACTTTCCACAGCGGTCCTGAATCTGCGTCTGATCATATGGGGCTATTTTCACATTTCATGGTTGAGTTGGTAAAATTCAGTTTCTTCATTAGAGTCTTGAACTAGAAGTCCAGCAACAAGCTGAATTAACCTCTAGGTTCGTAATGAGCCATCTATGAAGCATTCTTTTTCTAGATCTCTGAAAAAAAAATCAATTTCTGGGAAAAAAAATTGGTTTTGTATGTTGCTTTTTTGTTGGGATTTTTTTAATGTTTCCTAACATTTGGTAGTTGGAAAAAACAGCATTAGAATATCACCTTCGGCTCAGCTTGAGCTTGAATGTTTCATTTCCTGAGTTGATCCATTGAAATATTTGGAAAGTATCCATTGAAATAAATTGAAATTTTTGGTTTTAAGTGATTAAAACATTAGGTTCAAGTAGCCTTTACCTGTTTTGCATCGCTTTAGAGTAGTAATAGTCAGATACCATCTCTGTATATTGTTCTCCGTGAAATTCCATTCTCTCACCTTGAAAAACTCCTCAAATGCATTTCCTCTGCTTGGCATGTAATGGGAGTCACATATTCACCATGTGTAACTGCAGCTACAGACTGTCTAGGCCATCTAACCCATAGGAAATAAAGATGGCTGGAAGTCAAATTCATTAAGATAATCAGAAAGTTCAATTCTGTGATGGAATGAAGTCAAATGAATAGGAAATGTTGCCCATATCAGAATTTCCTATTAGTACTTTTGGACTTTCTTTTCTGTGGAAACCTCAACAGTTCAACTTTTTTAAACCATTTGAGGCCAAAACCAAATGTTGAAATGTCAGCTTTAAAGCGAGGTGGACATTTCAAATGATGCAAGCTGTATCAGTAATGTTTTAATAGTGGTGTATGTTGGAATACTAACTGCTCCATTAAATGTTTGTGTCTTAAATCCATGCACAATTATTCAGTGGCAAAGGGAAAAATAGAAATTGGTAGTGGTATAAATATTTTTTGCAAATTCATGAGCAGAAAAGTAGACAAGCATTAGCATTGCAATCAGAGAAGCAAACTAAGCAATGTAAATTTTGGCTGCATTTGTAAATATTTAGCAAATAAAAGACTCATCCATGTCAACGGTTGGAGTCTTCAACTTTGTTCACCCAAAGGAATTGAAACAGAGCAGTTGTCCTATACATATCAATATTTGAAATTAAACATAAATTGTCATGAATGATAATGAATTACATCATCAGCTACACATGCCATGTTTTCAGAGCAGCCAGCCATTCTTCAAGACTGAGTTAATTACAGTCTCTAGCAACTCTTTGCGTTCTCAGGTCAAGGGGAGTTTTGATGTTGACTGCAGTTGGCTGATCCTGAGGTCAGCTGTCACGGTCTGGGGTCACTCATACTTTTATCCTCTCTTAGTCTCAAAAATCAGTCAAGAGGTGCCCGGACCAGATGCAGAGACTGGTCCTGTGCCTATGATAATTCCAGAAATCTGTGCATGAATGGGTTCATTGACTTAAGCCAAAGGCATAGGAGGGGCTGTTCTAATGATTTAACAATATAAACAAGTTCCAGTGCTCAAGTGTGGATCCTGTCACAGTTTAGTTTGCTAGTGTAGGTGTGCCCCAAAAGAGCAGGGATTTCTTCTTGTTCTTACTGATAGGATGAAAGGTTCAGCTTTCAGAAAGATCAAACAGATCTTTTGTCTTTCTGAGATGTGTACACAACAGGTACTGTGAAGGTGTCCTTTGACAGGGTATTGACACGCAAATATCTGTCCACTTTATGTAAATATACCATATGCATTATTACTCTTCACATTAGTAAAGTATGTACCCTCTAATACATGATCAAAATCCTGATTTCTGCTGCTGAAAACACTCTGTGCAACTTTTGCATGGTCTCTCCTCAGAGCGGCTGCTGTCACTTTGGGATAGGAGACAATAAAAAATTGCCTTATTCTTAGTAAATATCCTCTATGCATAGTGAAAAGTGGAAAACCAACAATTTACTGAAAACAAGAGGACAAAAAATACATAAGAAATTTCAATTTCTGTAGTTAATAAGAATAGGAACCAAGGAAATAGACATGCTGCTAAGTATAATATCACATTCAATACAGTAGGATCTTAAAGAAAAGTAGTCTAGTCTGGCCTCCTGGATATCAGAGCAACAGGATTTTACAGTAATAACTGCATAAGCATACTGAAAATACACATTCTTCAGAATGATCTGCAGTTAGCACTCAAAAATTCCAAGGCCCAGAGCTGGAAAGTCTTGTGCACACAGAAAAAAAATTGAAAGATGTTACCTAATGAGTAGTGATGTATTGGAAATACAGCATAGTTCCTGAATTAGTATTGCGTGTTCCCAACAAACATTTAATTTAATTTAATTTTTTTAAAATAATTATGTGGCAAAAGCTTCTAGCTGTTTTCTTTATGCAACTTTTTAAAAAAATATCCTTTTGAAAGAAACAACTGTCTCCCATGTTAGTCTCTCATCTGCAAGGGACATTTTAATAAACCCATCTCTCTGCTTTCAATATTTTATTAAATAAGTGTTTTTTTAATGGGGAAGGGAGGGGAATTAATCTAGCTGTGTTAATTGGTTGGCACCAAGTGAACTGTGGCTAACTTGCACCTGCTTATACTTGCTTGTAGAGGACATATTCCCTTGCAAATCCTGTGGCATTTGGTACCGAAGTGAGCGGAACCTGCAGGCCCATCTCATGTACTACTGCAGTGGGAGGCAAAGAGAGGGGCCACAGCTGTCGGAGGAGAGTGAGGACAGTGCTCAGCAGATATCCAGTGTCTGCCCCTTTCCACAGTGCACCAAAAGTTTTTCGAACGCAAGAGCTCTGGAAATGCACCTAAATTCTCACAGTGGTAAGTATCATGTATTTTTATGTATCATCTAGATTTAGCTGTTTGAAGAATTATTCACTATAGACATTCAGAGGATCAATGTCTCTCCAAATATATGCAAGCATTGCATGTAGATAATACCGAAATGTCAACAGTTTCTGACCTGCGTTCTACACCAAGCACCTCTCCCAGGTAACCAGTGTCATTTTTCTTATCTACTAATCCTCATTTGAATGTTGTCTCTCTCTTAATGTGTGTATACACACATGCAGGCAGCATTTCTCTGCTGGTGAAGGTATGATCAGGAATCCAGACACAATCAATTACTTCAGGATTCCAGCTACCAAACATGCACACAACCAGAGAACACGTCCTTCTGAAGTGATATCTTAGTGTCCTCAAGGAGGCTTCTTAGGCAGAAGGCTTTGAGGATCATGGTCCAAAACTCTGTGCTTTTACCAGGACACTTGTTTCATAAAAAACTTATTTGATAGAAATATTGTTTTCCCTTCTTATAAATGTAAAATGGGGATAGTATTTTAGAATCACAAAAACAAAGAATCACGGGTTTGTCTAGGTTGGAAAAGACCTTTTGAGATCAAGTCCACCACTAAACCATGTCCCTAAGCACCATACCAGCATGACGTAGATGACCAATTTTGAATTGAATCAGGGCTGGAAACACAGGTTAAGAGTTTGCAGGACATTTTGCACTGGAGTTTTCAGTAGCAAAGGAAGGCTACGAATAAGAAAGACCGCAGTGTCAGTGTGCGGTGTGTTTACTGTCGGGTGTACAGAGCTGTTTCTGGAAAGAGGCAAGGGCTCTACAGGTGTTCCTGATCCTCCTGTTAAGTGAATGGAGTCTAAAGGACATTTAATGGGTGCTTTAGCCACAGAAGAAAGCCTTACTTGGCTGCAGTGTAAAAATTCCTGGGGCATGTGTAGTCTACTCTCTGGATCTGGTGAAGTGAAAAATGTTCTTAAGAACTGAGCAGCAATTGCAAATCTAAAAGGCAGCATACTGCCTTGGAGGAGTTTGGTACCTCCCAGAAAAGGACTAGAACAGTGCTGAGTGAAAACTTCTTTATATAGACAACACAGAGAACCCTTAGCCATTCATTTAGAGCTCAGATGTTTTTGTGCTTCAGGATCTTAACTTTGAATATCAGGCTGTTGCCATTTTCTGTTCATTGCCTAGCAAATATTTCACTGTTCAGTAAACCAGAAGAACCATAGGCTACAGCAGCTTCAGTAAGATCAGGTGAATGCAGCCCACTGTGTCTTACAGCCTAGTAATTATAACCAGATACTCTGGGAAGATTATGGATTAATTTCTCCCCAAGCAGAGGAAAACTGAAATATTAGCCATTGTGCAAAAGATTTGCTTCAACTATTTGCATTTAGTGACATACCATTGGCTTAGGTGTCGTTTTGAGCCATGAGCTATGAGTGACCATGTCTGTATGTAACCTAGAGATAAGCATCTGTGTTCCTTGAAAGACAGAGATCTGAGATTGTGGTGAATTTCCAGTAAGAATCTTTAGTTATTTCTTAGAACAGGAGCTAAACCTCAGGCCTTTC
This sequence comes from Melanocharis versteri, assembly GCA_013397845.1. Classification (NCBI taxonomy): domain Eukaryota; kingdom Metazoa; phylum Chordata; class Aves; order Passeriformes; family Melanocharitidae; genus Melanocharis; species Melanocharis versteri. The sequence continues at coordinate 1,492,210 of VZTG01001350.1, read as the reverse complement.
CTTTTCTTTTTAGTCACAAACCCGTCTATTCAACCATTCTTGCTGTTTTTCAGATCCTGTCAGTCTTTATTTTTCTGTACAGATTATCACAAGTTATAACACCTTCTGCAGTAGGAATGAAACATTCCTTTTCCAAATGTCTTGTAATCTTTGGAAGCCCTGTGTTTGCTTCAACTGCTGTTACTGTTCCCACTGGAGGCTCCAGCAGACCCACACCACTGGTATGCAGAGCCCTGACTGAAATGCCAGGTCCCATAGAGACTGCTGTCACTGTACAACATGATGGGGAGGCATGTGAAGCACCATCTCATGTCGGTGGAGGAGCTAAAGCCTCATGTGGCCTCCTGGGGAAAACGTGCCCAGTGGGAAACAAGTGCTGATTAAAGTGCTGTGTATCTCCTTGGTTCCCTTCTAGCCTCTGAGGCCAAGACCAGGTCAAATTTCAAATGTTGCTCACGGCTTGGGGGGTCACTGATGCTAGGGAATGAGGGAGGACCTCCAGATATAACAGCATGACTACCCACAGAGTGAGCTACAATATTCTTACAGTTTTGTATTGTCCAACTACCACACACCTACTTCACCTGACTGAGGTATGGTGTATGTGCGTATGTGTAGAAAGAGCAAATACTCATTTTAAATTCTGAATATAATCTCTATCAATATTTTTTTCAGTTTTTATTGTCTGAAGGGTAACTAGAATCCATGTTGTTGCAGTAGAGAAATTTGGTCTTATCTCTTTTAAAAGCATTTTCAATTTCAAAATGCCATGAAACATGGAGTTTTTTGTTTAATCAGTGATTGTAAGATGTCTTTGAATGTACTGTTCTTGATAAAGTGGTAGTGACTTCATGAGGAAAAGGTGGTGTATTATAGCAGTAGTTGCCAATAGCCATTATATGTGAAAGATAAAATGTCAGTGAAGCTGTGTCTTACTGCTCCTCCTCCCTTCGCAAGGAACACAGCTCATCAGTCCTTCCTGATGAGGATAGATCTGTAACCTCTTCCCACACTACAGCAACCCATGCGAGCAAAGAGCTGAGCATCAATAATACTCAAAATGCTGCTTCTGCTTTGTCTGTGGCTTTCAGGCACGCTGAGAGCTGTACCTCAAGCTACATCATAACCTTGACCTCTTGACCTTGGTGTGCTTTCTGTGCATTCAGAATTTTCAGTGATTGTGTAAGGGGAACATTATGTATCCCTTTAGTTGTAACTGTAATTTCTGAGACTTTTTCATTTAGAATAAGTCCTGTATATTTTTATCCTTTCCCTTGTTCTTTCTCTCCCTGCAGCTCTGATGAATGCATGCAAATACTAGGGCACTCCAAAGCAGAGCAAAAGTCTGGGAGTAACTTGGCAGTTTGAGGAAAAACCAATTCAAGTATTTTCAGGGTGACTAATACTATCTCATTAGAAGAAAATTAGTCATTCTCACTGTATTTGTACCTTCTGTGCAGCTGATTTCCCAGTATTCTTCATGAGGGGCAAAATGGTCACTTTATTTTGTATTTTGCTTGTCTTTTCTGTAGGAGTGAAAATGGAAGAATTTCTCCCACCCGGTGCTAGTCTGAAATGCACAGTTTGTACTTACACTGCAGACTCAGTGATTAACTTTCATCAGCACCTGTTCTCGCATCTTACTCAAGCTGCCTTTAGATGCAATCACTGCCATTTTGGCTTCCAAACTCAGAGGGAGCTACTGCAGCACCAAGAGTTACATGTCTCTGGCAACAAAATTCAGAGAGAAAGTGACATTGAACACTCTCCAAGTGGAAATGAAGAAGGTTTACAGCCAGCAGTGGACCTGTTGAGCAGAAATGATGTTTCCCAGAGCCAAAAGACCATGCAGACTAAGGATGCAAGTTCTGATACAGAGCTTGATAAATGTGAAAAAAAGGCTCCACTTTTCCTTCCAAACCAGAGGCCAGAAACCCAGCCTGCAGCAAATAAGCAGAGTTTTTCATATACCAAAATAAAATCGGAACCATCCAGTCCAAGACTTGCTTCATCGCCAGTTCAGCCCAATATTGGTCCTTCTTTCCCAATGGGACCTTTTCTTTCCCAGTTTGCTTTTCCCCAAGACATCACTGTGGTTCCTCAGGCTTCAGAGATATTAGCCAAAATGTCAGAACTGGTCCATCGAAGGCTGAGGCATGGAAGTAGCAATTATCCACCTGTAATTTACAGTCCTTTGATGCCTAAAGGGGCTACGTGTTTTGAATGCAACATAACATTCAATAATTTGGACAACTATTTGGTACACAAAAAGCATTACTGCAGCAGCCGATGGCAGCAGATGGCAAAGTCACCAGATTTTTCCAGTGTTCCAGAAAAAATGCCTGAAGCTGTAAGCCCCAGTAATGGTCAAAGCTCTATAAACATCCTGAATGCAGCTCCTCACACATCAGATCCAGAAAATCAACTTCTGCAGACATCTTGCTTAAACTCTTCCAATGTTTTAGATTTGATTGGGCCAAACAATAAAAGTCATGAAAAAGACTTTACTGCACAGCCTAAGAAGTTGCCAACTGCAAGCAATGGTGATGAGAAGATAAATGGAAAACCCTCTGATGTGAAGAATCCCAATGCTCCCTTAGTAGAGGGGGAGAGTGACCCTAACAAGACCACGTGTGAAGCTTGTAATATTACTTTCAGCAGACATGAGACCTACATGGTCCACAAGCAGTATTACTGTGCCACTCGCCACGATCCCCCGCTGAAGAGGTCCGCTTCCAACAAAGTGCCTGCCATGCAGAGAACAATGCGTACTCGGAAGCGAAGGAAGATGTATGAGATGTGCTTACCAGAGCAGGAGCAGAGGCCGCCGCTAGTTCAACAGCGATTTCTAGAAGTTGCTAATCTTGGCAATCCTTGTACATCTACTCAAGAGTCAACAGAGGGCCTTGGAGAATGTTACCATCCACGATGTGATATCTTTCCAGGAATAGTCTCGAAGCATCTGGAAACATCACTGTCTATTAACAAGTGCGTTCCAGTTTCAAAGTGTGATACTGCCCACTCCACTGTGTCTTGCTTGGAGATGGATGTGCCAATAGATCTCAGTAAAAAATGCTTACCCCCGTCGGAGAGGACGTCCACTTCTCCCAAAAGGCTGATGGACTACCATGAGTGCACCGTATGCAAGATCAGTTTTAACAAGGTAGAGAACTACCTGGCTCACAAGCAGAATTTTTGTCCTGTCACTGCTCATCAGCGTAATGACCTGGGACAACTTGACAGTAAGGTGTTTCAAAACCCAGAAAGTGAAAGAAACAGCCCAGATGTCAGTTATGAGAGAAGCATAATCAAATGTGAGAAAAACGGAAACTCGAAACAGCCCTCTCCTAATGGAAACTTATTTTCCACACACTTAGCAACACTTCAAGGACTGAAAGTCTTTAGTGAAGCGGCCCAGCTTATTGCTACAAAAGAAGAAAACAAACATTTGTTTCTTCCACAATGCCTTTATCCTGGAGCAATAAAGAAAGCTAAAGGAGCGGATCAGCTTTCTCCATATTATGGAATAAAGCCAAGTGATTACATTTCTGGTTCTCTCGTCATTCATAATACTGATTTAGATCAAAGCACAAATACAGAAAGTGAATCTCCTAAAGGCCAGGTGCCTTCGAATGGATGCGCTGTGCAGAAGAAAGAATCTCTTCCACTACTGCCGAAAAACCGAGGCATGGTGATAGTTAATGGGGGACTAAAACAGGAGGAAAGACCTGCTGCTAACCCACAGCAAGAGAACATTTCCCAGAATCCTCCGCATGAAGATGGGCACAAGTCTCCTTCTTGGATCTCTGAGAATCCCTTAACTACAAATGAAAATGTCTCTCCAGCAATTCCTACAGCAGAGGAACAGTTGTCTAGTATAGCTAAAGGTGTGAATGGCTCTACCCAGGCTCCAACCAGTGGAAAGTATTGCCGACTGTGTGACATCCAGTTCAACAATCTTTCAAACTTTATAACTCATAAGAAGTTTTATTGCTCTTCACATGCAGCAGAACATGTCAAATGAAACAATCGGTCACCTTTGGTACATGTGTTTAGCATATTGTTCCATACAGTTTAAAGAAAGCTGTTTGAATTACATCTGGACAATCAGGAGATTTCACTATTGCTGAGTTGAAGACTTAAAGGTGTAATTTCATTACAGTCCATTAGTAAAGTGTATTATTGGTGCCATTTTCAAAAGTATTAATTTATTTTACCAGCAGTATTCATAGCTGTAGTTATGTTATTTTTTATTTAAAAACTTTATATTAAAGTCATTTGTAATGTTATTGTATAGTTATTGTGTAGCACATATGGTTTGCACTGTATAGTAGATTTTAAAGAAAATAGTCGCAAACAATACAGAAAAGCATTTTAGAAATAGCTTCAAAAGCACTTGTGTATCCTGATTTTTTTTCTTATATGCTGTTGCAGATATATGTATATGCTAAAATATAACTTGCAAAGAAGTTTCAACTATGCTGTAAAGTTCGCCTTAAAATTTCAATTTTTTTGAACAATTGGGCTCAGTTTGCACTTTATATTTTAGCAGATACAGTACCTTAGTCATTAGGCTTTGCATTTGTATGTAGCAGTATGTTTCTGTCCACTTTCTTAATCTGAAACGTACGTTAAATGAAGATGGCATTTTCTTTCTTGTATAGTACTTGTATTTTCTTTCGCTGATGCATCTCTGTCTCAATTTTTAAACCTTTGCTGTTAAATGCAATACTTTATAAAGAATGAACAAAATTACTGGAAGCAGTATTGTAAGAAATGAGGTCATATCAATCAGTTTTATCTTTTGAAAGGCACAGTCTAAAACAAAACCCTAAACTCAATGCTGCAATTATGAATCTAATTCATATATAAGATATATTTAAATATAAGAGTAGCAATACTGCAACTGGTGATCACAAAGATAATGTTCTACTTCTGATAGAAATAATTTCTCAACAAATGTTGTTACTATGCATGTATATGGATGGAATAAAATTCCAGATCATTGGAGAAGTTTGGCAGTAATTTCTTTAATTTTTTTGTTTTGTTTTGTTTTTCAAGGTGGATTTAGAGCTCACAAACAGTGAAGACGCTCTTAGGAGCAAGCTAACATTGCCTTCTCTCCAGGGGAAGCAAAGTGTTCAAATAGACAATGAGTACAAAGGATGCCTCCACTTCCAGGGAGTCCTCACTGACGGGTCATGAGTGCACTAGTCACTAGTGGGTCTAAGACTGCCTAATGAACTTAAACTTAAAATGTGAGGGTCTGAAACCAGGAAGGCTGTTCTCTTTACTGGTGCCAAGGAACACATGCTTCCCTGGCAGTATCTCCATATGTCAAAATCAGTGGAACAATCTCCTTCCTAATACCGCTGGTATGATTCTTCATGTGTTCAGTGTTCTTATATGAAAAACAAGAGCATTCATTTAAGAGAACAGCAGTTTGCTCCACTAATTCAGTATAGGAATATTAGTCAATAATTTATGTTGTATTAAAATCTGAACTAATGCACAGTTAGTCTCCTTCACTTGCAATTGTTCAGTCTCCTGTACACTGTTTTCATTAAAAAATTGAGATTATAAAAATGACCTATTGATGCACTTTCATCCTACAAATTTGAAAGCAAAACCATGATCTGAATAGTTACATAAACAGTTGTATTTTAGTTCCTGTATCAGCCAAAGAAACAACTCAGAACCAGCTACATAAAAGGATGGCATTTCAGCAGAGCAGCCAGTTGGAGTCCAACATAAGAGCATACAATGCCACTGGCTTTCAGCAACCCCATCTCTGTGTAGTTTGCAACTGAAACTGTTCTTATTTTTATTTGTAAGTGTAGCTACATGTAATCCAGTAGCGAAAATAATAAACACTTCAAAACTATAGTTAACAATTCTGCTGGTTAGCTGGGCTTTAAATACAGGCCAAGAGTGCTTAAAATTGTACTAATTCTCACTTGCTACAAAGATAGCAGAAGTATACATTCATTTCAGTAGGTCCAAAGTTGGTCCTCTAGCAAATACTTTGGATAATAACACTTGTGAAGGAGAAAAAGCATTACAGTCAATGGGAGAATAAAGCAGGCAAAATGTTCATGATTATCAATTAAACATTCATTAGAAAATACACCAGTATATCTAAGACTTCACAATATTTGCAATAGATGGTACATTTTGGCCTTTTTGGTGGCAAACATTATTTTGAAGATTATCCATCATGCAGTTGTGGGTTAAAGAACTAGGTGGTTACATCTGGATTGAAATAACCTAATTCTGAAAGATTTATATGCGTAGATGAAAACTTTTTAGGCGAAGCTGGTCAGAAGGCCATAGGTTGTGTAATTTACAATTGGTGAGCTCTCGGGCTGTGTTTAGACAATGAGAAAGTAAAGGAAAATATCAGGGTTAAAGCAAATACCTAGTTGAGAAGTGGTGCTGAAAGGGGAAAGCCTTATCACAAACGGTTTCTGATCCAGAAATGCTGAGGGTTCCTGATATATTCCAGAGGTAAATTAAAGCCTGCCATGCTGCATTATATTCTTCCCACTGGCTAGTCCAATTTCTTTCACGCAACAGAATAATTCTGCTAGCATTTTCTCTCTATAGATCACCTATTTGGTTGACTGCTTCCATTTTTACAAGTTCAAAACAAGCACAACCTGTTCTTTTGTGGGTGCAGAGTTACTCAATTGTAAACACATTTTACATATTTTACTCACTTCACAGGAACAACTGGCAACTCTGACACATGCTAAACCCCTAAGTTATACTATCACACTCTGTGAAAGTAAATCTGTACACAAGCTAGGTGGGTAGCAGATACTTACATTTGATTTTTTTATACATTTGTTAAAAATTGAAAGCATTTTAAAAAAAAGCTGCTCAGATAGCTGGGTTCAGGAACCATGTTTTCCCATAACTTTATAGACTATTTTGAGTTGTTTCACTTTCTTTATTACACTCAGTTTTTAATTTGCTCATGTGACATAAGAACATATACACTTTGACCTGCCAGAAATCTCTCTCCTGTCTCTTGAACCAGTTTGCACAATACTGGTCTAATCCCAGCTGGGAACTTGAAGCACATCTACATTTAAGTCATAAGTATTGTTCGCAGGAATAAACTACTTAAATCTGTTTTTTGACCAAGGGGTTATTTGTGTTCTCTTCAGATTATATCTACATGTTTGTCCAAGGTGATAAACTGCCTGTTGCTAAAAGCTTCTCTTCCCAAGTTCTTCTTTTAAGATTTTGTACGTTTATTAATTATTTATCAAATCACCTATGCAAAAGGAGTCTATCCTTACTTAGTCTTTGACACCTGGAATTCAGCAGGAAACAGAGCACCTCAGTTAAATGATTTGCATCCTTTAATCCCTGTCAGCTGGTGTCAGTAAATAAATCTTTGAGGCTATGGAGTGAACAGCTCAGCAAAAGGCATTAAAATATTTCCTGGGTTTATGTTACAAGAAATAAAATTGGTCCACATGAAGACTTAATATTTAGAAGAGCTGGTTCCTGTCTAACTCCCTGTGTACTGATTGCCTGGCCGGTTTTGCATTCAACTTTTGGGCTTTTAAAGGAAGATTTCCTTATTCACAAAACATCCCGTCCACAGGCAGTGCTCAGAACTAATGTTTGGCCACATCCCTGTCTGCCTCATTTATTAGTTTTATCCCAAAATTCAGACCCTGAAAGGCAGTTGTGGGTCCTCATTCATACCACGTTCATACCACAATCTTCACAGTTTTCACAGAACAATGGTGATTTTTTTTCTTTGTAGAAGAAAAGCAGTAAAGCGTATTGCTACAAGCTGATGTCTGCTTGTCTTGAAGTAATTGTAATAATGTTAGGATTCTGGTGACATCTTCTCATTATTACAAATAATCATAAAACTACATCATAGATATTTACTGTGGATCCACACTCCTAACTTTCTCAGTCTCTCATTTCTACTAGAACATGGACTATGTTAATTGTCTACACTGTCTGCAGGAATGTAGTAGTCATATCCTAAACATGATCAAAGAGTATGAACATGGTGATTTCTCCCTTGAGCAATGAACACTGCACCACTGGCAAATGGAGAAGGGAAAAAATAACAACTAAAAACCCTGATGTAGAAATTTAAAAATTAAATCAATTCCATCACCACCATCAAGATGAGGTGTAGGTGGGCTAGTTCACTTTGCTGAATATATGTACATAAGCTATGAACCAGAAGCCACTCTAAAACAGTGGAACTGAGATGGAGCTCTGAGCAGCCTGGAAAACCTGGCTTAAAGATAATTCCATGGTGAGTATAATGGGGAAAGGGTGGTGTGGGATAATCTTACTGAGGGACAAGGAAGATAAGGAAAAAGGGAAGCAGCACTTAGTTAATCCCGAGAGTGTAGTCTGGGTACATTGATGGCTGCAGGAGGCAGCAGTTACAAGGCATCGGCACTATAAAAATGCTACACGTCCCAGGAGGCTGTTGAGAGAGGCTAAAATACTGATGAGACAAAATCCTTGGAAGATCACTCCCAGATTCTAAATATTGTCAATGCAAAGGTTCTGGCTTCTGGTAGTCTCCTTTTGCCCAAGGCTGACAATGGGGAAGAGAGCCACAACTTTTTGACCTTCCAGGTCATATTCGCAGCTGGCGTGTTGCGTTGCCATGAACTCTGTAGGACAGACATCCACAGAACAGATATGTGTGACCCTATTGTAGATCAGAGTCAAGTCAGATACCCAGGCTTCGGCTGTGTTAGCCTGGGAGCACGCCTGGTCCCTCCACTGAGGGCTTCCACAGAGGTCACTGACAGTGCTTCAAATCCAGACCACTTAGAGCCACAGCAAAGTGAACTGAAATTGTGGTGGCACTTATGTGTGGAGTAAAACAGCACGGGGAAGGGAGGTGGGCAGGCAATCTGCAGTCACACAATTAAAGCTTCTGCACAATATAGTGGCATGAGATGAAGGAATTGTAACTGGAAGGGTGAGACAAGGCCTTTATGCTAGGGTGAATAGAAAATTGTGATTCTGACAACTTCAGCTTTTAAATACATGGGGTTTTTTACTATATACACACACACACTTATGTATAAAACATGCACAGAGAGATGAGAATGTCCAAAACAGGGAGACAGCCTAAACCAGATTAAGAGATTAGATCAAGCACCTGAAGAAGGTGATTAGACAAATCCTTTGTTGCAGAAGTAATAGCCAGACCCTTTAATATTGCATAGGGAAACCGGCACCTTTTGGTGCGTGGAGGATGATGATACACTCATTCATATCCAAATTTAAATGTCCTGGCAAAATTGCTCTTTCTCCTTTCTGCTCTCAGCTTCTTTGCACAGGCCCCAATCTCTCAGCTGCTTTGTGCAGGTCCCAAGCCAAGGAATTTGCTCCTACCTACCAACTCAATGGCCCTCACATTAATTTTTTTCCACCTGACAACTTAGTTGGTTTTGTAAATTTCTTGTTTTGTTTCCTATTGTGGGAGGTTTTTTTAACTCTTTACCCACCTTGAATGATTCACAGTGGAGGCAGGTGAAAGGATTCACCTGAGCTGGTGTATTGGAGAATGTGGTAATCTCCATTATTGGAGACATGGAGTCACTTGAGAACTCCTGGAAAGGAGGTTTACATGCGCTCAGCTGTTCTCATCTCCTCCAGTTGAGACCTCTTAGGACTTTTATATCCCTCACCACATCTTGAAACTCGCTCCTCTCTAAGTGCTAAGCAGCATACCCAGAGACTCAGTTGTCTGCTTTGGCTTAGAAATATTTCCCTGTAGGAAACCTCCATGAAAGAATGTGTTGGACACGCACTTTGAAGGCACTATTGATAATTTTAATACTCACCGTTGATATAAAAACCTAATATTCATCCCCAAAGTGGGAGCTGTGCTCCTCAGTAGTTGAGGTCTAGTCATTTCTTAGGGGTGTCAGGAGAATCCCAAGCCTTACACACAGGCAGCTACAGGGACAGAGGGAAGTCAGCATTTACTGGTTTTCTCCTCCCGTGTGAGTTATTCTGCAAAACAGAGAGAAATCCATTGGAACACAGAGAAAGGGACAAGAAGGACTTTAGGGGTTTAATGTAGGGAAGGGATTTGTGGCTTCTGGCCTCGAGGTTGCTTCTGTCTTTTTACATTAAGCAGACAATGGGAAAATGGCCTATCAGCAACCAAGGCTTATCTTCAGTGTTGGAAAACTTGACATGCAGTGTGCTTTAGTAAATTATATCAGAAATCACTTTGCTTTTATGAGAAGTGTGGTTTTGAGTAGGTAATTTTTATATTAGGAAAAAAGAAGTTGGTATGGTTTGCAGAAGTTTTAACATACTATAATGTTACTGAAATCTGTAGTATCACTAAAATACATTCAAAGCTTTCATGCAATTTGTGGAGCTAAAAGTAATAATTATATAAAAGATGTTGACACGATTTCTCTTACTTGAACTTTCCTGTGCTAGAGGGATTCAGTGTCACTTTGTGATAGCCACTTAAAGTAAAAACTGTCTCTGTTCTGCAAGAACTTTCCTCATCAATAACATATTGTGTTCCTTATTATTGTAACATCAAAATATATCATAGTTTATGTCTGTTGTATTAGATTTGATAATGGCATTCACAATACGAAAATAATATTTATATAAAGTACTCAGCTTGAAGATAACTCTTAGACCTTCCCGATACAAAACTGCTGTGTGTATACTTGCCAACTATGTATTAAAGTTAAGTGATAGCATTACTTTGTGCATTTGCTCTAAGTTCATGACAAGCATAATTAATACCAGTAACCAGCAAGGTGAAAGTAAGATTCATTCTTAGATGATAAAAATGCCAGTTTTCTTCCCCAAACAACAAATTCCAAAACTTTCTTATCACCAGATAAGATTAAAAAGAAAAAATGAAATGTTGTACAACTTTGTCCAGTGACGCTTATGAACCATTACTCTGGGCTGTGGAAGATCACGCTATGGATGCATCACTGGTGTAGACAAGCACAGTTCAAGAACCTTCTACGGATGTTCAGAACCAGCAGTGAAATGAGACGTGATGCAGGGTCAGATAAAAACAAATTACTTGTTTCATTACAGTAAATAGTTTGAATCAAAAAGCAGCATTTTGAAAACATGAACTACCCTACTATCTGAATTTCTCTTAGAAATGGAGATGAGTTAAAGTTAGTACTCAGCTGAGTATCAAAATATCTTCTCTCCACAGGATTACCCACTGCTGCTAACAAATCACCCATAAAAATGCAGGTCAGGCATTTGGAACCTACATCTAATGCTTACAAAACTCCCATTGAAATGAATTATGGAATCGCTCACTCCAGTTGCAGTGCCTACAAGTAGATAAAAGAGAATATGTCTTTGTGACCTTTATACAGGTTCTGCTGCATTTATATATTATACAAACAGCTTATTTTGTATGTGCTACCACTGGCTGTGGAGTAGGAACCACTACCTCCTCAAAATTTTAGAGGGGCAGAGCTATGTCCCAGCAAACCCAGTGTCACAGAATGGCTGAGGCTGATGGGCACCCCTGGAAACCACCCAGGCCAACCCCACCCCTGCACAAGCAGGGTCAGCTATGACAGCTTGTTCAAGGGTGTGGCCAGTTAGGTTTTTTAATATATCCCAGGACAGAGGCTCTGCAGCCTTTCTGAGCAACTCATTCCTGTGCCTGGGGTTGTTCCTCTCCAGGAGCAGGACTCTGTGCTTTCCTTTGCTCAGCTCTATGAGATGTCTCTTAGTCCATTTCTCCAGCCTGTCCAGGTCCTTCTGAATGGCAGCACAGCCACCCAGTCTGTCAAACCCTCCTCCCAGTCTTGTGTCATCTGCAAACTTGTGGTAGGTGCATGATGTGCCAGCATCCAGGTCGTTGATGATTGCAGTATTGCCTCTAGTATTTACTCCTTTAGAACACCACTAGTGGCTGGTCAGCAGCTGGACTTCATACTACTAATCACAGCCTTTTCGGCCCAGCAGTTCAACCAGTTTTGAATCAACTTCCCTGTCCATTTAGCTAGTCCATATTCCATCACAATGTCTACAAGGATGTTAAAAGAGACTGTCAAAAGCTGTGCTGAAGTCAAATAAATAGAATTCACTGCTTTCCCCTATTCACTCCATTGTGGAAGCATCTCAGGTCAGGCATGATTTAATCTTCATAAATCTATGCTGACTACTCCCAGTAACCTTGTAGTCTTTTATTTGCCTGGAAATGGTTCTTAGGATTATTTGCTTATCACCTTCCAAAGATCAAGGTGGAGCTCTGAGCTGTAGTTCCCTGAGCCTTCCTTCATGTCTTTTTGAAGATGGGAATGGCATTTGCTTTCTCTCAGTACTCAGGAATATCCCCTGATCACTATGACCTTTCATATGACCCTAATCAAGAACAGGCTAACAGAGATATCAGCAGCTCCCTCAGCACTCGTGAGTGCGTCCCTGTAGGTCACATGGACTTAAATATGTCCAGTTTATTTCAATGTTCCCTGTCCTGATCCTTGCCCACCAGAACTATTTCTTACTTCAGGCCCCTGTGATTCATGGCTTTCTAGCAAAGATGGAGGCAAATAATGAATTGAGCACCTCTGCTCTTTTCACATCATCACCGAGTTCATTATACCCTTACCTGTTCAGAAGCTGGCAAACTTCTTTTTCTAGTCTTTGCTGCTGAAAGACCTGCAGAAGCCCTGCTTGTTGCCTTCCACAGCCCTCACTACGTTCAACACAGTGGTCTGACAACGTGCGTTTGCAGCCCTGAAAGCCAATTGCGTTCTGGGCTGCATCAAAAGCAGTGTGGCCAGCAGTGCCAGGGAGGGGATTTAGCCTCTCTGCTCTGCTCTGGTGAGACCCCACCTGGCCACCAAGACAATCAGAGGGGTGGAGCACCTCTCCTACAAAGACAGGCTGAGAGAGTTGGGGCTGTTCGGATGGGAGAGGAGAAGGCTTCAGGCAGACCTTGTTGTGGTCTTCCAATAGTTAGAAATGGTTAAAGGAAAGAGACACTTTTAACCGAGGCCTTCAGTGACAGGACAAGGGGTAAACTGCATGAAAGTAGGTTTAGATTAGATATTAGGAAGAAATTCTTTACTGTGAAGTGTGTGAGGCACTGGCACAGGTTTCCCAGGGAAGCTGTGGATGCTCAGTCCCTGGAAGTCTTCAAGGACAGGTTGGATGGGACTTTGAGCAACCTGGTCTAGTCGGAGGTGTCCCTGCCCATGCCAAGAGGCTTGGAACTAGATGATCTTTAAGGTCCCTTCCAACCCAAACCATTCTATGATTCTATGAACTTCATCTGGACCTTGTCCATAACCTTATGAAATTGCCTACATTTCATTGCTATTTGGCAGGTCTTCATGCTCTTGGGCATCTTCATGCCTCTTCAGACCTTCTGTCTGTACTTTTTTCACCATGAGTGTGTTGTCAGCTGCAATAATGGAAGTCCAGAAGAGTTTTTTCAGGGAGCAGCAAGACTTTCTGGGCTATCAGTAGCATAACTGAAAGCAGCAGCAGGCCTACAGGCTGTGCGTATGGTAATTGTTTCAGAGCCTTCAAAATCGTTTTGTTTAAAAATAGTGGGTTCCAGAGCCAAGGTCTATAGTTGCCTGAAGGATCTATAATACCTTGCCTCCCAGTAAGCCGTCAAGTTCATTTGCACTTTTCCTCCTCCGGTACTCTTGGTAACACCACCTTTTTCTCCACATTTTTCCTTTCACTCTTTCCCTCCAGTTCCAGTTTCAGCTTGGCCAAAAATGAGTACATAAGAAAAATACAAAATAATTTGCAGTGAGGTGAGAAAAGCTTTCAGATCTTAACACTGCTAAACTTGGAAAAGTTTTAATTTAAATTCAGACTAGGACCTCAGCCTATCTTTGCCATCATATCCCAAGCCCCATCTGGCAAAATATAGAAGTTCTTTTGGGGAGAAGGGCAGTTTTGGCTCAGTGAGGATGAAGTGATTTTTCTCCAAGTGTTGGATTTGTTGATTTTCATTCAGACCCTAATCGATTAATTAGTTTTCTTTGTTTTTTGTATCACTTTTTCATCAGAAAGGAAATGGATTTTTAACACATATAAATTTAGTCTGGAACAGTTATTCCGGTGTTGTGCTCACCTAATAGGAATGCAGTGAAAACAAAACCAGCTGAGCATCACATGAATCACTAGGAATACACTGAAGATCTGTCCATCCACATTTATATTACAAATGAATGAATATAGATCTAGTAATTTTTCACTGAAAATAGATGCAGTAAGTAGTCATGCTGTTTTTCATTTAGCATTAATCAGACTAGATTCTCCTTTCAGTTTCACCAGAACAAAGTAAGTAATTTATTCTAATTGTAGCTGGAGTTGCTCCACATTTTTTCTGATGCCACAGAGAGCAGAATACATCCCAGAAACTGCTGTTAGCTTGTCTAATTCATACCTCATATTACCATCTTCAAAGGAACTAATTTATTAAAATAATTTTAAAACAGTGAAAAAGCTTGATTTTACAAGCATTTTGTGTCAATCTGAGCTACCATCGTATAACCATCTAGTTTTGGAATAAATAACCTGGAACATGTTGAAAGGCCAATAACTTATAGAATTGCTACCATTAAAGGAGTCACATCATTCTCTTGACTCCTTTCTTCTCTGAAATATATATGACAGCTGAAATCCCATCTAGACAACAGTTCATGACTTCTACCAAGAGGATGATTTTATTGAGTGTAAAAAGAGCATAACCAGTGTTTGAACTACATAAGATTTAATTTTTCCCTGGACTACTGCAGGGTTATCCACAGCAAGGAGAGGTTGTGTGCCTGTGAGACTTGATGCTAGTAATCACACACATGATAGCACTCTTAGTGGTGCAGCTTGAGAATTCACTTCTTTGGGAAGCAATGTACATCTGCAGAAACTTATGTCAGTGTCTGCTCAGGCCTGATTCCCCAGGTAGTGAAGTCCTCTCCATCTAATGGACTCTCGGATAAGAAGAAAGCAGACATGAAAAAATGGTGTCTCCCATCATGGCTTTGACACAGTCTGTGATTCCAACAGTTTAAATCCCCCTCAGACCATACATGATGTGCCCCTTCGTATCTTCTCTGACAGCAATTCAAAATCCAGCTCCAAAGATACAATAAGGGCTTCCTCAAGTTCCAAGACCATTGCCTCCCCAATCTAAAGGGTGGACGAAACAATTTTTATACATCTGTAGCTGTGTTCTTCTCAGCAAAAACTGTGCTTTAGGAAAGTATGGAACTACTTTTTAGTTTACTGGGTATATGAACACTCACGTACAATTTTTGTCATCTGCTGGTCTCCAGTTCTCTGGAGGTACCATTGGAAATATTTTCCTTCCTCTGAGCTATATAAAGTATTTTTTTAACTTATTTTCAGAGGCATCAGTGATGCTTCTCAAGAAGCAAAAGTGAGATGGGACACTTATCCTGCTCTCTGTTTAGAAGAAGGCTTAAGAAATAATGCACAATTTGAAAACTTCTAGATGATGTCCATGTAAATTGTGGGAACTCACAAGAAATATGTTTTCTTCCTGCACCATTCTGAAACTATCGAAGGTTTCTAAGACCCATTCAGTGCCCCTCAATTGAAGTTCATTCAGGAAATTCAAGTTCAGATACAGTAGGGCAGTCTAGCTACATGATGTGATGTGCTGTGCAGGTGTAGATATAGGACATAGAAAATAGAGAAGCTTGGCTTTAGGGGATATAATCACTGAGACAGAAATGGCTTCAGCTGTGAGCAGTTAATATCCTGGTCAGTGGACATGTTTAAAGAAAGATTATTCCTCAGACATAAAGTATTATGTGAATGCAGAGTATTGTTATTTTCCAAATTTGGTGGTGGTGAATGTTTTCTCCTTGAACGAATAATCTAGTTTAAACATGAAGCCTAAAAATTATTTATCTTCGATGAATGATATTTTGGTTTTATTTAGTGGAGAGTATTTAAATATAATCATTAAAAACCAACACACAAACTTCAAACATATCCAGATGACACTTCTATCTTCTATGTAGCTATTTTCAGAAGGTTGAAATATTTTCCATGTAAAAAGCACAACTCTGCCATACCACCATTCAGTTCCAGATGTCTGTTCAGCCCTTTGAATTACAAGAGGTCACTTTGATCAATCCATCATGGCAGACAAATGTAATGATATACCTGCACTGCAAGTGCTTATTATGTTTGGCAGGTGCTTATGTAGTGGTCAGACAAAGCGCAGCTCAGCATAGAGTAGAATATATACCTTATTGGTGGAGTTTAGGAGAAGGCTTACATTTGAGTTGCTTGCATGTGATTGCCTGAGAAAAAGCAGTACCTCCTTGTAGAGGTGAAATGAAAAGCCTTACTTACCAAGATTGACTGTCTGTCAATAGCTCATCCCCTAAACTTTTCCTAACAACAGTCTGAATGCCAGCTGGCATCTTGAGAAGAAGTATAAAAGAGCTGTGAAGAAGGCAGTGAGAAGTGTCTTGAATTTGAAAGTGAATTTCAGTTTAGCAATGCTCTGATTTTTTTTTTNTTTTTTTTTTTTTTGTTAGACCTTTGAATGTTTTACAGTGTAAGTTTTTGTGTAACAGTGATGTTCAGTCTGAACGTTTCCTAGACCTGAGCTGCAGATTCCATTTTCTGACTTTCCTTGAAGAAGGGAAGCTGGTCGTGCACTAGTAAGTTTGGGAAATACTTTTCTGACAAACACCAAGCAGCCTGTCTCCTACCTAACATAAAATAGATTTCTGAATTTGCATGGTATTAATTTCCTTAGTTGGTTATTTATAAAACAAAACAAACAGAAAGTGTTCAGAAAACCAATTCTGAACAATTTTGATTCAGGTGATTCAAGAATGTTGAGAAATTAAAGCAAATTATTTGGATGAATCAGTCAAAGAATACCCAAAGTTCTGCTCTGAGCTCTCAGCTTTCCTTGACCATCGCTATTTTCTGAGTACTCTGTGTAATGCTTTATATGTATATATACATATACATAATACAAACACATATATATGTGCATATATTAGGTCAAAATATTCTAGACATGTATTTTAGCTATGTAAGTCTGATTCATTAGCTAATGTATAACAAAATATATGAAATACCATATTTGTATTGGGAAAATCTTGTAAATATCTGGAAAACAACTGGGATCTGAGAACATATATGACGAAGTGTGCCATGTAGGTCATCTACCCAGGAAAAACAAGGATGAATGCTTTGAAATTTGTCGTACTTTCATGTTCAGAAATTGTTTCAGGATTTTGGATTTCACTTCACATTTTTAATATTTGGTATTGACCTGAATTCCCCTTTACAGAGAAACCTCTTTACATTATTTTAAAAATGTCAGAATATGATGAAGAAGGTGCTCGTATCCTCCATGGTGCATACATCTAACATGGTGCATAGGGCATGCTCATCTAGACTGTCTGTCTCCATCAGAATTTTAGTAAATTCCATAAATAATTTTTACTTGCCATGCTCCCTTTCTCATCCAGCAGCAGCCCTCATCGGCCATTAAAAACTGCCACTGGAATTTGTGCTCTTCTCAGAGCACTGTTTAGACATTTTCTTGGAAATAGATGAGGAATCCATGACTATTTCTTAGCTCTGGTAATATCAGGAAAATTTGTAATAAAAATAAGAAAGTAAATTATTCCTATGGTGTGTCCTGGCACAGACCATACTGATTATCTGTTTTCTGGAGTGCCTGGAAGATTGGTACAGTTACTGGCAAGTGCTTCTAATCACTATGGATCATATGGGAAGGGAGGGGTTAATCTCTATTCTTTACAAATCGTCACGTAGCTATTTTATTTTTAAAGTAAAAGACAAAAAAACCCACATTTTACATTGTGGTTTGATCAGAAGGCCTATTAATCAGGTAATTTAGTTTCCAGTAAAAAAGATAAACTAATACTGATAAATTTGCAATTTTCCCTCATTCTTTAATCTGACTTCTATCTTTTGTGAATGACATTGGACATACATAGTTATCAAAAAATGAATATTTTGTTTATGTATATAGATTCTTCAGATTGCCCGCATTAATGACTCTTAACCTTTAAACTGATTTATAAACATGTAAGAATAAAATGTCAGCATTCATTTGTCATCTTGCAGTAAACTGTCAGCATTCGTTTCTCAGCTAAAATAGAATATCTGTCTAAGAATTTACATTAGGCTTTGTAATCAAACTAGATTAACACCAGTGCAGCTCAGCATGAAAACTTGATATCAAGCATACACACTCCATTAATACCTTAATGTGCATTCCGGGCTACATCTCGTCATGATCTAGTGAATTCAGTAGGACTTGCTGCTGAAAAATGTGACCAACTCATGCAGTCTCTTTGTCTAACACATCAGTATTATACTCTATTTGTCCTTAAAAGGGAAGGCACAAAGTTTTAAAGGATAAATACTGAACATTGGCAAGCAATGGTGTACATTCATGAAGAGGGAGAGAGAAAACTTCAATGAATGTATCTTGGCTGTTCTTCTGTGGACCAAAAGATGAGCAATAACAGTTTTATTGCTGGTTGAAAGGGAGCATCCCCCAGGGAGGTTTATTATATGATCCGTTCAACTGGAAGGCAATCAGATTTCTGCAAATGTTCTGATAATCAGTTAAGCTGAGTGACTGCTGTTTTAGACCTGTGTTTTATTTCCTGGAACAGAGCTGGAATGCTTACTGAAGTGGTGGAAGGAGCACTCCCTCTGCATGAGAAGGAAAACCAGTGTGAATACACCCTATGTTGAATCATTATTCTTTCTTGGATGCAAAGGAAGGATCAAAATCAGTGAGGAGACATTGTTTTCATGGGTGAGACCCCATATTTCTGAACAAAATATGGAGCTGGGGAAATCATGAGAAGGACCCAAGCACCAAACTGAAGTGGATGGTGATCAATTTGCTAAGCAATGACTGTTCCTCAAGGTAAGGAGCAGTGTTTCCCAGTGTGACATTTCCCCACAGTTCACTTCCTGTCATCCTGTGCAAGACCAGCCACGGTACAATGCAGAAGAATCACCAATGTAGGTGTTAAAAGAGGTCTGTGAATGCTTTCTTAGCTGAGATTTGTCTGAGAATCTGTAGCAGGATGCTCTGCCTGGAGTGGGGGTAAAACAACTTGAACAATACCCTGTTTGCCAAGCTCCCAGTGGTGAATAGAGAAAGGGGTGTCATGCTGCTTTTGGTGTTGAAGAATGCTGAAACCAGCCTGACTCATCAATTCCAAAGTTAGTTGTTCTGAGGAAGAACAATGTTCCTGATAAAATACCTGATAAAGGAATCAATAAGTGATACTAATGATAAATTATTTAAAGATGCTGACCTGACACAGCTTGCCTGGAGACATATGAATGACAGTGTCTATAAAAGCCCAGTCCCAGGTTCTAACTTCCATTATATCCCTTCTTGGAGTGTGTTTGGAGATTACTCTCTTGAGTGGGGATGCCCCTGAAGGTTACTTCTTCAGGCACAGCGAAAGAGATTTGCCGGCATATGGGTATGGGGTGAGTAACAGCAATCTCTACTTAATATTTGGTTTTTCTAGTTTTAATATAATTGCTTTAATATTGCTTCAAAAATTGTGCACTGCACTATACTAGTAATTATAGCTACATATACTGTGTAATAATCCTAAGTTCTTTTAGTCTAATCATTTTCATAATAAATCCTTTATTTTTATATAAATATGTTTGGTTTGTCATCCTTTATTCTGCAGAACAGGGTTGTATAAAGATCCAATTACACCTCTACAATCCTTCACACGCAAACCGTTGACAAGGTCCGGGGCTACGATTGGAGCCAGCCACGCCCAGACTCCTCTCTGAGGAGTTTGGAAGGCGAGAGGGGTACCTGTCTGTACCTCGTGGCTCACTGGGAGGCCTTCTCCGATAAGCTTTGTCTGAAGCTGCCGCTCTGCGCTGGACCCTTCGCTCCGGCGCGGCTCCCGCGGAGGACGCGCGGATGCTCCCTGCCGGGAGCCGGCCGGACGCAGCGCTCATCCTGCCCTGCTCCGGGGGACACGGCATCCCACAGCAAAGACGAGGGGAGAATGCCTTTCAACCAACGTGTTAAAGCAGAAGTGTAAATGTTACACTGAAGCACTGCGTTTAAATTTAAATCTTCGACAGCTACAGTTGCAGAGGAGTCTGTATGAGGAAAGACTGGATATTTAAAGTTTTGACAGCTTTTGTTTAAAGCTATTCAGAGTGTTGTAAATACATTTCATAATGTTTTATATTGTTTACAATGTTTTCTGTGGGTATGCAGTGTTTGTTTACTCAGAAACTGTATGGAATTCTCTGTTTGCAGAGAATGGGGAGTTGTTAACATTTATTTATCAGTGTTTTACATACCACCATTCCTGATTTTTAACTATGTAATGCTTTCTCAAAAGTCAAAAAAGAAACCTGACTTTTAAATGAACACGAAGTTTTGCTGCAGGAAAGTTAGGTCTACAAAGCAAAGTATATTATCTCAGTTTCCCAACTACGTAGAACAAATATCTTCAAGTATTTAGTCTCAAGTGTATTTGGCATGTTTTAAATACTGATTTTTACATCAGACTTTCATCCCTGTGCTGAGATTCAGGATACTTTTCTCCATTGCTTCCAGTGGCAAGAAGTCTAGCTGCTGCCACCCTTGAGGCATCCAAGGATCTTTATGAGAGTTGGGTGACTGGGCATTACAATTCACCTGGGCATGTACAGCGTTGCTGCCCATGGATCTTTACTCAGTCAAAAGAAAGAGCACTGCCTCCGGCATGGCCAGTGCTAATGCACACAGACTTTTATTTGTCCTTCAGCCAAAACCAGGGCTGACCAGAACTGGTTGGTTATTTTTAAGAAAGATAACATTTTCTTTAGACAATTACCGAGATTTTTTAATCAATCAGTATAAACATTGGAGTTGTAGAAGTTATCTTGTATTATATTCATGCTACTTTCTCCTCAATGCCTGGCATGATCCTGTTTCAGCAATTTTGCTTAAGAAAACGGTAGTATTATGTAGGGTTTTCATATTCTGGTGTCAGGTTTCACATTTGCTCGGAGGAACAAACTTCTGATCCTGGACTTCCCTCTTCTGGCAGTTCAGTGTATTCTTCAGACTTCTGTGGCTCAAATGCCATGTGACTTGGGCGGTCAAACATAACTAAGCAGTGTAACCTAAATAATGAATATTGAACACTCTGTCTGAAAATATTAAGTAAGAAGAAAACTTATTTCAAATTTGGTGAACAAATTAGAGTAATACTGACAAATATTACATATTACTTCATACAGATATTCTTCTTCATCATGTATTGATTCAGTATTGATAGACCATATTGGTAAGGGTAGCTCTCCAGAATATATTTGCTATATTCACAGATCATTTTATTAGAGAAAAATATTCTTCACAATTAGCTGAATCCCCCTCACTCCTAATGTAGCACTCCTGACCATGGGCAGATTAGTGTGAAATTTAATTTGCGCTAATCTGTCCAAGACCGAGGAAGCACAAAATATATTTTATGCGGTGTTTACTCACTTTACCATATATAGATAAATGCATGAGTGACAAATCATGCAGCTTCAGGTTTACTGGAGTGAAAATCTATAGTGCCATTAGGCCTGGATTTCATTATTTCATTTTTGTTGCCATGGGAAAGCAAGGTCTGGGGTCATATTCTTAAGCAAATATATAAATGAAAATCTGTAAAGTTTTAAAATAGGTTTAGAGATATCAATTTATATCTATGGAGTAGATATAAGTTTTCTGCTACTTTCATATGGGTTATGCAGAAAGGATTCTTTTTTTTTTTTCTTTGTATAGTATTGACAATATTTTAGATAACTTAGATAAGTAGATTTCTTTGGAGGAAAACTATGAAAAGCTGCAGACTTTTGGATGGAAACTAAGTGTAATTTGCTACATGAACATGTGAAAACAGCTGTTCCTCTGTTTTTGACTGCAGTAGGAGTGCTGCTGGCTTTGCAGGCTCTTGGTGCAGGAATCAGTTCTGATCAGCTTTACTGTGAGAAAACCAGATGTGCAAGCAAGCCTGCTCGTGCACCAACTGTAGTGTCTCCAAAGAGGGCTGCAAAAAAGTTGTTACTATTCAGACATTGCAGAGCTCTCTCAGTAATTCTCACATAGTTTGAAATTACATGCTGTGTGCCCCCCCCAAAACCTTGCAAAATGGTGAGATGAATGCTAAAATGTGACACAGTTTGAGAGTTATTAATAAATGATATTTGGGATCATGTTTGCTGTAAGAGAAAGGGGCATTGAGTAGCTTCCAAGAGCTGTTTGGCAGTTACTCTTTTTTTCTTTTTTTTTTTTAATGAATTATTCTCTGTGATTTATATTTATGGCAAAAATGGAATTGAGTGTCTTTCCATTAGGAGTCTGGCAGGGTTCAGCCTGTACTTTGCTATCCATGGACAACTCTGTCACTAATTTACTGATGCAATGCAGGAAAGCAAGGCAAGTGTTGTGGGATCTGCAAGCAGTGGCAGGGATGCTCAGGATGGATAAACAGGTGCCCAGTACTTCTGTGAATTTGGGCTTATTTCTTTAGGATTAGATCCAAATTGGACAACCAGTACATTGGGAGAATTTACCCATTGTGTGATTTGCAATCTGCTGTGGAAGTGCTCGCAAAAGGCTGCACTGGGATGTCCCACAAGGACTTTATGTTGCATAAGTGATTCAATCTGATCAATATGAACTTCCCGACAGATGGAAGCAAAATCCTTATTTTTTGCAACTAGCTAAAAGCAGAGCTAAAACATCTTCAGTTTTGTAGGTACTTTAATTGCTGGGTTGGGGGGCAATTTCAACAGGATAACAGCAGTTTGCATTTGGTCTTTTACAAAGGCAGATTTTGATGGGGTTTATGCAGCAAATGTTCTCCTTGTATTTGCTGCTCTCTTTTAATGACTCCCAGCGTCCACGTGTGCCTGTTAATCATGCATAGCCAATATTCAGGTGGCCAAGCCATGTGTTGGCAGACTGCAGCTGGATCCTGTTTGTTTTTTGTAACCAAACATAAACAATGTACCAATACACTTTGAAAACCTTTGCTGCTATGGTTCAGCAGCTGAGCTAAAATATTAAAGGACTGGAGTGGCAATGTGGTGCAAGGTCACTAGAGGAAAACAAAGCATTCTGTAAAACATTCACACAGTTCAAAAGAAAATATGTGTATTTTGCCATTGGAGAGAACGCTTGTAGTTAATAGTCATTATTATATATGATTTATTGTTCCTATAAAACCACAGAGTTATGATGTATTTTTATAACAGGTCTGTACCTCTTACTGAGCTTGCCAGCCGAGTCTGCTCGTGAACCTCTCCAACTCAAATATTCATTTGAATTTCAAACATGTTGAAAAGAAGCATTTTGATTTCTCAAACCCAATCTGTTTAAGAGCCAATAGACTTCAGGTCTGATTCAGCATTAAATGTGCCTTCGTCTTCTCTGCTGAGATCCCTGATTCTTCCCTGCCTTCCTGATAGCTCCTCCTCAGTTTATGAACTGAGTTTTATTTCCATGGTGCAATGCCTTTTAGAGGCGAAAAGCCAAGATTTAGCTGGAAATTTCTCTGTTTCTCTTAGCAAAGGATTTTGTGCATCAAGGGAGATGTGTGGCCAGTGCACACCTCTAACCTGAAGAAGTCAGCTTAATAACTGAAAATTTTAGAACTAGGCATTATGCAGCTGTGTTTTGCCTTTGGATTTTCCTAACCCCAGTCATGCCCAACCCATGGATTAAGTCAGACTGTTCTCTTGTCATCCAAAATCCTCCTTGCCTCCTTTTCTCATTCAGGTACTCCTTGGAAAAATTTGGCATGCCAGGCCTAGCAAGCAGCAAAGAAAAGACTGCAAATACTTCTTCCTCTTTGGGATGTATTTCCTAACAGTGCTGCTATTGACCTAGCTGAAAAGAATAGTGAGTGATATGATAACGCAGTCAAGCACAGGTATTTGTAATATTATTACAAACAACTAGTCTTTTCCAACTAGTTCTGTCACTAAAAAATATCAAGCCATTCTTAGAAGTGCTCACAGGCGTTGACTGGCTTCTAAACTAGATGTTAACTGCCTCCACTTAACTTGGTTACTAATACTCAGCATTACTTTAGCCCCAGGAGTTTGAGCGATACTTTTGACAGTGAAAGAAACTCAAATATATCTTTTGGAATGGGCGGGAAAGGGCAATGAATATTCAAGCGAAAAAGGAAGTTCCTAAACTGCCTTACGCAGAAGGAAGATCAGAGGAGAAATGCAAGTATCGTCTTCTCATGGATTTTTGACATTATATTCTGGTCAAATAGCAGTTGAACCACAGTATTCTGGTTAGTGTCCTGTTACACTGATTAAAGAGATCAAAAATATAGACTAGATCAGAATTTTTCCTGTCTGGATTGTCAAGTAATTTGCACATTTCTTTTCCATTTTTCAAGCTAGCAGGATGTTGATAAGAGATCTCGGTGAAAACATCCTCAGTTACATTTAAGACTGTTTTATTCTTCACCTCTCAGAACTATTTTAGCCTCTTTCTCAAGTTCATTCAAGAATCGGGCCCTAAAATTATTTACAATAACTCACTATCTGTGTGTGAAATTTGAAATTACAGTTCAAGTCACTTTCTTACTCCCCTACACAGAAAATATATGATGCTCGTGCTTGCACATGGCGAACCCACACTCCCAGTTGCAGCTGGCATTATAGATTATAGATTATTATCTGTGCCTTTTTACAAGGTCATCCATTCCTTTCTTGTTGCTTTATGAGTTTTTCTGCTCTTGTCATTTTAAGTGGTATCATGTCTATCGATCATCATCTTCATGTCTTCAGTTTTCATGTCAGTCTCTTGCTGTCTCAAATTGAAGCTTTAAAAATTTTTATCCTGTGCAGGCATTGTAACTGGAATCACACCTAACCTATTACAACTGCCATAATATCTTTCACATGATTACTGTAAGTTCAGCACATCTGATAGGATCTGGAAAGCAAAGTAGAGACTGTAGTCAATAGTGACTTCTCTGCTGCCATTGGAAAACACTTTTATCTTCCTGGGAATTATTATCATCAAGGGAATCTAAATGCCTCAAACATACAATAAAAACTAAAACCTGTCTGCTGATTGTTTTTATCCATTTCACCTCTAAGTATTAAACCTATAGATTTCCTGTTGAAAGATTTTGATACATTTAAATTATTTGGCTTAATAAGGAGAAGATGAAAACACTTGACATCACCAGAACAATCACAATAAAATGATACCATTGGTGTTTCTATATATTTTGATCAGCTCTGTGAATTACATGGACTTAAGCTAAAGGAAAATCAACTTTCTAGCACTTTGTGTCTTATTTGTAGCAGAATCGCTTAAGAGGATCAAACTCTTCTTCCGATTAGCCATTCCTAACTTTAATTTAAAGGCAACTAAGTTATCAGACAATTGTTTAGGTTGGAAAACACCTCAACAAAATGTTGCAAAAAGGCAAATAAAGGTTTATATTCACATAACAGCTTTTAAAGTATTAAAAAGACATGTCCATTAACAGTATCCGTACTAGTTGGATATTTACTGTACTGATAAATTGTTCTGTCAAGGCTGAGTTCAGAGCTGAATTGAAAAGCTTGAACATTTACAGTGCAACTAAGCATTAACACATCACCAAAGCAGAAACTTGGATAGTTGAGGTTACAAACTGAAAAGATTAAATGCATTTTAAATCTCTAAAAAAATATTTATCATATGCTATTGATATTTTAAATTGTTCTAGATGCACTTTTACTTTATTTATTGCTAATGACTGTGATTTAAAAGAGTGTTAAGAACTATTTTTATAATAGTTTTTATGCATATATATTTAATAGCATCAAATTCTGTGTATCTATCTTTTTTTTTCTGAAGGGTATAACCTTGTAAGTTGGTCTGCACACATTGTATGACTAAAGTAATTTATATAGTAAATATACATTCCACTTCAAACATTAATCATTGTAAATATATGTAAAAAGTACCTCACAGCCACAGCTTTACTTCCAAACTAAGCAGAACCAGTTTAAAGTTGAGCCATGTCCCATGACTGCCCATTTTGTTCAGCTACCAGCATGTTTCCTGGCAATTTTAGCCCATGTTAACTTGCTTTCTCACAGGCAAACTTGAGCAAAATTTGATCTTCGTGGCATTTACTGAGCAACTAGAATGCTTAGCCTCCTGAACAGTGCAGCATGCGAATGGATCCTAAAATAAGACTGCTAGAAATCCAAATAAAAACATTCCTAGAAATCTTCTGAGGCAGAGATCTAAAGCCTCACTTAATTTTTGTGTTGCAAAAGACACAACATTTATTTTTATATTTTGAGAACTTTTATCCCAGCAGAAAAAATATAAGGCACACAGAATCTGATATTCAAATCCTTATGTTTTGACAACACACTAATCTTTCCTAAGTTGCAGACAATAAAACACTTATGCCTTTGATTGTGACAGCATGACACATAAGACCATGAAAATTTTGGAGGAGATTTTTAACTTCAGTTCTCTCTAGTCCTCTGTGTTAACATCTCTAGATGGTTGCGTATTTAATTACATCCTTTATGAATTAAAACTGTAATGGCACACCTCCCTAGTCTGTTGCAAGAAATACTTTTGTGTCCTCAAACACCTTGATACAATTTGTTTCCAGCCTGTTGCCAAAAGTGAACCGATTAACAGGCTGGAGGGTTATTTCTTCGCTCTAGCTACCATCAGCTCATATATTTTTCTCCTACCTTCTTCATAATTTTAATACCTCTTGTTTCAGTAGTTCAGTGGTTCATAAACAAGGTGATTTATTTTTCACTAGCTGGCCAGATTTATGGCAAATTATGTGTCTGCATTAAATCAGAAATTAAAGAGAAAATATTTACTAGCTATTAAAACAATTAAAATTAAGGCTCTAGCATACATCTATACTGAGTGTTTAGAAGTTCATAAAATATGTAAATAATTTCTGTAAGTTGTCAGACTTCTTTAAATTTACTTTATAGGGTGTCCCGACCCTTCTTTTCACATTCTTGTCAAAATATTAACATCTCAGGCAAGCTGACTTGCTGAAGCCCTTAGGCTTCATTTACATCACTGAGTTTGGAGTGATTCTGTATTTTTTTAAAGGGGAAATATGGGTTCTGTCTTCATGTCAGTGCACCTGCAGGACAGTACTTACCTTGCAGCTCCATGGAATCCTGGTATGGCTGAGGCCGGTGAGCATCTCTGGAGTTTGTCCTGTCCAGCCCCTGCTCAAACAGGGTATGAATCAGAGCAGGTTGCTCAGGGCCATGTCCAGTTGTTTTTTTTTATTATCTCTAAGAATGGAGACTCCACAGGCTCTCTGGGCAAAGTGTTGCAGTGCTCCATCACCCTCACAATGTAAGAATGCTTTTGTGTGCTTGGGTGGAATTTTCTGTGTTTCAATTTACTTCTGGTCCTGTCACTGGGTGCCCCTGAGTAGAGTGAGGCTCTGACTCCCTCAATCTCCTCATCAGCTGTGTTTAAACGCTAGTATATCTATCTGAGCCTTCTTTGAACAGCCCAAGCTCTTAGCCTTTCTTTGTACAGTCCAGTCCCTTGACCATCCTTGTGGCCCTTTGCTGAAATCACTCCAGTAAGTCCATGTGCTCTCTTGCAATGGGGAGGCCAACACAAGATACAAGAATCCAGAATCCAGAGTGGGGTCACAATGCACCAGCCATCTCCCTCAGCAGCCCTGGCTGCATCCCGTTAAGTCCCATGGACTCAGGTATGTCCAGTTTGTTTCAGTGTTCCCTGACGCGATCTTTGTTCTCCAAAGGTAAATCTACTTTGCTCCAGGCTTTCCCCTCTGGTCTTGGGATCATCTTGGCCCTCAGGTTTTCAATGATCCCTTTCAAAGGTAACATCAGACAGACAAATCAAAGGAGGTCACCTCTCTGGAGCACTTGGATTTTGTGCCAAGGGGCGCAAGTGAGCTGTGCCAGCAGCCTGGGCTAAGACCAGACATGGGATGGCTACAAAGTGTGTCCAGCCTCTGGAGCAGCACCGGGTTCAGGTAACTCCAGGAGCAATCTGATAGATACACATCTGAAATCCAGCACATGGGATCTTAGAAAGGAGTTCTTCAACTTCATAACAGCTTTGCAGAGGAGAAACTGAGACCAGTCTGGCAGCTACAAATGCAGCAATAAAGATTCTGGGCTCTGGCACTAGCCGAGCATAAGGATTGGTCTCCAGGTTGAAGTTTCACTTCTGGTGACACATCCTACAAAATGTAAAAGTCAATGTGGGTAGATTAAAGTTTATATGACAAACATAGACTACAGTGGCCCAGTTTACACATAGTCACACCGTGACAAGCAAATTTCTTCTTCATGAAGACACATTCTTCCAATTCACTTTCTCTCATGCATTTGAAATAGCTTTTGCACCAAAAACATAGAAGAAAAGCCCTTAATTTCATTTCAGAAACTAAAACAGCTCATTGCTGAATTTGATGAGCAACTTGAGCATCAGTTATTAATGAAGCTGGCATAAAGTAGATAGGAGGTCAATAGGATGCACATAGTAATTAAAATGCAAAGTTTGCATTGTTTTTAAATAATGCCATTGGGACGTGGAATGCTGTTGGTGAATACAGTTTAAGAAACAGCCCAATAACATCTAGAAACGCAGATAAAAGGATTTTTTGGCCATTACAGATAGTAAGAAAAACCTTATGAAAAAAAGAGATTAAATTTTTTAATTATTTAACATCGTTATTTATTTTTATGGTAGCTGTTTATTAAAGTAAAATTGATCAGATCAGTAGCCAATCAAATCTAAAATTAATTACTACAAATATCCTCAATGTGTTTTCTGTCATTTACATGATGTAATTTAACTTGCAAAGTCAGTGGGGCCATGATAACCTCCTTTGCTTCTACACTGACGGCCATATCTTCCTACATTGCAGGTCATGAAGTCTACTTTTTTAAATTTTTTTTATTTGTTAGCCTCCCCACCAAATATATAAACATTCCTTTTAGATTTTACTATTTTAGAATTTAGTGTTTCAGCACACAAAGTATTTAAAATGAAAATCTACTGAGCCTCTTACAGGTTGAATGTTTTTTGAATGTCAAATACTGTAACAATGGTGACAACAAACTATGGCAAGACTTTCAGAGTGTCTTTGAGGAAATTCCCAGCATGACTGCACATGCAATTATTTATTTCCATGAATATGCACAACACTTGCCTTGAATCTCTTTGCAAACCAAATGTTTTCTAACACAGATATTAGTGTTGGATTAATAAAAAAGGTGTTCAATATCATGAAGGAAGAAAGTTTTCATTCTTGTAGTAGCTCATGAAATCCGTTTCAATCTGTTCATTAATTTATTTTTCATTAATTTACTCCTTTCCAACCTCCAACATATTCCTAACTGTTGCCCCAAGAATATGAGGAAATAAATTGTAATGTGAAAGAGATTACACAGAGCCAGAAAGGTGTAACCAAAGAAAGTTCTTTTGGGAGAAAAAGTAAACAGGATGAAAGAGAGGAGAGGAGAGGAGAGGAGAGGAGAGGAGAGGAGAGAGAAGAGAAGAGAAGAGAAGAGAAGAGAAGAGAAGAGAAGAGAAGAGAAGAGAAGAGAAGAGGTTTCCAAGCAGCATCTGATTATAAAGCTGGGTAGCACTTGATTTGCCAGTTCATTGCATCACTAGATTTCCTGAGTTTGATGAGAAAATACTGCAGTCTTTGCTATGGTTTCAGATGAAATCATTACAATTCCTGTCATTTTCTGCACAAATTGCCCATAAGGGAGGGCTCCTTCAAACTGTCAGCAGCAACTAACTCCTGCTCATTGTACAGTGGTTGCTGTTGCTAAGGTTATAGCTACACAGCAGAGTGCATCATAAATTCACAGTAGCGTGCAGGAGAATTCACATTGAGTATCTGCCAGTGCATCCGCAGTGTTCGAGCCTGATCACAGCGAGCGCTTTCCTGGCTGGCTCGCAGATTCCAGTGCACTGTTGCAGTCCCTGCACCTATCTACATGGCAGATGAGATTAAAAAAAGAAAAAAGAGAAAACCCCTGCAAAAATAAAGGCTACCTTTCACCTCGGGTACCTCCTGCACTATCTCTTTACATAGGCCTATGGGATAGACATGGATGAAAGATAAGGGAGAGAGGGATAGTGGCAGGTTTGTTTTGGCAACTTGAGTTTTCCTACAGGAGACGTAGGGTGCCAGAATAGGATCCTTAGTTAAAAGATTTCGTCCTGCAATTAAAGATGATACTTAGATGCAGGAGCAGAGTACAGAAAGTGATGTTGAACATGCCCAGTAGTTGTGGTGTACACAAAAGGTGGCCAACTTGCATAAACAGGGCTTTTCCTCTGCTTCATTTAAGAAATCAGCATTATGGAGTTTGTTTGGTTTTGTGTTTTTTATCCTGGACCCTGGGCAACCAAACCTAGACCTAAAAAACCCCAGATGATTCAGTCAAAAAACCTGGATAGGTAGTAACCACAACAGAAGTGGCAATTTTCTGTTTCTAACAGTCCATGTCCAATCCCTCAAACTGAGGTTTTATCATCCTTTTTTTTCTTTTTTTTAAGAGGTTTTTTTTTTTTTTTTAGACAGCATAGACAGCAGAAAATCCTCAGTAGCAGAAGCTATTTAAAGTCCCTGGCCCAATATCGAATCCTCAGATTTGGCAGTAGCAGGTTTCAGCTGGATTTTCTGGGCAGTAAGTAACTCAGCAGCAAATTTACTCTTTTTAATACAATGGCAACAGTCCTTGGAAGTAACAGAAATTACTTCGGATGGTGCCAAAATTTAAATGAAAAATCTGACTGTTGCTGGCCTTGCAGCCTGCTGGCAGCAAACCCTGTGCTTCTGTGGGAGACCAGGGTTCAGGAGTGAGCTCAGGGGTCCTGCCTGGCTGCTGCAGAGACACCCCAGGAGTGCCCGGGTGATGGGCTCTCGTCTCTCTGTGGGCTGATGTGCTGATCTGACCCTCTGCCTGAAGGTGCAGGGAGGTACAGAGATCAGTGACAGGATGGCAAAACATGGATCTCACTGGACATAAAAGGTATGCGTACAAAAATCTGATGATCCGGTCTAGGCTGCTTTCTAGACTGCTATTGCCATTTTTACAAATTTTTGTTTCTCATTCCTATTCACTAGTGACACAATTCCTTTACACAGAATAGAAATAAAGGTGGAAAAAACCACCTATCTTCAAGAACAGCTTTTTCTACCAGGAAGTACAGAAACTAGATGCGTAGTTTGTAAGGTTTGGGAGATTTCCTTTAAATGCAACTCAGGTAGGTTTAGTATCTCCACAGAACAAGTGTACATAGTCAATAATTTTTGAGAAAAAAAAAAAGGAAAATGCCAACGGAGAAGAAATCTGCTGCACATAAATTTGCCTTTTCAGATCCCATGTCTTCTAGCTTGTCTAGTCCAGACTGATTTCTGCTTGGGATAAGCCTTGGCTCTCGCCTGGGAGATACAGTGGGTATGTGAATGCATACAGCAATATATACATAGGCTGTGAGAACAGTCTTGGGAATTGGGAAGCTATCTCAGGTCTGCTAATACACACACAGCCTGCGAGGCTCTTCTTGCCATGAAATCCCCAGCACTGCAACCAGGGAAAAGCAATGTTTTCCCATGTGTGGAAAAGACTGAGGGTCAGCACAAAACTCCCCATCCTCTTGGACTGCCCGGATGAGCACTGTGGGAGCTGCACATTTTTACAACAGCTCTGTCTAATCAGTAAAAATTTCAGCATCTTCCGCCTCTCAGAAATAAAATATAGGTTGGACAGTACTTAAGTGAGCCCACCAAAATAATCACTGGCCATATACTTAAGTTAAGCACATGCCTCAGAGCTTTACTGTAATATGGCTTCAGCAAAAGGACTAAGACTTGGAAAAATTGTATTAATACATCTGTTTGGATTAAAGTGCACCATATTCACCTGCCTGCTTCTATTGAGAGGACATTATCAATAGGCCCCTTTTAAATTTACTTGCTGTGATGCTGGGAAACTTTTTGCCAGCATTTGGGGAAAAAAAGTTGGTTTTCAAGTTGCAAACCTGTGAGAGAGGGATTTTGAACAGATGCCCCACTGTGAGTAGAATAAAAACATAACAAAAAAAGTGCATGTTGAGATTGTTGCCTCACATGAAACAATGCCTTATCCTTCTCAATCACATTCTGATTGCCATCCTTTTGAAAGACCTTAGCCACCAATCTAGACATCTTGCTTTGCTTCTGCATGAGGTTTTGCAAGTTTTGAAGTATACCCTGGGAAGCAAAAAGAAAAACAGCAAAAATACCTAATAAGCCTGAAATTAATCACTTCCTTGCATTGTTTAAAAAACACAGAAATAAAACTATGGAGTCACTACAGATAGCAAAGCTACAAAATATAAAAAAAATTATTGGGAATCACAAACTAGTCCCCAGACAGAGGAGAGTCCGAGACATTTGTAGTGCGGTGTGGATTTTGAAACAATTGTGTTGAACAGACCTTACCAATAAACTTTTATTAAAGGCATTCACAGGCATACTTTCCCTCTTATATCTCACTCTCCCACTTGTCAAACACTGATTGCAGAATTAATTTCTCTCCATTTAGAACACTGAAATACTAGAGTGTACAAACCAAACCTCTACAGTTTCTGCTCTTTTAAGTCTTCCCTTCACCATCTTAACTTTGCCTGTTCTGCCTTTTGTGCATGTACTTTTGAAGCTTTGAAGTTATTGGAATGTAAGCTCAAGTAATTGTTTAAAACCAGAAAGCAAGAAAATGACTGTGGGTTTTTTTTGTTTTGTTTTGTTTTGTTTTCCCTGCATGTGTACAATGTATGTTTAAGGAAATACATTGTCTGAGAGAGGAATTAAATTAGTATTTCACAGTGGGCTTTCTTACTGAGAAATAATTTTGACCTAAGTTAGGAAATAGGATGAGGAATAATCAGACCTAGTGGGAAGGATCTCAAAGTCCATAGCATAGTAACTTGCTACTGCTAGCCAAGAAATCCATTGGTCGCTCATTTACTAGAGACAGCTCATGAGCAAAAGCTGTTGCAAAGTATTTTCAGTAGGATGAAGACAACTAACACCAGCATTTCTTTGGGCAGCATGTTCACTATGGCTTGACAACAGTCAGCCTTACCACAATTACACCTAAGAATATTGAACTTTTATAGTATAGGAATCCCATGGCAAACTGTTTTTGTCCAAGTTTCTTCCTGTTCTTTCTGGGGAACAGTAATATTCATGTATTACTACATTGTATCTATATCTCCATTTCTTTACCTACTGCTTGAAAAGTTATTCAGTTCGATGCAAGTACATAAGGAAGAAACATAGACAGCTACAGTTCACAGTCTAGAGAAGCCTATCAAGAAATTTAATGTTAATATCTCTTCTCCATTTTAATGTTAATACGTCTTCCCAATTTACATGTTATGGAGAAGGAAGCATAATGGAAGAGGAAGGAATTTGATCTACTGTCAGAGTAATTTAATCATTCCTTGGATTAGAATTCTCTGTAGGAGGAATTCATGTTTTCTCTAAAATCTATATGAATCTTAAAAAAAATTCTTAATTTATCTAATATTTCAGGCTCAAAAATATATCTTCCCCTGGATTTATCTGATGGCTGATTTGGTCACCAGGCCAGCTCTGCTGGGTGTTCATTGTCAGCCATAGGATTGAAGCTATGATCTCTTCAGACCTGCTAGTGGATCTGATTGTTTTGAGTGCTCCCTAGCCCACTTCACTTAAAATAAACTAAGTTTCCAAAGCCTGCCTAGACAGCATGGTGCACATTTGACATTCTGAGAAATGCGGGGATGGTATAGACCGTTTTAATCACTTTTGTGCTTAGAAAAAATAAAGAAATTGACAATGGTCCTCACACTTGTGTTACCAAAAAGGTTGTATTTCTTTAAGAAGTCTGTGCAGCAGTGGAGGAAGATGTCAGAAAATTCTTTTAACTTTAGCACAATAGTGCATGATCCCTGTATCGTGTTTAATGCTTAGTTTTGTACCATACAGATCTTAGTACAAATGCCAGAGATTAATGTGGCCTTGTGTTAACTCCCTAACATCTGGGACTGATAATTCTTGTGCCAACCAATGCTTCCTTGTTTAGTTACATTAGTGATTAATATGTGCTAGTAGATGTCTTAGTTTTGAGAACAAAGATAGAGTGTTGGAGTAAAGAACGATGAGAGAAGGGTATCATAGCTTGACCACATATTTGAGATACTTCCAAATAAAGAAGATGAATCAGAAGATCTGGGGCCATAAAAGGGAATTTTGACCACCAGATGACCACCAACGACCATCAAAAGACCCCTAAAAATATCCAAGTAAGTTCACATGCATGTATTCAGGACATGTAAGGAATAGAAATGTAATGGTAAGCATTAGTTTCACAAATATAACCTGGTCTGTTAGGTTGCTGCTCAAGCATGCTTTGAGGAGAAATCCCCATGCATCCAGCACAACTAATAAAGTAATGTTAGCTTTCTAACGCAGCAAATTGGTTGGAGAGTTTATTTCCTGGTTTTCCGTGACACCTGTGTCAGTTGAACACCAGTTGAACAACCAGGAAATAAAGTTGTGAATGTTTTTCCAGAAACTGAAGAGGTCTACAATAAGTGCAAAATACAAAGCAGAAAAGAGGGTCTTCATGGGGTTAATATTTGTATTATCTTATCAGATGTGTTTCGTAATCACTTAGCATGCCTAACTGACTTGGCAAATGAGAGAATACGAAAGAGTACTTGGTCCTAGGAAAAAAGTGTTGGCCTGAAGGAAGATTGGTTAGAGAACGATCTGCGTGAGTACCACAATGTTTTTTCACTTCTTATTTATCTTTCCCTTATTTTCATCTTGATAGTAGAAAATTCAGGCCTGGATATGTATATCCTTAGAAAAATGAGGGTTGGAATTTTTTCCAGTTATGTATAGCAAAGTTGGAAGTATTTTGTAGGTGGAAAAGTGTTTGGTTGAAGACTTTATGTGATTTTATGTGATTTTTTTTTTTTAACTCTTCAAGGAAGAAATGTTTTCTGCTTATGAAAATGTTAAAAATGCCTTTGGAGCTGGGAACTGGACATGGTGAATGTGCAGGCAGAAGTGCTGTATGACTACTGCCAGGAACCCTACATGGGCTGTCTTTCCAGCACTGTATGAACCCTTGGGTTGACTAAATGTCTGACAAATCCTGCCAAAATTCAAACACTGTATCATAGCACTAATATATTGTACTGGAGTTTTGCAGATAACCTCTATGTGAGATGTTGTGAGTAGTTTTCTGAACAGAAAAAACCTATTGCCCGATTTTAATTCTCTGCTTCAAGCCTCACATTTGTGTTAAAAGAGGCTGTGCCAATATAGGTCTTTTCTAGTTTGGACTTACTGATTTCCTGATTCTCTTCCTTCAAGTTTCAAAGGCATAGATGTGGTATGGAAATTGCACAAGTGTGTTTTTGGCAGGTTTCGTCAAAGTTACCAATGGCCTTTGATGTTGCTTTCCAACTTGACTTCATAAATTTGGCTTTGGTTATTCTAGGAGAAAGATGACAGAGAATTCCTGTGAGTTATTTTTGATTTGAAGCACCGATTTTAAACAGAACGGTTCCTTTTTTTTTACCTCCAGATTCAGCATGTTGTAAGGTTCCCAGCACGCTACCTGGAGAGCGATGATTTGTAGTGTATGTGGGAGGTGCAGCCTCAGACAGAATGGGAGAGGGATCCTGCCCCAGCTGCAAGTTTTCCATCGGAGTGCAGAATTGTGGGGATGGTTGACCTCATTGGAGCTTGTCTCATCCATCTTTGGTGTCCCAGAATAGACCCACTTTCCATCCTATCCCTAAGAGAAGCTTATCTAAGTGATCTTTCAGGACATCGGTGCTCAAAACACTGTGACGTCTATTGCCAATCTAGTCCAGTGTCTTCAACATTAGAAATCTTTACTTAATATTTATCAATTCTTGGTGCAATTCATGCCATTTTCTTTCCGTCCTATTTACCATGGGCATGTAGGACAAATTTACTACCTTCCATACTAAAGCAAATTCTGTGTACTTGTTAACCTGTTCCCATCATTCTTCTCTTTTAAGACTAAGTAAACCCAATGATTCAATGTTTGATGAAACAAACCTTTTAAAATTTTTGATAGTCCCTTTTCCTTCCACTTGGATTCTCCCCATTTCCTCTGATCTCTTTTGAAGGCCTGCGTTAAACTATCCAGAGTAAACCACCTGAGGCTGTATCAGTGTTGGGAAGATTGAATAGGTTGACCCTGTGCACCTTGCGGTCCATCCTCCTGTTTGTACATGCAAGGCTTACAGGTTGCCTTTTCTATAACAGCAAAGCTCTGTTGAGCTACATTTTGTTGCACTGTTCAGCCTAACCCTTTTATGAACTACCATTAAACCAGTGATTTCCACCCTGGGCTTCTGTAGGCCAACAGCTGTGCCTAGCTCTGGTACCATTGGTTAATTCCTAAGGGCCCATTCTCCAGGGTTACATTAGCAAGAGCTGGAGAGACACAATGAGTAAGGAATACAGTTTTTGAAGGAAAATTGCACCTTGGACTGTGCACAACCAGTATTTTTAGCCAGGTTTGCAGCTCAAGACCCTTGCTATCCACTTTCCAGATGAAAACTACAGTAAAAAAATTTCCTTCTATTTGCATTTGAAAAGCAGACCACTAATAGAAATATTCAGTTTGTCTCTCATGTATGTTGCTATTTCCTAAATACGAGATTACTGTTACAAGAACCAGACAAAACACAGTTCAACAGTTATAATGTTTTTCTTTGAGATGGAAAGGTTGACTAAAAAAAATAAGATTCCTGCAGAGATTTTTCAGATTTTTTTAATGACAAAAATTAAAGCTAGGATATGTCCATGAGCATTTTAAAATACTTTTTTTTGTAAAGAAATCTTTTTTACTAATCTGGTGCACCTTATGACAATTAATTACTTTCGAAGAAAGAATGAAAACCTCATGTTTAAAAAATCAGGGACATTTTCTTTATCCTATTCCCTCTCTTTAACACTGTAGCTATTTTAATATAATAAAATTAATTATGTTCATAAGGTGAGTGGAATATTTTAAATTTTCATTTGAATTTTTCCATCTTGTAAATTTGAAAAAAAAATTGATTTTTTTTATAGCATTTCACTGAAATGCAATTTCTTGCTTACAGTTCTTGCTTGTGGAGAAAACAAACAGAAAGCAGTGAGGTTACTGCCAATGCAGGGCACCTGTAACACTTGCTAGGCTGGGCAGGGACTCAGCAACTTCTGTTGTTGTGTGCTCTCCACTGAATATAGATGGCTCTGAAAATGGATGGCTTTGGGAGCAGGGCTAGGGGTTCAAAATCCTGCCAGTCAACATTCATTGCTGATGAAGGTCTGCCAAGCTAAGTTCAGATTTGGCTCACAGAAGAAAGACAATAAATGCCCCGTTTATTAAAAGTTGGGAGAACTCAACCAAGAAGGAATTACAAAATAAATATATGCCCAAAGGGGCTTGAAGCCAAGGCAGAGCTGTTTGTATTTGAATTTCTGGTGTGTGCTGCAATATGAAACGATCCATACTGTCACACCATTGGTGACTGATTTATACAGCAGGGTCCCCACCATTGTCATGCATTATTTAAACATCCCAGAGCTGATTGCTGGCTGTTGGGAGTTTCTGAACACCACTGTAGCAGGATGCTTTGCCTGGATTCAGGGTACAACAACTTGAATACCCTATTTGCAAAGCTATCAGTGGTGAATGGAGAGAGGGCTGTCATGCTGCTGTTAGTGTTGAAGAATGCTGAAACCAGTGTGACTCATTTTTATAGTGAGGTGGAGATGTGGCAGACCTGATAACGTACCTGATGAAGGAACCAACAAAGTGATACTAATTTAAATTATTTAATGATTCTGAGCTGACACAGCTGGCCTGGACACATATGACTGACAATCTATCACTCTATAAAAGCACAGCTCCAGTTTTTAATCACAGGGTCTTCCAACATATCTCCTACTCTCAGGTGATGCATGTTAAATAATCCGGTCAAGAAAACACCTTAGCATAGAATCACAGAATGGTTTGGGTGGGAAGGTGTGACAACCAAAGGGACATTAAAGGTCATCTTGTTCCAACCCCCATGCTGTGGGCAAGGACGCCTTCCACTAGGCCAGGTTGCTCAGATCCCCTTCTAACCTGGCCTTGAACACTTGCAGGGATGTGGCATCCACAATTCTCTAGGCAACCTGTGCCAGTGCCTCAGCATCCTCACAGTAAGGAATTTCTTCCTAATAGCTAACCTAAACCTACCCACTTTCAGTTTAAACTCTTTACCCCTTGTCTTATCACTACAGGCCCTTGTAAATAGTCTCTCTCCAGCTTTCTTCTCGGCCCCCTTTAGGCACTGGAATGCTGCTCTAAGCTCTCCCTGGAGCCTTCTTTCTGCACTGTGACTGTGGATGCTGCTTTGTACTTAATTAATGCATTCTTTTTAAGTTTGTAAAATACTTGTACGTGGGTGACCTCCCTCTTGGCTTCTGTAACAAGCCACATGCTCCTGGCAAAGTCTCAGCTTCAGATGAAGAGAAACTGCAGCCACAGGAGGGCAGCCGTTCGACACATCATGCCGAAACTTCAGCCTCTGCTTTAAAATGTGATGAACAGAGCAGTGAAAAAAAATAGTTATATTGAACAAATACCAGCCACAACAACTGGCCTTATTCTTTCCTCTCCTGCAGAGTAAGTTACCGCAATGAGGTGCTCCAAGTGCAGCATAAAATAATTTTTAGACAAGTTGCAGATGAAAGGGACTTTTTCATGTTTCTCTCAAGTTATATGTAGATTTATAGCAACCTCACAAAATCTGTTGTTTCTTCCCTTTCTTGGTAAAAATATGTAGCAGGCAGACATGCAATACTGGGAAGGTGCTTTGTCAGGGTACTTTTAACACTGCCATTAATTTAATGCAATTATGCCCATGTTGTTCGGTGAAGGACATGTGGTTTAACTTATATCTATGCTTAAGTATTTACTTTCTTACTACATACTGCATTACAAATGCTATCTAAATAAGTAGCAATATATTAAAACAATAAGGTCATTAAAAGAATGTCTTCAGCAACAAAATTAAGAGATACATGACTTCATTATAGTCTTAATTGCAATTAGATTAACTTAATTTTAAGGAAGTAAAAAAAACCAATCATGTGAAAAGTAGCTTTTTAGTGAGGGTTGAAGGGAAAACAAGCTTTCATGAAGCAAGTGCTGGAAATGCAGCCCTATTGCAAAGCCCAACATAGGAATTAGTTAAGCATCCATTAGACAATGGCTGTGTTTGCCTCCCTGGCAGAAGCAGAGGCAAGTGCATGGTGCACTTCCTGGCCTCCCCACCTCTAGATCAGACAAGCTGCCCTCATCCTCTTGCTGCTCCTTCAGCTGCTCCTTCCTATTTCCCATTGCCCTGGCTAAAGTGAGCTCAGGCTGTCCAGGGAAGGACAGATATACAAGATGTATATTTTCATTTATAACTCCATGGATCATGGTCACCATGAATTACGGATCAAGCACATTTGAGTATGGCTGTATCTGTGTCATGCAAGGTACTGACTGCATGCACTAAACCTATGCTAAAAAATTACAAGAATTCAGGCTTTTTTGCCCCCCAGGTTCTTGAGAAAAGTGCCAAAAACTCACACCTGAATGCAGGCTTGACATCAAGACACTTGGCTTGACAGCTACACTTACAGTATAAACACAGTCAGATGGCAACAGCAAAGAGAAAAATTATTTTATGAACAACAATACAGGAAAAATATTTTTTTGTGTTCATGTGCCCTGAAGTAAACCCAGTCATTGTAAATTTGAATTTTTAACCCCCCAGAATCTTTTCCATTCCTGACTGTGGCATCCAGATATTCATCCATAACCCTGAACAATATTTTTATGACCAGTGTTAAGCCAAGTCTAATCTCTGGATTTTCTAATCGCTAAATTGAGCTTTGGATACTTTGTAGTGTCCATCTCATAAAGCCTCACCTCTGCTGGCAGCTGAACCCTGCTGAGCTCTGCTATGGGACCCCTCCCCTGAGCAGGCAGTGCCAGCCGCTACTCAGAATGAGGAATAGGCCTGGTAGAATTTTTACTGATAATTTTGTTGCTGTAACTTTTTCGGATACCCACAAGATGGTGCTGCTATCCTTTGGTTGAAGCTTGCGGTGAGGCTGGATAGATGGCAAAGAAAAAGCAGCAGAGAGCTGGAGTCAGGAATGTCAGAAATGTCGCATATATCTCATTGCACAGTTGCCATATTTTTTTGACAAGTATAGATGGACCTTAATTGCAGTGAACAAAATCTTCATGAAAATATCTTAGTGGAGGACAGTAGAGTACAATAGACCACTGCCGGTATCTAACACATCAACAAGGTGAAGCCTAATAGCAATTTTAAAACATAAAATTCAACCTTTCAGTTTATAACAAAAGATTCCTTTCTAGTCAAATCTTATCTAGATTAAAGCTCTTCATTGTGGACCTGACAATAAAGCAATACTACTTCTATGAGGAAAGGATATAGCTTTTTCAGTTGCTCCTTTGTTAAGGATCAGAAGGGAAAACGAAATCACTTGCTCCTGTCATTTTTATAGAATGACCAATTGGTCTTCAGAAAGATAAAAGAAAACTAAACCACTCCTTTTTTTTTTCTTCAATATGTGCAGTTCTGAGGTCACTGTACTATTCCTGTAATGAAGCAAAAGAAAAAAATCCCAAGTATGAACTGAATCCAATAGATAACATTTGTATTGAACAAAGAGATTAACCTAGGCAAACAACATGTGGCAAATGTTGTGACTGAGCTTTAATCCCCAGGGAGATGCTGAAGCCAGCCAGCTCCCGCACTCTGGTGTCAATCTCTTGCCCAGAGCCTCTTCAGGCTGGCAGGTGGCACAGGACAGCAAGTTATGCCTCTGTCCTAAGGAGCAGGGCAGGTAGTAATGTCACAGGGAGAAATAAGCTTGTGCCTTAAACAAGGAACCGGCGCCATCCTGCCCTTCCCAGACTCATCATGGCTGAGGAGTTCTGGCAGGAGGTTTGATTACAATGCAGAGAAGAGTGAGAACCTCGACTACAAAGGAAAGGAGTATATTGGGGATACTTCTTTCATTCCTATGGTGAGAATTGTCTTTGCTATTTAAGTGTTTGAGGGAACCAAAAGCCAACAGTGACATAGATGGCAACAATCCAAACAACAGGTCACATTCCTCTGTTCAGTAAAGTGATTGAACTCATAACTGCTGTGCTGGGGTCACCATGCTCTGAAGTGCATCCACATTCCATGTC
Organism: Melanocharis versteri; assembly: GCA_013397845.1. Taxonomy (NCBI): domain Eukaryota; kingdom Metazoa; phylum Chordata; class Aves; order Passeriformes; family Melanocharitidae; genus Melanocharis; species Melanocharis versteri. The sequence goes on along the minus strand of VZTG01001350.1, from coordinate 1,450,786 downwards.
AGTTGCTGTGTAAAAAGCAGACCACGATAGTCTGTAATAAAGAAATGGATAGGAGCACCTGCTTCTCAGATCCGCCTCTCAACTTTTCATGCAATGTCCATGTTAAGTTGAAACAGCTGTTTTTTCTTTCAGCACATGCAGATTAAGGGAAATATTAAATATTCCAGTGGCCTATGGGCCACTGTCTGGTTGTTCATTTAAATTCAGAGGAGGTGGTAGTGCCCCCTGACCAATATTGGTGTGTAGTCTGGCTGCTGCCTACAGCATCAGAGATGGCACACTGCTGCCATTTAAAATGTGGTTCTCCCAGATCACACTACTCTTGGTGGAGCCCAGAGGTAGCTTGACTCTCAGCTGCATTCAAAAGGCATTTGTGCTGTTGCTGTCAGACGACCCAGGTAGATGTCCCTACTGGTCTATCAGAGCCATGGCATCCTGTATGACCCCTTATTTACTGTCTGTGACAGGATAAATAGCCACGTGGGCATGTTGCTGATCATGTTTCTTACTGCCTTTGCAAAGTTTGATTTATAACATGTTGTCAGATCCATTACTGCTCAGACAACATTAATTGGCATCAAGGACAGGATGGAGTCTTGCTGGAAGCTTTAGGAAAAGAGCAAGGTTAGAGTGTGCTCCAGTGGACAATAGATCGTGTCCAAGATAACCAGATCAACCTGCAAGCCACCAGAGATTAATTTGAATAGCATCATAAGACCAGCCATTGCAAACAGGGTAAGAGCCTGGGTGCCTTGATCAGCTTCCTGAGTTGATCTAGACATGACCTTTGGAACCTTCTGCTGGAAAGGGACGTTAGCAAATTGGAAGATTGCAGAACAATGTTTTGTTACACCTTTTGGATGGCCATGGGCAGGCAGCCCCCACAAACCTCATGCTGCAGACCTCGAGGGTGAGAGTCCACGGCCTGTGGAGATCTGCCTCCTAGTTCTGTTTCCAGGAGACGTTTTTGCCCTCCTCAAGGACCTTTAGCAAGAGGGATTATTGTCACCACCACCTCCTCTTTGAATGCACCCTTTTGGCTCTTTCAGGAACCAAATGGTGACTGGCAGCTGACAGTAGATTACTGTGCTGCCAACAAGGCATCAACAACTCCTTCCTGTGGCAGTCCCATCTATCTTGAACCTGAATTTTCCCGTTGAGTGTGATTCTCATTCTTGGCTAGGAGCCACTGATGTTAAAGTCGTGTCTTTCATGATTCCTCTGCAGCCCAAGGACTGCGAGTAGTTTGTGTTCACTGCAATATACATTTTCAATATACATTTTCTCACCTTCCTCAGGGATTTATTCCTAGACCTATAAGTGCACATGCCATGTTATCAAGCTTTTGTAACCCCTCAGGGGTGTGCACTAGTGATATATTGATGACATCCTTGACTGTAGTCCAGACTGCACTTCTGCCATGAACATCATGATCATATGTTTTCAATGTCTTGATGTTGTCATTCCAGAGGTTAAGTGGCATATGCCTGCCAATTGCCTGTCCCCTCCCAACATCTTGTGCACCCCCAACCTACCGTCCTTGGGAAATCTTCAATCAATACCCTAGGGTAACGATTTCCACAGTTTAGGAAGAGAATTTATTTTAAATAGGGTTCAGCTCAGTGTGCTAATTTTGTTTTACTGAAGGCAGTAATCTGTTAAATTGATTACACTTTGAAATCGCGCATTCAGACAGAACAAGTCTGTAAAAGGTCACATTGAACTGTTCTTGCAATCAGTTTTCAATAGTTTGCAGAGTTTCAGATATGTTTTGGCATTTGAAACTATGTAAAGTATATACCCACTTTTGTATCTTCAACGAACCTAAAGACAGCTTACATTTATCTTTGTTTTAGGATGCAGTTTGAATTTGATCTAGCTGTTACTGAAAGAAATCTTTTGTTATTTTGCTTTTTTCACAAAGTTGCACTCATCTAGAGCATATAACCCTGTGGGGTACTCTGCAAAAGGCAAGGCAGCACCAGAACCTTCCAAATTGTGGTGGGGTAGCCTTATTATCACAGCACATTACCAAAGCTAATTAACTTTTCTGTAAGCAACACTAATTGTCCATGTTTGAATGACATTCCTTTCAGTCTCACTAACTTCTGATAGCATATTCAACACTACCATTAATATGTTGGCATAGCATTATGCTGCTTTGCGTGGCTATACCCAAATGTGAGTCTGTACCAATGAATGTAATGTGGACACATCCCGCATTCAGCTATTTTCTTCCCAGAACACTTTGCAGAACCATTAAAGAACATAGTGTGCTCTAAGATTATATATTGCTGGCAAAGAAACCTGACGTCACCAATCCTGTTTCTGACACAACTTATTTGTCTGCAAATGTTAGCCTACACCAAGACCCATTTGAAGAGATTAATGGCCATGGGAGTCTGCAATAATATTGGCTTATGAAATGCACTTCATCAGGCTGTATCATAGCTCAGTTCCTTCCTGTATGGATTGTTTTGGTCAGAACTCAAATCTTAATAGCAGGCTGATGACATACATGCCAACATGAAATATACTTACAGAAAGATATCCCAGAGACTGTTCGATAAAGACACCACTCATATCTGATGCTGCTGGACCTGAAGCTGGTAAAGAACATGTCAATGAGGGCAGGGTGTCTTACTTTTATTCTGTAAATAATTCATTCACCATAGCCACAAAACTGATACAATTCCCAGACTATTCTTAAATATTTCATATCTTAGGAGACCAAGAAGCAGTTGCATACACAGAGCACTTTGCCAACTCCTTCCAGTTGTGCAGTGCGCTGCATCTCTTTGCTATGAATATTTTTACAAAGTCCTCTGAAGGCAGAACAGATCCCACAAATTTAGATTATGAGATGAGTTCAGATAAGGGTCTTTTGACAGTACATCTGTGGTGCTTAGGGGACTCTCAGAGAGGTCACTACGCTCCTGGATAACTTCTCTTAGCCTACAACTTTCCTGCTACAAAGTTGGCACTATTCCTCTCAGAGAGGTCAAGGTTCATTGATGGCTGTAGGATTTATTATGCTGCTGCTTCCAGTGAAAGTGTGGCACCCTCAGGGCCTCCTGCAGAGAGGTGTAGCTGTGTCCTAATCTCAGCTGTGGAGGTGAGCTGAGCAGCTGCTCTGCCCTCCGGCACTGTTTCCCCAGGTGGACTTCGTGGGCTACAAGAACCCGAGGATATGGTTCAAGATAAATTCAGTAGTGCTATCTTTATTACGTGCAGGTTGAGGATCTTAAAAACTCTCAGTATTAGAGCAGCTTTACTGTTATTTATTCTGTTGCAGTAGTAGTTATATAACTTCAATAGTAGCAAGACCTAATGCTTACAGGTTTTTAAAATTCTTTCCTAGGTTATAAACTGTGACATTTTAAAGATTATTTTCTCAATAATAATTCTTGATTGTAGGTGCATCTGTTTCACTGTGCATTAACTATTTACCTGTATGGCACTGTGCAGACTTTGAATTTCTAGAATATCTTCCTCTGCAATGGAAAAGAGGTGGATAAATTCAGACTAATATTTTCCCATTACATCACATGAAGTAATTACAATGCTTCTCTTATGTCTAAGCAAGAATGGAAAATCTCAAGGTTTGATTATCAATTTGGTTTCTTGTTTTTCTAAAAGTCGTCCTCAACTTCAGTATAGAATATGCATATGCTTAGCCAATTCCACACTACTGAAACTGCTAGGACATCTGTCAGGACTGTCACACTAAAAAGTCAATCACTTTTATAGAGTTTCCAGCAAGACATTGAGAACAAACATACACAGCATCACCAAGATGAAAATTTACGTGTCCTTCCACAAAGGCCAATTATTTGGTAAGGCATTTCGTACTGAGTGTCTCAGGTGGGAGCAGGTCCTGCTGCCCTGTAGAGCAGCTGGGCATCCTGTAATCAACAGCACCTTCTGCTCCACACCCGCTGGGGTGCAGGTCCACTGAGGGCACTTGAAGCACTGAACCTTGAGGGTGCCATTCAAAAAGATTAGAAATTTTCTGAAGTTACTTCTATTCCTTTTCTTTTTTTATTTTTTCTTTTTTTCTTTTTTTCTTTTTTCTTTTTTCTTTTTTCTTTTTTCTTTTTTTTTCTTTTTTCTTTTTCTGACTCTTATATTTTCTCCATGTAGGGCAGAATAACAGAAAAGCAGAAGTGCCTTTCCCAGTCCAGAACCATCTAAAATTGAGGGATTGGTGGCAGTGTTCTGTATGTGCCATGTGACAGCACTCAAGATGATCTGCTCCATGACCTTCCCTGTCACTGAGGTCACACTGACAGGCCTGTAGTTCCCTGGATCCTTCCTGCCCTTCGTGTGGAAGGGCATCACATTAATTAACCACCAGTTAGCTGGGACATCCCCAGTTAGGCTGGGTTGCTGATAAATGAATGAAGCCAGCTCTTCCTCCAACTCCCTCAGTACCCTTGGGTGGATCCCATGTGGCCTCACAGATTGAGTCTAAGTGGAGTAGCAGGTAAATAACCATTTTCCCTTGGTTTATTTGGCTTTATTTGATACTTCTCATCCCTGTCTTTCAGCTCAGAGGGTTGGGTAAGTGGAGTACAGCTGGTCCAACTCTTACAGACTGAGCCAAAGAAGGCATTAAGTACCTCAATCTTTTGCTCACCCTTTGTCGCTATGTTTCCTCCCACATCCAATAATGGATGAAGACTCCCTTTAGCCCACCTTTTGTTGCTGATGAACTTATTGAATTTCTTGTATTATTTTGTGTTGTCTTTTGCAACAGCAGCCAGATTAAGTTCTCGTTTGGCTTTGGCCCTCCTAATTTTTGCGTGCATAACTTTACAACTTCCTTATAATTCTCCTGAATTGCCCGCCCCTTCTTCCAAAGGTTGTAGACTCATTTTTCTTCTTGAGTTCCAGCCAAAGCTCTGACCCCATTTCTCTGGGAAGTCTTGTGCCCTCTTGGGACTCACGTTAAGGATGTTAAGGGAAAGGTTCCTACCCTGAAAGGCTGCTCAGGTTATCAGCCATTATGGATTTTTCAGGTAGGCAGCAATTCAGATGTAACGAGGAGTCCAGGAGCAATCAGGAGAGACTTGAAGGGCCTTCGGATGACTGATTAGGGGATCAGGAGCAAAGTGACGTTCTCCTCTATACTACCAGTTGCAGGGGTGATGAAGAAACAGGAAGAACCACCAGATACCTCTGAGCCTGGTGTCACAGGCAGAATTTCGTGGGGTTTGATTGGTTTGCATGACTGCTCATGAACGGATTTCACCTGCCTCAAAGTGGAAAAAGGATCCCTGCACAGAAGTTAGCAGGGCTTGTGGGTCAAGGTGCCCAAACCCTGGCAATATGTAGGTACTAAGCCTTTCCTCAAAGCTGCTAGTGTCCTGGATCCAGCTGAGCGCATCTCTTGGATGGACATAAGAGTCCTGGCACCTGCTCTTGTGACAAGCAAAATGTGGTCTTCCACTAGAATCTCTTCTGTTCCAAGAGTGTTTTCTAGTCACTGCTAGATAAGAAGGAGATTGACTCATATTCTTTTGTCTTTTTTTTCTGTGCTTGTCAAAAATTTTGAAAAGCCTTAGTGTTTTTATGTGATGGATTGAAAACAAATTCTGAGTTCTGAAAAATTTTCAGAAAACAGAGCCTGTGTTTTCCCATGAGCACTTTTATGAAAGCCTTAATACAGATATCTGTTTACTTTGGGGTTTATGTCTTACCACAGATATTTTTTTTCCCCACAGGAGTGATGGTAAGAGTCGTAAACTTCCAGTTCCTAATAATGGAATAATTCCTGCTTTGCTCTTATTGATATTACCAAATTACTACACATGTGGTCTTAATGGACAATGCTCTGTGCTGCTGAGTTTCAGAGACCGGTATGAACTCACTGATTTCAGTGGAGTTAAACTGATACTTACCTTTTCTAATGGCTTTTAGTAATGTTACCTTCTGTTCACACCAATCATTGCCACCAAGAAGGAATATAAAGTAATTGGATAAAGCATAACATATAATCACAAAAGATATGTTTTGCACATAGCAAAAATACAAAGGTTTAGTTTTCTCTTTTTAACTGCAATGCTAATATTTGCCATTGTTCTAGTTTAAAACCCAGCAGGAAAATTAAACCCACTCAAGCTGCCCCCTTTCCCCACCCCCTCCCAATAGCGGAGGAAAACACTAGGAGAGATTATAAGTGGAATCACAATTTACTTAAAATTTACAATAACCACAACGATATTAATAAAAGCGTGTACAAAAGAGACTGTTTTACTCACAAAAGGGTATTCACCACAGAACAAACAAAAATGCTTCCCAAAGACAGCACCCAGAGTGGTTTCCCAGACAAAGGCAAGATGGCAGCTTGGCCAAGCGGTTCTTCTCAAGGTTCCCAGGAGCACACAGGCAGCATGCTGGAGAGGCTCCCACAGCTCAATCTCCTTCCCCCCAGCCTGGAAACAATAGAAAACAGAGACAACCCAAAACCTGGAACACTGGTTTGTCTGAATGACTTGTGCTGCCAAGACACCAACTCTGGCTGTGGTGGTGGTCACGGCTCAGGCTTTCTCTCTGCCGGGGGCTGGGTGGTGGTAGCAGTGCAGGTGCAGGAGCAAATGAAATCTCCTCTTAGCACCTAATTTGTGTTCATCAGGCTACGTGAAACAAGTTTGGGGTTTCAGTCTCTTTTTAGAGCCCAGGATTTTGAGCCTGCAAAACTAGGGATCACTGGTGACATTTGAATCACTCTCACCCTTCCACATCTTGAACTGCTGGATATCCAATGCTGGGCCACTGTCAGCAGCAGGATAGATTACAAATGGAGTCTTCCCACCCACAATGAGTCAGAGACCCCCATGCATGCCAGGGAGGAATGTGAGGGAAAGCACATGTTTCCATAGCACAGAATTACCTTTAACACTTGAGCTGTAAAGCAGCCTCACTGACTTTCTTCCTTCTGGGACATCACAGGTTTGCCAACCAAATGCACAGACGGAGGACATCCCAGCATATGAAACTGGCTCTGTCCTATGCTGCAAATTCATAAGTTGCATTTTGGGGACCAAAAGACTGTGTTTTGAACTGGCAGTTGTGAGCACTCCTCCCAGACCACACGCAGCCCACAGTGAAGTTTGAAGTACAGGATCCCACCCCGGAGCTTCCCTGGCCGTGCATGTTCCCAGAGAGCGCTGCTTTCCAGGGCTGACACCTTTCCATCAGCGTTAATTTCACTGCAGGAACAAAACTATCTCCACCTCAAAGCACAGTGAGTGGGTTGGCTGTCCTTTGCAGAACCTGCATACAATCCCTTGTATTCAACAAGCAAAGGAAGGGCTGGGCAGCACACCAGTTATAGCTATAGCTGGGTCACTGCATCTTAGAGGAGATAAGATAAACACAGATGATCACTTTTTGTTAAAGCCTTCGTTATCCTTTATCTTCTCTCAGTCATCTCCTACACTGTGTAGAAACAGACAAAAAGAACAAAACTGAAGATAAATAAAACTAAAGTACTGAAAAAACCGATTGAATGGAATTTTTATGTTGAATAATTTCATTATTTGGTGGTTCATCTTTTTGTATATATAATTAATAATATCAAGAAGAAGAGTTAAAACTTTTTCAATCTTGTATTATTTTCACTCATAAATTTAATCTATTTATTTGGCTAGATGCAAGTAAGTATCAATATTACATTTAATATTTTCTGTATTGTCAGAATGTACCTTCAACCATCTAGAGCCTGATAACGTAATAGGTTTTTCTACTATAAATTCTGTGATCCTTTAGGATGGCAAGGGAATTGGATAAGTTCCTGAGTCCAAGATATATTTTGTGCCTAAGGTACCATAGGCCTAAATAGAATGAATAAAATTTTAGTCTCAAATGACAAATGATATCATATCTTCAGAATATTTTAGTGCTTGTTTTTCATCTTTCATTTCTATGTAATTCTTGACCCTTTGCAGCCAGATTTATCAAATAAGAAATATTTTAGAAAAAATGGATGAAAATCTGAGAAGAAGGTAAGATGCTGTAAAGATTAGAATCATCTTAGATTTCTGGAGCAACTGAGATTAATTATTAGTAAATCTTATGCCATGTTCATCATGGCACAAAATTTAAATAAGCAATGTATTTCGAACACAAAAACTTTAAAAATAAGTCAACTAAGTTAAATCTATATTAATTGAAGGCTGCCTTCATGCAGGTGCTGTAACAGTGCTAGAAAAGATGAAATGTGCAGTCCCAGGTACGTACAGAAGTGGCCAGAGGTCACTCTAAACAGGTAGGTACACAGTGGAATCTTTGAGGAGTTCCAACAGGAGTATAGCTGTGGTGCAGCTGATGGCCCTAGAAGTCCATTTAAATTGTCCTCAAGGTATTTAACCTCCTTTGAATTTCCCGGTTTGACACAGTTGATACAGATTGAAACAAGTCCCAAATTCTTTTTCATTTACATCCCCTTCTACAAAGGATACAGTATTTTATTGACAAGGATCATCACAGTGAGACCAGCAAACTTTCACCCAGTTGATCTGGCCCAAGATCTCTTCCTGCTAAAGAGTATATTCTGATAACTGTAGCAAATAAGAAAATTTCTGTGAGAAGTACCACTACCATCCTGTAAATACGAAGGTTTTGGCTTCCACTGCTAGGTTTCAGAAAACAGAGATATTGATGATGGTCTTAATTTTCTGGAAAGATCTAATACTTCGGTAGTAAAACAGTGAAAGGGCCTTGTCATAAAATTCAGTAGCTGGATAGCACTTTGTAATATTCAACTGGCAAAATCACAATACATTTTTCATTATTATGATAAAGGAGAAATGAAAAATTCATCATTAGCTGCATATGAGGTGATATAGCGTTAAAGACTGAAAGAGAAAATGATAATTCTCTATTGCATGAAGTTAAAGGAAAAATCCATCTCACTGGATTAGATAATAGTTCCCAAGCTTTTTGAAATAAGATATTAAAATACCTCTGAGAGCAATTGAAATGTAATTTGTTTTAATTGAAAGTTGTTGTGTTTATCTGTATGTTTCATGTTAAGTTTATCAACATGCTCATTAGATAGATTTTATTGTTGAGGTTTTTTGGTGGTAGTGTTTATTTCTTCCTGGTACATTGGTCCTAAATTAAGGACTGAGGTTATGAGGCAGGGTTAGTGCATAGACTGAGGCAATAATCTCCAGTGCAAGTTCCATCTTTCACTTTCTTCTTGACAGGTGAAAAAACTGAAGCATGGAATGCAGGATTATGTATTTATCAAGTTCACAGATGAACTGACTGAGAAATACCATAAAGCAAATGCATGTATGGAAATATATGGAGCTTAGACTGATTTATCATAAATGACAATCAAATGTATTAATCTAAAAGAGTGGAGTTGACTAGGAATAGCAAAGCACACAGAAATGCATGCTTTCCTGTGAAAGAAGAACCTGGAAGGCAGCTCCTCAAAATTATTCCTGACGTGACTGAGTAATGTAAATATCATACGGTGCAAAAACCGGAAAAATAATCTAGAATTGGCTTTGAAAATGTTGCATATTTGTATGCTTTATTCTGAGATGAGACTATCTGATGTGTACTTTGTGTCCACTTGTTTCTGGATTGGACAAGGCACCTTCACCTAACAAGTTCTCAGCTGTCTTGCATGTATGTGGTCCAAATGTTTCCGCCACTTCCCAGCTGTACCATAGGGACAGGCTATGATTACTTCATAAAGTGACCATAACGGCTGAAAAAGGGCTGGATTATGACCTGATTTATCACACTGTACTGGCTGCAGTAAAGGCTAATAAAACATGAAAGAAAGAAGGTCATTTTGCATCAGAGTGGCATCCTTAATATGGAGGCTGAGAAGAAGTCCTCATGCCTTAGTACAGTTTATTCCATATCTCTCTATTGACAGAGATGGACATTGGGTTCATGTGGTCCGATCTAGTATCTCCATTCCTCTGGAACAGATTAAACTAAATAGCCTCAAGCCTACATATTATCAGCAAGGGAACGACTGAAGGGTTTTTTCTCACAGCTGTTAGTCTGAAGAGCTCTAACAAATGCTGGATGTCTCTCCCCCCTGATTGTCATACTATTGTCTCATTATCTTCCTTCATAGGTGAATGGCAGTCTGTGATGAGGAGGTTCCACCAGCTGCAGTAACATGCTTTTTTTACCCCAAAGAGCTACATGCTCCTTTGGTAGGAGCTGTGCTTTGGTGGAGAGCAGGTGTAAGGCACTATGGATTGGCTTCTTCTGGGCAAATTAAAGTTTCACCCTCCAACCTGGATTTACACATCAGTGTACATTGAAGAAGTGTGTTGAGTAGCATAATCTGGTTGATGAGCCCTCTGTTCCTTCCAGAAAGCTAGTGTTGGCTCCTGGCTCTGACCTGACAACCATGGTGCCCACAAAACTGTTTTCAAATCTGTAATGCTGAGATCTGATTTTTGGCAAAACAGGGTTGTTGGATACCCTAAATCCTTAAAAAACTTCTACAGGGAGACTGACGGATAAAAGTAGGTGCAACCAGTATTTTTACTGCTGTTTTAAAGCAGTTCTAAAATTTTATCACTTTATTTAAGGCCCCAAGCTAAAAGAAGATTTATCAGTCTGCAGTAAGAAGCATCCTCTCATAAGAGCTCAGCAGTAAGCAGACAGCAAGCTGCATTACTTGAATGAAAAAGTGAAGTGTCATATAAGCTCTACTCTACTGGAAATGGATTAAAACAGAGCCTGTGGCCTTCTCACTAAATCACAAAAGAGACTTACTACTGTGAATGCTATTTTTCCCAATTTTTCAAAGGAATATTCCTACTAAGAATTTTGGTTTCTCTCTTTTTCCACACAGCTTAACTCTGGATAAAGCAAGTGTGTCTCCAAGGGGCAGAAAGGCTCAGGAGATGGAAAGAGCTCTTGCCCATGTTCAGTGCTCAGGGGTCAAGAAGGTCCTGTTCCCCTTATGAGCAATGGTGCCTGCTGAGTGTTCTTCCTTGCAGAGAGACAGCTAAGGGAGGAATGGCATAATTTGTCCCCTCTCTGTCTTCAGTAAGGTGAAACCTCTGAAGAGGGTCTACAGTTCTGCAGTTGGTTCTGCTAATGCAGCTCTTGGAGGAGGAAGTAACTTTCGGAATCATTCATAAGCCTCTGAACATGGTCATCAACAGGTGAAATGTAGCAGATTCTACACTTCCCAACTCACCAGCAAGCACCATCATAGACATATGAGCATCTGTATTTTAAAAGACAGAAATAGTTTATCGGCTTTTTTGAAGTCTAACTGTTTCCAAACATAAACCCAGAATCTCCCTGTGATTTGTCTTTATCGGTGATTCAAGGGATGCTGCCTAACTTGGCATGGACACGGAGGTGGAAGATGTTTCATGTTTTACCAGCAGAAGGGTGAGACAGCACAGAGAAGTACGAAGTCAGCAAATACCTGCAGCCAGATCTGCACTGAGTGCCCCATCATGGTACTAATTAAAGCACACTCAATCAAAATGCAAAGTTCAGAGAAGATGTGGTTGCAGCTTTCTGTATTCTTCCACAAGAAAGAAATGTGCTTGACTTATGTGCTCTGTCTAGGGCATTTTATCGTTTAGCTGCGAAACTAGCAGGTAGTGCAGAGATTTATTAATTTTCTGCATATGGAATGCACCAGATTTTACCGATCTGGTTGGTTCTGCTCCAGATAGATAGATTTTGATAGCATTTTTTAGTTAGCATGATTTTATCTTGAGCTAAACAAAAAAGTGCAGATAACTTGGAACATAATTATTTCTCATAGCTCATCTTGTTTCCAATTTATTACAGCTATTATACTTTTTAAGGGCCAGGATGGTGTTGTATCTGTGGCCCAGCAGTCTAAATTTCCAACTAAGTGAAGAAAAAATTATAAATGTTTTTTCTGTATGGAAAAAAATAGGAGCAATATTCTCTACTGAAAATCGAACTGCTTTTTAAATCTGAGGTAAACCAGACTTTTTCTTCATTCTCATTTTTGTTCTGAGTATAAATTTCATCCTTCAGCTGAGATTTTTTTCTTGTTAAAAGCTTAATTGAAAAGGCTGAATTTCAGAGAAAGTCCAATTTTTGAGTTGAGTCATATTCAAGCTCTAAAAATATTGACAATGCTTGATTCTGATTTTGATTTTAATCATATGCTTTCTCTGTATTTCGCTACTGAACCATGTCAGCATGTATTGATTTACATGTAAAAAAGAAAAGTACTGATTCACAGTAAAGATCACCTGAGCTGAAATAGATCTCACTGGTATGCAAAACTGATAGCTACTGTGACTAGGTTTTAGGAGATTTTATAGGGTAAAGGACATTGAGGGGAACGTTTATGTGATCTGCTGGGTGTTGTCCGTGATAAAGGAGCAAACGGGTAAAGGCTAAAAATCAAGACAAACTGGTCATCTACTAGACACCAGAGCTACCTCTTAGTTATACAATAAAATATTACAAAAACTATTTAAAAACTCCTAGAAGTGATCAAGAAAAAGCAATGTTAAAACCGAGATATTTCTCTATGTGCCAAGGACTGCTCTGAGGGAGAAGGGGGGAGCAGAATTCAACTTATACAAAACATTCTACACCATCCCACTTGACAATCCTTCCCTAAGACAGGGACCTGTTGTCTGGGTAGAAGCACAGCCAGCTGGGACACACAGTCAGTTGGAAAGCTGCTCTCAGAGGTTTGCTGTCAAAAAGGTGTCTCGAGTGGACTCCCAGGAGAATATGTCCAGAGCTGGTTCTATTTGATATTTCCATTAGCCACCTGGATGATGGAAGGGAACGTATGCTTATGAAATTTGCTGACAGCTCCAAGGCAGGACGGATGGCAGGTGGTATGTGGGACGGGATCAGAATTCAAAATGATCTTGATGCTCTGGAACGGGAGGAGGTTAGAAGGGAGGAGGGAGGGAGAGGGAGAGAGAAGGAGGGAGAGGGGGAGAGAGAGAGAGGCAATAGAAAAGCTCTACATTTAAAGAAGAGAAAGAATGTTAGTAAATACAAAATAGAGACTAAATGGCTAGCCTTTAGCATAGCAGGGCAGGATGTGGAGCTAGAAGTGGATCAAAAACTGGCTGCAGTTCTGCCACGGAAGAGACAAGTTACATACTGGCAGTAATTAATAGAAGAAACAACATAAACCTGGAGGAAGAAATCCATTATCGTTACTCATGTTTTTATCACAGACAGAACTAAGCACATCTGAAAGATGCCTGAAATTATTCAGTTACTTCTTTCAGGAGCTGATCCAATGTTTTATACCTGAATCTTCCATACGGAAAAGCACCAGTAAATTAATTGCAATGTTGTCTTCATGCTCAGTTCTGTAGCAGTGATGCTGCTAGCTTTTAAGAATTAGTTGGCTTCCATTTCAGAGTCTGGTTTTCAAGAGTTTATGTAACTTGGAAATATAAAGAGAAAGTAACGCCAAGGTTAAATAAGAGCTAGTTATCCTGGCATACTTCTCTTTAATTTTTAAATTTTCATTCTATCCCACCCCCTCACCTGGCACTGTCAGTATTTTGCTTTCTTGCAGCTGCATAATTTCTTCACTTATACTTTCTATTTATAAAAAAGAGAACCAAAAAAACCCCAAAGCAAAACAAAAAAACAAGCCCCAAACCAAAACTCTGCAGTAAAACCCCTTAGATATTATGATTCAACATGCTTTAAAATAAGATGGTAAATATTTATAGCTAGCTTAGACATGGAGGAGTACTGCTTAATTCCCTTCAGTACTTGCATCAAGGAGAATGTAGCTCTGTTTTCAATATGAAAATGATTGGTTTGTTATTGTGTTCTTTTCCCACAAAGAGACATTTTCAAATCTTCTCAGTCTGCCATCAGTCTCTGGGTGCCGCTTATCTTGGCTTTGTCATTCAGAAACTTAGGTCTATGTGTACTTGATATTGACATTCCTATTCATTGTGACAGCTGAGGAAAAAATCACTAAACTATATAGATAAGTCAATTTATTCTCTGTACCCCTAAAAATGTATAAAGCAACATTTATAACCTTCATGCCTTCTCTTGTCTACATAAGTGAGCCCTAGAGACAACTATTAATATAGGGCAGGTAAAGAATTCTTCTTTTCACCATTTTAACTCTATATAGAGAAGAAATTTCATCTCCATCTATTATCCCATGTGTGCCCACATGCAGAAGCTGAGAGGTCAGTATGCCTGAGTGAATATGAATATGTGTGATATACATTAAGATCCTTTTTGCAAATAAATGCAAAAACGTATTTAACATATGAAGAATTTATATTTAAGTGGCTTTCAGCACGGCTCTTGTGCTTGGAGTATGCATAACTTTGTCCTGTATTGTTTGTTCTTGAATATTTACCAGTGTGCAAAAATGGGAGCATTTGAGGTACAACTAGATATTGTTGGTCATTCTACAACCTGAAAGGAATCAACATCTCTGGTAAGACAGAACACAAATACCTGTATAATTCAGTCTGAACCTTAATAATCTTTTCCCCAAGCTCACAGTACCTTCCTAGCCTGTCCTAGTTTTCAAAGCAACCAAAGGCAGAGAAGGTATTTAGGAGGTCAAAAAACTAATCCTATGAAAAGGTAGAGGGACTGATAAAGAGAAGTCTGAAAGGAAGAACCTTATAAGAATATAAACCCGCTAGGTAACTCATTTGTCTTCTTCAGGCAGTATCTGGAGACATTCAAATATTAGGTCCTCTTCTAGTAATCTATAAATATATACAGGTAAGTACTGGCTTCACAGTACTTGAGCAGAGCTATCATAGTGGGAAAATTTTCCATAATAACTCTTCTTAACTTTATTCCATAAGTACTCTTCTTAAAATTTCATTTTCTGGTTTACAAAGACCTAATCATGCATGTGATGGCTCACTGTGTACTTCACAAGCACATGGACCAGGCTTCATAAGTAATGGAGCTTTTGTTCTGGCAAGGCTCCACTTGCATTTAAGATTCTTAGAAGAAATGAAAAGTAGATGAGACTGAAAGAAGAATGTGCAGTTCCAGTGTATCTCCTCCTTTGCCTCTATTTGTAGCAATACATAATTTTCTATGAAATATCCTTGTGTTTTGATCTATATGCTCATCATTTTGAAGAGAAGGCAGGCCTAACTTCCCTGTCAGCACCCTGTCCAAACAGATTGAGTGACATTCTTTTAGACACGTAAGTATGTGTACAGGTTCTGTGGGACACCATCATATTCCTGGGCAAATTACAAGAAAGTGTGATTATGATAACTTTGCTGGAGAGCAGCAGCAATCCTTGATTCAAATCTTAACAAAATACTAGCTTTTCCTTACATTCTCTTCACTTGTCTCCTAATATCTGTGGCAAAAATTATGCTGGTTTTCATTAATCATTCCTGACTTGTGGCTGTCAGAATTTTCTATAAGTGTTTGTTTTCTTGGCAGGTGTCTTTGAGTCATGGATCTTGAAAGATGGCTAAGACATGTTTCTCATTCTTTAGTGCACATTATGTGAAAGACCTTTTCAATTTTAGGCAACTTGCTGTCCAAAAGGAAATAAATGACCTCATCTGTCAGTTCTGTGTGTTTTGTCTCGCAGAATGTTTGCCTCAAGCACAGCAGTGGTAGATGTATTTACAATGTTGCTGCAAGGATGACCGCACAGCATTTGTTCTGAATTTTCCAGAAGGTCTTGAGAAGGACGGTGCACTATTCCCAGTCAGTTTAGTAGGTGATAAAGATAAGGAAACCTGGTCTCCATCACCATTGTGACTGTGCAATGGAAAGTGCTGCATGCTCAATATGTTGGTCTTACATATGTAAGCAATGGGTCTTGCTTGGCTTGAATTGTTGTATTTGTTGTCTGTCAATAATAATTATCCCTTCAGTCTCTTATGATTATTTTTACTTTTTCTGTGAGTGCCCACTTAAATAGAAACAATATTCTTCATGAAAAGCATGGAGAGTATAAAGCATATTATTTCATTACTCCACTGTATATTCCTTGGAGGGTCCAAGTGGGCACTGATATAAAGATGAAATCTTCTGAAGACATTTTCTCAGTCTTGAGCATAAGGTTTCTGATGACCTAGAGATAAGATGACTCAAAATTTTGCAGTTATGGAAATTTCTGTAACTCAACTGAACCGAATGGATTTATGTACTTGTGCATTAACTGTGACTCTGTATATGATATGCAGAGCTGTTTTTCTCTTATGATTCAGTTTAAAATTCACCGTCTTCTGTAGTTCTTCATTCCTTTCTCCTATGTACACTGCAGACAACTGCAGAATTCCTTGTCTTTGTCCTTGCTTTCTGCACAAGCATTATCCACAGGAGGTTGAACACAAGGAGCTGTACCAGACTAACACTATACTCAGATTTGCTCTTGATTACTTGAAAAGTCATAGAAATTACAATAGAGAAAGACTACAGCAGGCAGTGAGAACTTCTGTGTTACACCCTCACCAAAGCCTAGGCAGGAATTCAGCACTCAGGAGTTAAGATTGCTGTCTTAAAGGCTCAATTGACAAATTTCTCTTTAAGAGTGTACAGAACAAGTTATGGTACTGTAAAAGTCTTGGTACTTCTCTCTGCCAGACTGAGTTTCATCTAGGCTCCCCATTGCAAATAAATCAAAGCTATTCTCCAGTAAAAGTAAGAGGTCTCAGTACAACTGAAAGGATGCTACTTGGAATTAGCTGTTGTCCTATTTGGATTCAGGGCATACATTGTTTTACCAAACTAGGATCTAATGCTTTCTGTGCTATTAGTAAGTGACAACAGTTAGCATCTTGTAGACCAGCTAATATCTGATAGACTGCTGTAAATAAATCATAAAGTTCTATAGCTAGGAAATCTTTACCCAAGGTATTCTCTGAATTCACAAAATTCAATAAAAACACAAATAAATTACCAAGAATATCACTTGGGAAAACCACCTTTTAAAAACTAAAGAGTAAAATCCATGAACAAGATTATTTAAGAATCTTGTCTATCTCAATTGAGTTTGGGTTTTATTGTGTTTGAGGGAAATGGAAGCTAAACAATTGCAGCAATATTAAGTGAGTTTTCAGAATCCATCTTGCTCTTGTTTACAACTATCTAGGAAAATGCAAAAATATCTGATGGAAGACACTAGCTGCAGCATTTTCAGCTTCTCCGTGTAGGCAGCACAGGCCATCTCAACAGAACAACTCTTTCAACAAAGTTATCTGCAGAGTTATCCCTGACTCACAGCAAAGGTCATCTGTGCTGAAGCAGATCTCACTGACATGCAGAACTGATAGCTACTGGGACTAGATTTTAGCAGATTTTATAGGGTAAAGAACATTGGGGGGAACATTTATGTAATCTGCTGGGTTTTGTCCATGAAAAATGAGCAAATGGGTAAAGGCTAAAAATCAAGACAAACTGGTCATATACTAGACACCAGAGATACAGAGAATAAAATATTACAAAATGTAAATGTATATTTAACCATCCAGAACAACAAAATCTGGACTACTATCCCAGTCCCAGAAGCTTGATTCAAACTCTGCCTTGAATGTCTGATGATTCATCTTTTTCTTCCTCTCCTCGTTTCTGCTAGACGAGTTAGGACTTCCTATTCATTATTCAGCTATTCAGTCTACGCTGAATGTTGTCATTTGTGGTCTTTTACCTCCCCATCTGCATAGAATTTTACCTTTTTAACCATCTCTCAAATCAGAATTGCATTCACACAACAGTAATTGAGAAATTATTCCCACCAACACAGGTTACTTATGACTAACAAATCCCATAGCCTGAGGGAAAGTGGGAGTCATGCATATTTAACTTACTGATAAAATGAGGCTTTTTGTGTAATGAATTGTTTGAAAGTCAGAACAAAACCAGATTTGAAGATCGCTGATCTTCTAAAGTCAGCTTGTAGGTCCTGAAGTGTCAACTGATCTTAGAAAAGGTCTTTTGACTGTGTGCCACCTATTTTACATGTAAATATGCTTGCATGCATTTTAAAAATTTCGCTATCTGCATCCCAAAATGCTAAGTAGTAATTAGTAAATTTTGAATAAATTTGAAAGCCTACAGAGATGTTTCCCAGCTGTGAACAAGACATGGAGCCCATGAAATCAATACAACTTCACATTTGCTTAACCATTCCTTTTGTCTTTTCTCTGATACAAATGCATTGAAAGAGGTGGGAATGAGGAAAATCTATAGACTGGGATTAATTTTTCTACTTGAGTCTGGAGTAGATACTTGGAGAGCATTGACAGAAAAAAAGAGCATTCTGATTCTTTCCAGTATTTCCTCTCTATCCTATTTACATATTGGAGTCCTAGCTTTGTGCAGGAATAAAGTCAGCCAGTGATAAAACTGATGTAACACCGATGTTATGAGAGGGATTAGGAAATCAGCCTGGAAGGCTTCCAGCAGTATCAGATAATCAGGATGCAGCACTTCACATGTGAGACTGTAACATCCAGTTCAGCAGACAGCGTACGTACAGCTGCAGCAGGGCAGACACACAGTGCAGAGGCTTTTCCTGCAGTGTCTACACAGTCCACAAGATCATTCTAAAAATTGCATTGGAGAGCCTGAGAGTAGTTAAAGCTGCCTTGTGAATGTGTGTTCGTTTAAGACACATAAGCAGAGATTTTGTCCTGCCTTTTTGTCTCCACAGCCGAGCGGTATGTTGATGTTTGCAGCAAGGCCCTGCCAATGGGAAAATAGCACAGCTCATCTGTTAAGTGCAAGGCCAGTTTTGCAAGCTCAATACCACTGCTACATGAGGTCTCCAGTTTCCTTACTGATATCTCAGTCACACTGGTTCTGGGTCTCTGTGCCTCCGGACTCCCCTTGCACTACAAATCACGTGCTCATTGTCCATGTCTTTTGACTCCAGCAGCATTTGTGAAATGTTGATCATGCAGGATATTTTTTTGCCTGGGAGAGAGTTAACGTTCTCCATAGTAGCTGATGGAGCTGTTTTGGATTTGTTTTGAAAATAGTGTTGATAATAGAGGGATGTTTTTGACAACAACTGATCCAAGGGATATCCCTTTCCATATAGTGTATGTTCAGCCTATAAAGCTGGGGAAAGGAGGAAGGGGGGACATTCAGGGTGATGGTGTTTTTCTTCCCATGTCACCATTATGTATGACAGAATCCTCCTTTCCTGGGGATGTTTGAACCTGCCTGCCCACAGGGAGTGGTGAGTGAATTTCTTACTTTGTTTTGCTTGCCTGTGTGGCTTTTGCTTTGCCTATTAAATTGTCTTTATCTCAACCCACGAGTTCTCTCACTATTACTCTTCCAACTCACTTCCCCATCCCACTAGAGAGGAGTGAGCAAATGGCTCTGTGGGGCTGAGTTGACAACTGGGCTTAAACAACGACAGAGTGCTATACAAAACTCAGTAACATTTTCATTCATTGGTCTGCCATGTTGCTGACATTGGTCCAGACGCTACACTAAAACTGCCTTTCCAAATTTCTGCTCCACTGACCATGTGGTAAAATCTACTGGAGGATTAAAGTTTGGGCCAGCCTTAATCTTGGGTCGCATCTGCCATTTCTGCTCCTGTGCCCAAGGCAGACACCTCCCTGCAGGCCTGTGGAAGTGTGATGCTCTCAAGCTTTGCCTATTCTATGGATAAACTCCACTTCTGTGCACACTGTCTCCTCCTGTAGGTTTCACTTCGGCCAGCAGGCAAGTTGCACCAGAATTGTAACCACTTTTTTTTTACTTGATGTAATAGTTCAAACAGAAACTGAAGGGACTACCCTTGAATACCTCCACCCACAGGGATCTGAAGCACGACAGGGCCAATGTGTCAATATCTGACAGGTTGGCTCTGTGTTCACACCATTCCAGAACATGTGCTTTTGAATCAGACGGTGTCACACATGCTGTGACATCCAAGAGGAGACAGGCACTGCTCACACCTCAGCCTTCGTTGCCACATAGACTTCTAGCATGCCCTCCCTCCCTTCCTCCCTCCCACCAGGGCTGAGGGCAGCTGGTCTCTCACACAGCTGGATGAAAGCTGACTATGCTTTGAGACCTGGAGTCCAGCTGAGGAGATGTCACCAAATCCCCTGGTGTCACGTGCAGAAATATGATATCTTGGTAGCAATAATGTGCCAAACCAGCTTTGCCTGATGTCTAGGCCAGACTGCCTGGGCTTTTGCCTGATATCTCATACTGAAAGCTTATTCTTGCATCTAGTTCTGTCAGCTGGATGGTTTCTTCCAGTTTCTAGACTAATTCATGTTTCCTTAATTTCAGATTTCCTGCAAAGGTTAACCTTTAACTGTAATTTTTCAAACTGATATTAAGATGGCAACCAAAGTGTAGTAGATATTCTTACTGATCAAGACTTATTTGTGAAGAGCCCATGTGAGTCAGGCTCCAACACCATCTTCATTTAGCTAATCAGTGAGAAAGTATCTTACAAAATTATTTTCATTGCTATTAATTATATCACTGTATTAAGATGCAACTGATCCATGAGGTAATGCTCAAAATTTATTAATTTCTGTGTTAATTATATGAAAGCTGCTTAACAAAGAGCGTTATGAACCCATCGTCTCCCTTTTCATTAAAGTTGTCAAGTTAAATCACATCACAAAAACGTGATCATTTATAACACTATGAAACAGCTACACCATAAACCCAAATATCTCTAATGATCAAAATGCTGAAGAGGTTTTATGTTAATATTTCATCAGACTGGAGACACCAGCATTAGGCTCTTTCAGCTTAATTGTGTGTTTGGGGGAATCATTGTCATTCCTATTCCTTTTGTTTAAATGTAAAGCCCTAAAATCTGATAAGGAGAATAGGAAGTGTTTCATATGAGGAAAGACTAATAGAAATTGGAATATTTAGGTTGGTAAATAGAAGGTTGCAATGAGATATCATCACTGTTTCTATGAGGGAAGTGCAGACATGGGAAGAGAACAATTTAATGTAATAAACAAAGTTGGCAGAAAAACACATGTGTGTCGACAGGCTGTTTTTATGGCTAAGAAGGAAATCAGAAGAAAATTTCTAAACTCAGAGCATCTGGGGCTTGAAATAACTTTTCAATCACTGCCATAACTGAAAAAGCCTTACTTTTAAGGTGGGGCTTGAAGAGTTTGTGGAGAAAATGATCTGAGAATGGTGCTAGTGGTAGAAGAAGAGTAGACTTGTGTCCTTGGGGATATTTTTCCAGTTGTATGCATTAGGTTATCATATTAAATCAGCCACAGAGATCGGTGATGACCAGAGGAACGGTGACAGGCCAAGAAACTCAAGTAAACTGATCAGGCAGCACACCAAATCACCACCAAAAGAGAAGGATCAGGCCATGGTCCCTTNCTCTATGCAGAATAAGACAAACGACTTTTGTGCAAAAATATAGGATTCACTATGGGATCCATTGTATGTTGAATGACAACATTTTGTTGGAAGAGAGAAAATTTGGAGATGGTACAAAACTTTCTATGGGATCTTCAAGGGATGGCTCAACGGCAGGGGAAAAAAAGGGACCGAGATGGAGCAGGGAGGACCAGGCAAAGTAAAATAGAAGAGGGGTATACAAAGGGAATGTCAAGTCACCTGCTGCACAGCACACTTGTCTCACTGAGTCCTGTGCATGATCGCTGTGGTCAATCCTGTATTCTTATTAAATGCTATTTCTAACTATCGTCTGTGTGCGTGTGTGCTTGTTCTGAGACTATCTGTGTGAATTGCTAGTGAACTTCAAGCTGGGTTAGGGGGCAAATACGACAAGAGCTTGGAGTGCCACCTCCTGGAGAGACTGGGATCAGGAATAATGGATTCAGCTACCTCTAACACCCCATTCCCATATTCCAATTCAGTTACTTAGCTTTTACTACTATTTTATCTTTACTTATTTTGTCTACCTTAGCAGCATTCTTTAAATTCCTCCTTTTTTTTTAGCAAGCTCAACTTCAAAATTCTATTTTTATTATTATCCATTTATTATCCATTATATCCATGGACATAATGTTGAAGATTTTGATGGCTTTTTGCGTAGTCTTTTTTTTCCACGTCCTTTCATTCTACTGTCAGTAGAGTGCACTCTACTTTATGAAATGTTGAGAATACTGGACTTTTTTTCAGATGAGAAAGATAAAACCCCTCTCTTTCCTTCTGTTACTGATTGCACTTTTTATTTCCTTTTGTTTATATTACTCTTCTTTTTAAACCTCTGAAAGTTGTTAAGGACTACATTTCAGGTAACTTCCCACTGTTTGTCATTGAAAATGAACACCACCCCAAGTATGCCAATCATCTTGGGTAACTTTTAGAGAAACTGTTGACAGGCTTCTGGTGGAGTGCTTGTAATAATCCTCAGGATTATAGCTGTGCCTAATTGCAGGCACTGGAACTCCAGTATCAAGTCTGTCCTTTCACTGAAGACTTACACATGCAACTTTCATATATCGATGTCAACATAATCATACGTGCTCTACTTCTGGCATTTTTATTCTAGGTTTATCTTGAAATCTTGTAGTTTTATCTTTATGGAAGACTGACTGTTTGAAATGTTCAAATAAGTGCAAATGGTGCAAATCTCTTGTTTCAGCAATACAGTTTGCTTTCTAACTTCTCTAATAAAGGCCTAATCATTATGGGAAGCAGTGAACTGATATAGTTTTTAATATTACATCTGCTTATCTTTGCCTTCCAGAAGGAAACTCAGGAATAGTGTCTCAGCTTGAGTAAATCACCTCAACCGACTAATTTGAGTTAAGCAGTTGATTTCAACCAGTGGAGTACTTAGTGATGTGGGCTTCAACACCATGCAGACAGAGCTATCTATTGAAAGAAGTGTCATTTTTATCTGATATTTGAAGTCACTTCTCTCTTGCTTCCTTTGCCATATTTCACAACTTCTCCAGTTGGGGAACAATCTTCCCTACAGGAGTCAGTGATCCTCCTACAATTTTATGTCTCTTACCACCACCAGAAATAGCCATTCTTTTTATTTTATTCTCACAAGCTGACATTTTTTATTGAATAACATCACCTTTGATGTCCGCAATAAATACAAACCTGTGTTTCAAACATAGGAAAAACTCCACATTTAACGAAGACTGGTAAAAGAGTCGCTCTTCTGACAGCTTTTGGCCAGCTTGCAGCTCCCAGTTAGAACTTACTCCCACTGAGAGTAATGATAGAAGTCTTTAAGCCTGACTTGGAAAATAAAAAAGCAGCTTCTTCTTTTTTACAGTACACTAGTAAATCTGAAACACTTTTGAAGGCTTTTGGGCTTCCTTTTTGCATTAGGAAATCACAGTTTTGTCACTGAGTCTACCAACTTTGAAAGCCTATTAATTTTAAGGGAAAAACCTAGAAAACTATAGATACAGTTATCATGCATTAGCAGAAGTAGTAGTCCTCTTTTAATACCTGGAAAAAAAACAACAAATAAATTCTCCAGGAGGTACATACAGAACACCAGAATTTGGGCTTTAAACATGCTTGTGTCTCATCCTTGACAATAGTAGCTCCTTTAGGTTCAGGTTTGTTCTTTCTGGTGGCATTTAACTGTTTAAGTCAGTCCTAGTCACAGAAAAAATCCTGTTTATCTCTTAACGCCTTCCTTCCAGACTGGTCTTTGTTCCAGATACTATGGCTGCTATTTATTAGTCCAAATACACTTGAAAATTTTATGTTTTCTCATAAAATATCATTATCTGCCCGTTAAGGTGATCACCTTGTGCATCTCACTAATCTTTTGATGCATTTAATATATAATAGCAAAGCTGCCCATCTGTCATCTTCCATACAGCACCCTTTTAGTATTTCTTCTGTTTGTGACAACTTATTTCCTTAAGCAAATGCAAAACCTGTAAACTCATTGCATGGTTTCACCATGATTTTGAGTCTCATGATTGTTTTTCTCAAATCTTGAGAACGCATATTTACATTCTAACCTTGAAAATCAGTATTCTAAAAGAAGAACTATGTTAAAGACACCTGTTAAAGAGAACAATGTGAATAGAGTTGATGATCTAATGAGTACCTCGTCCCTCATCCCTTTTTGCACATTGTTTAGAAATATGGTCAGAAGAGCCACAGACAGAGAAAGACAAATGAGGCAGCAAGATTACAAAGGACACTGAAAATAAATGAACCAAGCTTCTTCTGACATTACAAAGTCTGATGTGTAATTTCAGAATGATTTACCTTAGAAGGCTGACTGGTTACCACACAGAGTCATGGCATGTGTGGCCGTACATCTGGACATATAATGAGCCTAAATAGTCTAAGATGTACTTAGGGTATACATTCTACTCATCAGGGACCTTCCCTACATGTGTTTGTAGGGATCTGTATCCCTACATGTAACAGCATAGATACCTCACATATGGTGCAGGTAAGAGCTGGAGAAGAAATAAACATTGGGAAGCAGCCTACCTCGCCCAATCTGCAGCAATCACACGTGGTCTGCTGCCGTGAGGTACTGCTAACACTAAAAACTGGTGTGTAGAGAGCACCTCTAGAGGAGGCAGTGCCTCAGATGCAAAGCACTGGGCGTAGGAAGAATACTGTGCAGAAGCAGCACAGCATGCTGTGTGGGTTGGACACCCCCTGTCAGGCACCAGCAGCCCAGGCTGCAGCCAGGACACCAGACAGCCTGGTCAGAGTGCCTCTGCACTGCTCACTTCACAGTCCAGTAGAGGATGCCCAAAAGTGGCCTCTCCACTGGAAGAAAAAATTTAAAAATGCCTATAGATTACTGGAAGATTATGCTGAATAAATAGTGTTCTTCCAGTTTTAAGGCAATTTAGTGGCTACTTAACTTTCTTAAAAAAAGAGAATATCGCTGACCTTTCCCTTTTGATATATGAGCTCCCTGACCATTTCTGGGCTTCATAAAATTTAATTGCACTAGGGACCTCATTATTATATTACATTTCAGCACCGGTGACTCAAGAATGTGATTTTTCAAGTTATGTGATCTGTGAGAGCAATAACTTCATCTTGGGGAAGGAAAGAATATAGAGAGCAGTTTAATCACACACCTCCAAAGAACCGATTTGAAACAGTTTTGCTTTTTCAAAAAGTCTGTAGTTTTTCTGAGTTTTTACTCTACAGACTCATGTTGATTATGTCAAGCTAATTTTATGTTGGTATTTTCAATAGGATGCATCTTTTAATATATATTCATTACGGATATTAAAACATTGAAAATTTCCTTCTTGTAAATGTAGATGAGATTGCTTCATCCTGAGTACTGAATATATTTCTCCTAAAAATGTAGGGAAACAGACTGCACTTAAAATAGACTTTGGCTCTGCACAGACAAATTGAGGAAGTAGCAGGGGAGAGATTTCTCTCTATTGCAAACTTTTTCTATTAATTATTTGCATGAATATAAATTAGTATTCTGAATATCATTAAAATAAAATACCTGCAATAGCATTCAGTTGTTATTCTTGGCGTTCCCCTCATTCACTCTTGCTAAAGCACAGGAGGAGAGAAAAAGCACTAGCATTTAGAGGTGATAGATAAAAATGCTGAAGAATTATCCTTAGATCAAGACTGGAAGCAAAAACCTGTAATTTTTTTAAGGCTTGTGTTTGTGTGTATGTGTGTATGTATGTGTGAATCTGAGAGCTTCTTGAAAATTACCAAAATTTTGGGTTCACACAAGATCTTGCAATGATATTTCTTGAAAAACAGTTCCTTTCATTTGTTCCTCATTTGCAAATGAACAAGATTGTTCATCCCAACAAATCCAGCATGTACCATTGTTTTCATTCCTTCAGGCTGCTCCCCTCATTTTCCCTGAGTACAAATTATATTCACAAAACACATATTTATTCAGTTAACATTAGGTATTGTGTAAGATTGTTGATAATTCTTGCAGTGTTTACTGTCTGATTTCCTGCTCCATTGCACATGAGAAGCAACACTAACTTTTAAGTCAATGAGCCAGCACAGATGATGTGGTCTATTCGGTATTAAAGAGCTGTTTAAAATACACCCCCAAAGCAAATACTACAAGTCATATGATTTTTTTTTTTCTTGTACTGTGATTGCACTCAAATTATGTGACCAATGCTGAATATAAAAACTTTTACAGAGATTAATTTCTCCATATTTACTGCCACCAACTTTTTTGGGTGGTATTACTCAATTTGCCCATCTAACACTTCAAATTGTAGGATCAAATCACATAAAAGTCAAAAAATGATTTGCTCTTAAAATTTGTGCAACTGCAAGAGAGTTCAGGCATTAAACTCTAACTGTACATAATTTTGTTCTAAACTTAATAGATGCCAGCAAAGTCTATAAGATGTTCTGACACATTTTTCATTTCCATGCCTATACTTTTGAACAAAAGAGACTAATATAATTTTCTAGCCTTAATTTCTGCTTCAATGTTTGTTTTGAGAAATATATCCTACCATGAGATAATTGGATATATTTTTAAATAACAGAATTAAGAAAAAAAAATTCTAAGTAATGTTGTTTGGTGTGTAAATCCCCAAACTTGATTAAAGAAGAGACAGAGAAGCCCATTCAATGTCTTCCATCTGTCACTGATTTTGCACCTGCCATTGGCAGACTCAGGGGTATTGCTGAAATGGGCTCTGTCATATTTCAAACAGCAGGAATCTTCTGGCATTTGGCCATGGACTCACCCCCGTAATGCCTGAAAATCCACATGTGGTCTTACTGTCAAGATGCCTCTGCCCACCCCTCTCACTCCAGAGCAGGGGGAAGACTGAGAAGCCTTTTTGTATTTTCTAGCTGACAGTTGCTGAATGGAAGATACCAAACTGGCATTCAGTATTGTACAAATATCCAGCAGGAAAACCCTGGTGATGCTAGATAGTGGAAAATTAGTTGAGCTGAGAAAAATATTGGAAAAGAGACTCTATTTTTTCCAAAATAGAAAATGCCATGCAGAGTGTCTTTTTGTTAAACACAATCTTCCTGCTTGTATAAGAACATCCGCAAGGATTTTACTTTGGGCAGAAAGAAGCTCACTTGCTGAACTGATCTTTGATACCACATTCCTCTGTTAAGAAAGCTTGTGCACTTCTGCAGAACTGGGAAAGTATAAGTTCTATCAAACACTAAAAAATCCTCGACTTAGACTGAAATCTCATATTCTTCCCTTTGCATTTGAGAACTCTGTACGATTTTCTTCGCAAGAATTATATTTCAAGTCAGGAAATTTTAAAGCAATTATAACAATTATGTTCATCGCCAGACTCTGCCTGACAAATGAGTATGACTGCAGTGACCTCCTCAGCTTCTCCCAGATGCTGTCTTTCTCACCACCAGTGCCATTAATCAAAGATGTGACGCACGTATCTCTGTACAAAACTGGAAATGAGTCAGCCACTACAGATCTATGTGACTTCTTGCAGATGCTCAGGCACCACTGAGTCGTGACTTGAGCAACCAACTGCTTCAGAGCTGCATAGTATTTGAAGTATTCTTTCACAGAAAAAAATCAGCAGGAACCTTGTTCTTAGTTTAGTTCTATTACATAACACAATGTGTTGGGTGCCACATATCTGTGCTGCACATAGATACTGCAAGGATGGAAATATGAATATGTGATTTTCGCCTTCCTTTTCCTACTGTTTCCAGCTGAGAGAATCATATATGTGAGTTTTTTATGCCTCTGACCATGAGCATTTCAAGCTTTCATTGACTCTTGACTCTCACTCTGGTAAATTCCTATCTTTCAGCATTTTCAATAAAAGCAGATATGTTGTTAATAAAGAAATTGAACAACCGGTCTTTATGGTTACAGCACATAAAGGCCTTAATTAATTCAGTGGTCACTAATTATTAACTCACTGGTCAGGAATTTTAATGTAAAAAGTGTTTTTAAAGGCTAAAATATTATCCTCAGCCAGCTGACTTTAGCAATCTAACTGTTAAGATTCCAGTCCAAGATGAGCATTCAGGATTCCTCCACAATCAAAGGTGAGACATCCTACCTAAACTCTATGATGATCCATTCATTAATTCCACCTATTTTAAAAATTAAAATAAATGCCCTTAGATTCGATTCTCTCTGTTCATTAGCTTTATCAATTAGCTATTCAATTTTTGGATAGCTAAAATTAGTTGCCATGAATCTTAACTTAAAAAGTATAGAATACTCAGCCAATGGTATTCGAGTTTGCCTTGGTTCAGCTACTCCTACTAAGATGTCCCCATTAAATATTTAGTCCCATTGCTTTAATATAAAACAGCCTTAGACAGATAGCAAAACCATAGGTTTAAAAAGCCTGCTGGCAAAAAGTTCTTCTTTGTACTCAGTGAGCAGACATTTCCCAGCTGAGAGTAGCCCTGCATCAAACATCAAATAAATATTTCTGCTCTGAAAAAAAAGAGTAGTACTATTCTCTTCACATGTTTCAATGATCTATCTCGTGGCAAAGATAGTAAATGTTTAATTTATTGTTACTTTAGATTGACAGGAAGCACAGCTCTTCATGGATCACTGAGAATAAATGATGTCCAGTTTATCCTTTCACTGAAGTGACTGAAGATATTAGTTTTTCTTCTCATATATTTCTTTGCAAATAGATTTGTTCAAATCTGTATGTGTTTTTAGTAATCTTTCGCTGATTTTGCTGCCTGAGCCTGTACAAACCAAAACCAAATCTTTATGATCACATGGAAAACAAGACTTAAGATTGCTTGTGGCTGCTTTAACTATTGCCAAGGCAATAACAATAACATGTTAATCAAGAGTCTGTTCACCCATAGTATTTGTTTCAGTGCTTTGCCAATGCTGCAGTAAATATTGCTACTGGAGTTAATGCAAAACTAATCAGTTATTTTTCACCTTGATGAAGCTTTAACAAACTTAACTGTGTCTTTAACCTTACTGACTAGTCAGCAAAACCTGATTCTCTAGAAAGTAATAAAAACACCGTCTTCTAACCACAGACCAAAGCTATGCAACGATATGTAGGGGTTTTTAAAGAAAGGGCAAAGTAAATAGAAAAAATGAAATACAGGGTAGGAAAAGGGGGGTGTGCTACAGAATATTGATTAGTTCAGTGCATTCAAGTTTCTAGGCTATCTTAACTAAGACACAATCTTGGCATACAATGAATAAATTAATTTAGGCAGAAAAGTTAAGGAAGGCTCATTAACCACTTATACTCTTGAACAAGACTTCCCATAGAAATAACAATTGGGAGCTACAAATGTCACCCATTTTAAATTTGATCTAGTTAAATTTATGGAAAGTTATCTATGAGACAGATGTTTGAAATAGCAGGGGACTTGATCTAATGACTCTGCTAACCTGTGCTCCTCATACTTATCTTTTGAAAACATCAGACTTTTCCTTACTTCCATGTGCTATTAGATATTCTGTGTTTCAAAAAGATCTGTAAAGAATGACTACTTTGTTCTGTGCAGGGAAGTCTCATTTTGTGGCATGAAATTCCACAGATTTTAGACCTAAACTAAGACAACACACTGTTAATAAAAGACACTTCCCATTCTAATACTACCTTCTCATGAATGCATAGCAGTGAGGCTGCTTTCCCCTCTCCTGATTTTATCTGTCGTATTTTTTATTTGTTTTCATTTTTGCCAAATATTTTAAACAAAAAACTAGAATTTAAATTTACTTTTTTAATATATATTTCTGGGAGTTTTCAAGTTTATTTTTTCTTCCTTTCTCACACAAAACCAACAAGAGTTTTAGGGATCCTCTTATCTTTCAGGAACATGAGTATGTCCCTGCTTCCCAGCATGACCATATTTCTTATTCTTATGTCTGGTTTTCCACTGTTCGGTGGGATATTAGTTGTATATCAATACCGTTCCTTTATTCTAACTAGAATTATATTCATAAGATAATGGAAAAATCTATCTCATGGTTAACCCAAAAAAAGATATGTAAGTTCACAAGCTTTAGGTGTAACATCATTCAGGTTTGTTGCTCAAGTGCCAATGGCAGAGCAGATGCAACTTGAGCAGCCACATCTATATGAAAATACCTTCATCTCATATAAGTCACCCCCCATACTGTTAACAATTTATCTTTTTATTGTTGTTTTCTTTTTTCTGTGGAAGAAAAAACTATTTTTCAAGAGGCAGCTTACCAAGAAACTTACCTGTGGTATTTTCAGTCATTTTCCTGCATGGCATGGTATCTGAAAGTCTAGCAATAATTTAAACGAATAAACTAATATGTACGATAATCCTTGTTCAATCATAAAGCAGCTTTGGTTGGGTTTATTTTTTTTTTCTTCTCCATAGGACAGTGCAGTTTGATCCACTGGGGATTTTTGAGCTCTACTTCCAGCTGCTGCTGTGGATGCATTGCTTGGGCTTGGACAAATCACTGTCGTTCTACTTCCCTTTTCACTCACATTAAAATGTGGGCCCCACTGGGTGCCTTAAATCACTGAAGGAAAGAGCTGAGGCATGGGCCCAGGCCAGTGATGAGGTTTGTAGCTAGCCAAAGTGAAATGGTGAACAAAACCCAACTTGTTCTCTTCCTATCCCTAGTCTCTGTCAGAGAATTGCAGTAGTTCTGGAGGTGACGACTGAAAGCCTTGGAAGTGCAAAAGAACTTTTTTTTTTGGCAAGGGTTAAGTAGACGCACTGTTACATACAAAATTCCTCATACTGTGTTCCTTAAATTAAAAACATAGCATATACTGCTATTTTACCTAAATAACTATGTTCTGAAGATGTTCATCTACTCTAGAAAAATAAGATCAATTTTTTTAGAAATAAAGTTTTACAACTAGATTTATATAATTAGACTACAGAAAATGCAATCCAGAGGAATGGTGATACATATTTTAACATCAAAGATTTGCAGGTCTTTCCTATTGACCTTCTCTTTAATTACTTTGTCCTTTGGTAATAAAGTTAGCAGGAACTTTTTATTGCAGGATATTTGTACAATATTAAAAATATCCCCAGGAACTTACACACTGTCAAGAGTAAATTAATACTCTCATGCTCCTGCTGGAAGTAGAAGCTTGGCGACTGAGTCAGACATCAGCTTGTGATATTCTGACTTTCAGTAAAAGCTTTTATATGGAATTAGTATGCTTCAAGAGTGCTTCAGAGGATCTTACTTCTAAACTTCAATGAAACACAGAGAAATGTAGGTGATGTGGAGATAAAACGTACTCTGTATATTCGCAAAGTCATGTCGCTTACTTTCTCTGGCCAGAGAACACACAACACAGACACAAACAACTCCCCCCATTCCCACCCCCACCATGCATAAATGAAAGGTATATGTAGTAATGAGAAAACATAGAATGTTAAATTAAAATAAAATTAATATGAGCAGAAATTAAGAGGGATTTCAATTTAATTTCCTTGCAGTATCTTTAACACGGTATAATAGAGTCCACGGCTGTGTTATCTCGGTTGCCCAGTAAAGTAGTCTGCCAGTTAGTACTGCCTTACTTTCTTGGGATCTAAACCTTTTAGGCATTACTCTCACACACATTTCTCAGCTAAAACTTTACAGTGATCTGGTTGTAGGTGGAGCACTTGTGAGGTGCTGTGTGAATAGTTGCAGTGAGGAATGGAGATGGTCCATTCAACAGCAGCCAATGCGACGTATCTTTAGTGTCATATCCTCAAGAGCAGGGAATTTCTCTGTGGGAAGTGAGAGAGGTTGGGGTGCTGACAGTGCCATGTGGAGAGGTTTAGTGCACACATTGCAGGAGCTTACCCTATTCACCAGCCTGGGGGCAGTGAGCAAAACCATTTGGTTGCTTCTCACCAAGCAGTTTGGATTCATAAGATTGAACAAAGTCACCCTAAAGAAGAGCTACCAGTTTATGGCCTGGATTTTCACCCAGGGAAAGTGAGATTATTTCATTCCCAGATGAAGGCTAGGATCTCTTACTTTCTACTCATCAGTTTCCAGAACTCACTAAATTATGATGAGAGAATATGATGGGGTTGAAGGACGGAAGTGCGGGTTCAGCTTTCGAACTGAGAAAATCTTCATCTACACAACTTAACTTTGGCTGCCATTGTCACAGTCTCTAGAGAAAAGACTGCTTGTTATTTATTCTGCAGTGTTCCATTTTCATGTGTTGTATGGGCTACTGGAGAGGAAAAAATTTTTTTTGGTAAATCCTTGGACTTAGGCCCTGGAAACCTGGATTCTGTTTGTGCTTATTTTTGTGATGGTGGGCATGCCCATATTACAATGCACAAATGAGGGGGCTGTACCTAGTTTTATCTGTGATTTTTCTGTCATTTCTGCATTTCTTAATGTTTAACTGCAAATGGCAGTATCCTTTGAATGTGTGTTGTGTATAACACTCTCCACAGTTTCAAGGAGGTATATGGAGTGTTTTTTGCTTGGCTTTTTTTTTTGTGTGCAATTTTCTATCACTAATTCATGAGATTTAAATTTTACGTCTAATAGCAAACGAGGAAACATAAAAAATTTCTTAATAATCTTGCTCTTTTTCCAGGACATTATGATAAGCAATAAAAAATTCTAAGAAATACCCGTAATATTAAATACTACACAAGCTTGGGCAATATAATTCATGTTGAGAATATTGCTGTTTCCATAAAATAAGACACAGCTGCTTTTTTGTAAAAAATCTGCAGTGACCTGACATTGTATTAATGCAATGATTTATGATGAGATTTGCTTAAGATATTGAAGTTTAATACTCTTTAGAAATGTTAAACAATAGATAAAAGGTGATTGATATTATTGTTTCATTTTTGAAAGCACAGGAAGACAGAAGGAGAATATTGTGTTTAACACATCAACCTGCAACACAGGAGACTGGAGCTGAACTCCAGTGTTAGGTACTGTCTCTGTACTGGATCCTTCATCTGAAAGAGCGTGGCTGACAGCACTGCCTTTCCCCAGCCCTTCTCCTCTCATACCCATTTTAATTGTAAGCTCTCAAGAACAGAAATAGTTTCTTGCTGTGTGTGTGAAAATTATATGGTTTGTAATACAGTTCTGATCTTGACCGCTCCTGTCGACACTAGTATGTCACAAGAAACATTATAGTCTTGCTACTTTGTGTCTGAGTTTAGTATTAACAGTGATTGTGTTTACTGCACTATTACCTGCAGCACCCTGGTCCTTTCTCTGAGGTGTTCCAAGATGTCTCGGCAGGAACTTCTTCCATTTGCCAGGTCTCATGGACTGACCCACAATTTAGGCTGCAATGAGAGGATGTAGGGCAAGCATTGCCTATACTGCTTTGGGCACCACAGCGGTATAACCTGTAACGGTTTTACTCAGGTTAATTTTCACTTTTTTGGTGTGTTTGTTGGTACTTGAGTTGTCTACTCTGTATCTGTTGCAGGGTCTGAAAAGTCAGATTTCTTCTGAAGTGAGTCCCTGAAAAGTCAAGGATTATTGCTAGAAGTATTTCTGAACCAAGATGGGAATAGAAATGAGAGAGCAGTGGTGATGTTTACTGTTCTGAGGTGATTCCACAGGGACAATCGAAGGAAACTTTCGTTTTCTGAAAATTGCTTTAGGGATGGTAAAATATTAGAAATCAGATGGTTTGACCTTAGTGCAGTGAAAGTCATATAGGTAGTTTTAAGGAACAAGAACTTTCCAAGAAATGCGGTCTGACTGAAGGCACACACTCTCCTGTGAATTGATTCCACATTAGCTTGTGGAATGTAACACATCTCAGCTGAGATAATAGCACATTTTCAGAATATTTCTCACATAGGGAATGAGTCAAAGGTCCTTTAAGTCAATGGCATTTTCCCCTTTTAAAAGCATGCATTATTAAATTGGTAGAACTGAAATCATGGCCAGACTTAAGTGAAATAGTAAATGTAGATTGACATTAAATCTATGGTTCCTACCCTTGGTAAATTGCAAAGTTCTTAATTCTAACTTCATATTGCTTCTTCCTGAATAATAATATTCTAAGCAATTTATTTGTAAATTTCAACACTGGAATCTCTTGATATGGAACACAAACTTCTATTGGGTGAACTGATAAATCAGATTTGCCACAGAAAAATGCAATCTATTAAATTAGCCAAGTTACTAGACAGAGACATGTGCTGTATGTGCATCAAGGGTGTGTTTTCAAGGAGAAAAGCAGGCAAAAAGGTGTGTATAACTCCCCAAAGGAACCTTTCCCTTCCCACTTAACCAGGTCATGGCTGCTGTGGGTCACATGTAGTAGGTCTATATCAGTTACTTCCTGTACTTCAAGGGTTCCTTTGGTGCACAAATTTGTTCTACATCTATACCAAAGGAACCACAAGGTACACTCTGAGGTGCAGCACTGATGTGCTCAAAACAGGTTCCTTTCTCACAGGTTCAAGGCCAAAGTTGCACCCTGAAGAGGAATGAATAAAACAGCAGGAGTGTTTAAGTGGATCTTCAGGTAGTAGAAAAGAAGTTTCTGTGTCTTTTCTACCTCAATAAGATGTTCTTTTTAAGGATAGCACATTTATTTCCTTGGTTTGAACTTTCTCACAAGGCCCAATTCCCTAATTAGCTAAACTGTATGAAGTAGAAGTTCAGAGGGGAACTACCAAATGAAATCATTAAAGTTATTTTAGAATTTTTTTCACAAGATTAAAAAAAAAAGTAAGAGAAAACACTAACTTTGGTTCAAAGCATAGAAGATGTGTTTAAGGGCTATGGAATAATTTATACTAGCTGCAGAAGACTGGACTGAAAGAAATGTAAAAAATCAATATTGGTAAAAAAATAAAACTTCAAAGGAAAGGTGAAAACTATAACACAAGTGCTCTGCTTTTGCAGCATTCACAATGTAAGTAGCAAGAACTTTTCTCTGCATGAATCTGGGATTTTAAATAAAAATCCAACTAAAAGTACTAGTAAAAACCTAAATTAAAGCTACTAGTAAAAAAAACTGATTTCAGAAATTGTTTTCTCTCAAAAGAATGACTGTTTATGAAGAAAGTAAGGAATATTTTAAAGTGAAGAAAGGTTTTTATTTTAATAATTAAATTTATCTTCTTCCATACTTCTTAAGCAAACCCACAGGCATTTTTGTGACTTTCATGGATCATGACTTTCATTTTGTGGAAAAAAAATCATGTCAATACTGTTCCATATCTTGTATAACTCTAGATATAAGCAGCTACAGTTCCTTTACAGATTTATCATGTGCAAGACTTCCTGTAGACTATATTGAAACTCTTGGAAGTGGCAGCAAAACAACCCCCTGTGGTAGGAATATATGAACAAGACTTCCTACCATGATGATGTGTCACTATGTTATGACATTTCGCTCTGATGGCAGGAAAAGTGTGAATTCTCACTGCTGTTACGCTGACCTGAATACTTCCTCACTTTGGAATTGCAGGAAAATGAACTTGCATACATACTCTGTTTCTATATTACGTTACTTCAGCTGTTGGAGAATGGACGCTTTCTCAAGAGAACAGACATAAATTCGTTGCAGAAGCTTCATTTTCTTAAGTAAATTAAGCTAAATTGTGAGAGCAACTGCTAAAAATATACTGAAAAATGCACTGTTCTATGTGTTTATTTTTCAGTAATATTACTCCTTATTATAATATCCCTATGGAGCTCTTTTTGTGCCATTATTTCTTCATACTGCCATCATAACAATGCAGTCCAAAAAAGCAAATAGAAGTCTTTGCAGCACTGGGTAGGAAAACATGTAGCAGGAGAATTTTTGTTCAACTATGTGGACTCTAATTCATATGGAGACAATCCAGACATATGTATCTAACACCTCAGGATATGTACTTTGCATTACAAGGAATGCTTTGCCAAGCATCCAAAACCACAAAAAGGACTTTAATGAAGGACAGTATCAACTTGCCTCTAGCATATCTCTAATTTGAGTATAACTTGGATTGTCTTGTGGGAATTCTGCGTGTTTGGATAAAATCTGAATTTGTTTTGCCTGCATTAAGATATTGCTTAAAGAAAAACTGCTGCATTATATAATATCAAATAGCTTAACGACTACGTCTAATTATATTAAAGACTAAACTACTGGAAGCAATGAAAACACTTCAAATTCAATTATAAGCATGAAAGCAAATGGGAAGCAGCAAGTTTAACATAGACTGTGCTATAAATGCCCTTGAAAAATCTATGTCCTTGCCATCCTTTCCAATAACAAGCTATGTTTTGTAGGTCGTACTGTAAGCCATACTTGGAAAAAATCTCCCTGGGTGAAGTTATTAGAATAGCCTCTAGCAATTGTTAACTGTCTTTAACAGCAGCATTGCCCATTTCTGAACCTCCTCCCCCCCAACCCCAAAAAAACCCAAAACAAAACAAGAACAACTGTGAAATTTGACTTTCTTTTCTTCCTAGCACAGGAAGGAAATGTTGCCTCAGTTTCCTGAGATATAGCCTGAAATATTCAGCTTTTCACAAGAGAGATTAGAAGATTAGTCTTTACAAGACGAGATCTGATTCATAAAGATTCAACACTTCAGATAGGAAGATTCAACCAAACTATCAAGTGGGTTGAATTTTCCAGCAGTCTAAGCATTGCACTTGCATGGTGGGAGAGGCAGCCATCTTCAATTCAGCAGCTGTAGCTGAGTGGGCAGAAATACCTCAGGACATAATAGAGAATGAAAGCCTGAAGAAGGCTTGCAGTACCTGACAGTTTAGAAGAGCCTTAATTCAAAGAGAAGTATAACTGAAAATAAAAGAAAGCCAAAAATTAATTCTTTTCTTATTATTTTTTTATTTCAATTCTGCTTTCTTAGAATTTCTTCTGCCAACAACACCTGGTTAATGTGGGCTAATACGTGACTCATGGCTAGTAATGGCTGGAATTGGAGTTTGATACAGGATGATTTACTGTATGTTGATTTTCTGGGGATGTCCTTCAAAGGTAGTGAAAGATGGCAGCCCGTTGGAGACCATAAGCTGATGTATCAACCGATACTGGCACAGGAATATGCCTGAAGGTTGGGATGCCATCCAGAGGGACCTGGACAAACTCAAGAATTGGGCCCATGGTAACCTCATCATGTCCAACAAAGCCAAGCACAGGGTGCTGCGCCTGGGTTACAGCAACCTCTGGTATTGTTACAGACTTATGGATGAACAGATTGAGAGCAGCCCGGCTGAGAAGGATTTGGGGGTGCTGGTGGGTGAGAGGCTGGACATGACCCAGCCATGAGCACTTGCAGCCCAGAAAGCCAAATGTGTCCTGGGCTGCATCAAAAGCAGCGTGACCAGCAGGGCCAGGGAGGGGACCCTGCCCCTCTGCTCTGCTCTGGTGAAAGCCCACCTGCAGTGCTGCATCCAGGTCTGGGAGCCCCAACACAGGACAGACCTGTTCGAATGGATCCAAAGGAGGGCCATGAAGATTATCAGAGGGCTGGAACACCTGGCCTGTGAGGAAAGGCTGAGAGAATTGGAGTTGTTCATCTTGGACAAGGGAAAGGTTTGGAGGAACCTTATTGTGGCCTTTCAGTTCTTAATAGGAGCCTAAGAAAGATGGGAGTAGACTTCTTAGCAGGACCTACTGTAATAGGACAAAGCTTAATGGTTTAAACTGAAAAAGGGTTGATTTAGACTAGCTGTAAGGAAGAAGTGTGGAGGTTTTTTTTACAATGAAGGCGGTAAAACACTGGCACAGGTTGCCCAGAGATGCAGTAGAATATGACAATATTCCAGGTCAGGTGAGTTGGGTCTCTGAGCAACCTGAATCTAGTTGAAGATGTCCCTGCTCATTGCAGGGTGGTTGGATTAAATGCTTTTAAGTTTTCCTTCCAACACATTCTATGATTCTAGGTAGTGAAAACATAACATACAGCATGAAAATATTCTGCAGTGGTATTTGTGAAGAAAAGGCAACAAACATAAATGGAAAGTTAAATATTTCTTTTATTATTTTATTCTCTTATGACCATTCGTTCTATATCATTTTTCTAGAATTTATTTACTACTGGCATTTAGAGTCATGAAGATTTTATTAAAAGCCCTCGCAGGCTGCACTGGTTCTGTTTATTTCTGTGTATTCTTCACGGGTGGTCCCAATGGTTGTTCATTGATCAGTGCGGTCTGTGCATACCCCATACATTTCATTTGCTACATTTCTGTCACAGCAGCCATTCCTTCCTGCACAAGTTACTAAGTTTTGTGAGAAGAAGCTCCTGGCTTACTTGTTTCCCTGAAGTTACTTGCATGATATTATCACACAGCGTAAAGGGCATCTGAGGCTTAGCTCAGGCTGGGCAGCAATGGGGACTCCTGCTTCTCCAGGCTCTTGAGCCTGAGCACAGATTTGTGCCCAGGCAATACAACATTAACCAAGCAGGAATTCAAGTTCCACTGTGTGCCTGTGCTCAAAGAACTGTATAGACAACATCTGCTTAGATGGCTGAGTGTACTGCGATCTATATGGCTTGTGTGCTAGGCTGCATCATTAAAAATTTAAATTTATCTCTGTAATTTACTCTCATTATGTGTAATATGGAAGTTCAAATGAAGAAGTATAACTATTCTGACAGATAGCTATTTTGGCAGTGAAGAATTTGCTATATCAAGTGATCTAAACATTTATTTATTTTGACAGCACTCATGGTCAGCTATTTCAGAGATAAACCTCTAGAATGACGTGTGCAGGGAGAAGTGTTTTCTTCGTACTAGAAAAGCAATTTTTTCATGGGTTTAAGGATATTGTCTGTGTAGGTCAGTTTGGGGAGTGGGCATAATGTTATAGTGACTGTGATAGCTGAATGCAGCTGAAAACTGATGTCTTATTATTATTCAGGCAAGATATTGATTTATTCCTTCAAAAATTTTATCAAAGCCTTTTCCCTTTATTCGGTGACAGCGAGTTTCACAGGCTAATTGTGCACATATGAATACGTTGATATGTGCAGTATTTACATACACTAATACATACATTGCCTTTGTATATTCCTCTGTTTCTATATTATAAAAGATAAATAGCACTGTTTAATTAACATTGTTTGTACGATGAAGTGAATGTGGGTGTTTTACACTTTATTTTGCTTCCTTCAGTACTAGTTCCTTTGCTGTCCAAACAACTACCAAGTAGGTGAATTAACACAAAATTTAATGGCAACTGAGAGCAGCCCTGCTGAGAAGGACCTGGGGGTGCTGGCAGATGAGAGGATTGACATGACCCAGCAATGTGAACTTGCAACCCAGAAAGCCAAATGTGTCCTGGGCTGCATCAAAAGCAACTTTGGCAGCAGGTTGAGGGAGGGGATTCTGCTCTTCTACTCCATTCTCCCACCTTCAACCGGGTCTGCAGTCCCCAGCACAGGAAGCACATTGACCTGTCGGAGTGAGTCCGGAGGAGGGACACCAAGTTGATTAGAGGGATTAAATAGCTCTTCTATGAGGAAAAGGTGAGAGAATTGGAATTTTTCAGCCTGGAAAAGAAGGCTTTGGGGTGACCTAATTGAGGCCTTCCAGTATCTGAGGGGAATTTTCAAGAAAGGTGCAGAGAGACTTTTTGCAAGGGCTTGTAGTGACAGGGCAAGTGGGAATGTCTTCAAACTGAAAGAGAGTAGATTTAGATTAGATATTAGGAAGAAATTATTTACTGTGAGGGTGGTAAGGAACTGGAACATATTGGTGGAACAGAGAAGTTGTGTAAGCCCCATCCCTGAAAGTGTCCAAGGCCAGGTTGGATGGAGCTCTCAGCA
Organism: Melanocharis versteri; assembly: GCA_013397845.1. Taxonomy (NCBI): domain Eukaryota; kingdom Metazoa; phylum Chordata; class Aves; order Passeriformes; family Melanocharitidae; genus Melanocharis; species Melanocharis versteri. The sequence goes on along the minus strand of VZTG01001350.1, from coordinate 1,411,159 downwards.
ACCTGGTCTAGTGAGTAGCATCTCTGACCATGGCAAGGGGGTTGGAACTAGATGACCTTTAGGGTCCCTTCCAACCAAAGACGTTCTATGATTCTGTGATTCTATGATTCTAGTAACCACCAAAAATACAAAAGTAGGCTGTTTCCATAACAGTGCAAAAACTTCTGATTTCCATATTATTTTAGTAACTAAACTATATGTGATATTCTTTCAGCTATTATAGATACTGCAAAAATATAAAAGCAAACTGTTTCCAAAACAGAGCAAGGATTTGTGCCTTCAGTAAGGACTCTCCACCTGTTTTGAGCATGAAATAAGTCTGAAAATAATTGATGAACCAACATGATATAAATTAGGACTGAATCAAATAGAATACTTCTGTAAGAAATGTGTGTGCGCATCCAGAAGGAAGTAATTACATAAATGCAATTGAACAATCTCCTGAACCGGTCAGAATTTTGCAGCATATCTTTAATTTGTTTTGCTTTCTTTACTAACTATTGCATTTCAAAGTAAAAGATGACAGGTTGTTATCTCAAATTCTCTCGAATAAGCTTCTAAATTGGGATACACTGGTTTCTCCCAACAGGAATCCATTTGGTCTAATTGATCTATGACTCAGTGAACTTTACATCGACACTGGAAATACAGAATATTCATGACCTGGTGTATAAGAATAGCAAGAGGAGATACAGAATGGTGTTCACAAATCAATTGGACAAGTAATAATATAGTGTTGTTTTTCTCTTCTTGATGTTTATTCCTGATGAGTTCTCTGTTAATCCCTAATGGCTTGCTAAGGAAACTTTGAAATAAAGCAACAAATATCAACCACTAAAATAAGGTGAACAAAAATGGCAAGTAGTTTAAGGTGCATTTTATTATTTTCTTAAATATTTGTGTCAAAGAAAAATTACTTAGTGCTTAGTGTTCATGCAAAATTTAGCTTCAGCCTATAGTATGAAAATAGTTATTCCTGTTTATTTCTCCTAAAACTGAAAGCAGTATCTATGTTACAAGATGCGATTACTTCAACAAATATGTTCTCTAAATGGAAAGATCTATCCTTTCTTTCACAAAACAGATGCATAGAAATTGACCTCTAAAAGATTTAATATTTTATATTTTCTCATTTTGTTTTACTTTCCACGGTCAGTGTAGGAAATACTGCACAGTTGTATATACCTAATTCAAGCTCTGGCCTTCCAGTTATGAAAAAAAATTGAAGCGTTCAATCATTTTGTCATAATATTTGCATTAAGGAGTACATTTAACTCTCTGCTTTAGAGATCTGGAGGATGTTCCTCAAGTATTCAATTAAAGATATCTTATTGCAATTTTTATTTAGAAAAAGAAGATGAAGAAATTAGCCGCACGAGAAAAAAACCCTGGAAGGTAAAGGCCTCTTTACCTCATAATTAAATGTTTTCACATGTTACAAGTGAGTTCACAAAAGGGATCATAATACAGCACAGAATCATAGAACAGTCAGGGTTGGAAGGGACCAACCAGTCAACCAGTCCAAGCCCCCTGCCAAAGTGTGTCACCTAGAGCAGGTGACACAGGACTGTGTCCAGGTGGGTTTGGAATGTCTTCAGAGAGGGAGACTCCGTGACCGGCCTGGGCAGCTGTGCCAGTGCTCTGCCACCCTCAGCGTAAATTTCTTCTTCATACTGAGGTGAAATTTCTTGTGTTTTAGTTTACAGCCATTGTTCTGTGTCCTGTCACTGGTCACCAAGATAAAAGTCTGGCATCATCCTCTTGGCACCCACCTCTGAGATATTTATGTGCATTAATGATATCTCCTCTCAGTCTTCTCTTCTCTCTTCTCTTCTCAAGACTAAGCAGGCCCAACATGTATTCATATCAACAGGCTTATGTATTCAATTTTAATTGAATTATAACACTGAATTGTCAGGAAATTCCTATCTGGTAGGAATTATACAAAGGAAGACGTAAGATCTAAATGTTAACTTTTAATTAATTTCTTCATTTAAGATCAGCCTAGATTTAAGAGAAATGTGATTATTCAAAAGTCAAGGCATATAGAAACTTCCTGTTATTTTAATTTTGGAGGAGAGCTCCACACAGGCTCCTTTAATGAGATGCTTTGTTATTTATGGTGTATTTCCCACTTTCTACAGCGATAATTTTTTGATAACTTTGAACAAAGTTTCAGATAAGCTTGGGTTAACTTTAATTTGTGAAATTGGCTTAACTATGGTGCATACAGAAGCTGCAGCAATGTTGTGCTGCTCCAGCATCCTGGGAAATTTCGAGAAGTTCTGAGAAAGGGTCTGTAGACAACTGATGACTATTCATTGCGTTCTTACAGGTGTATGTCTAAGAAAGGCCCACAGAGAGGCACAGAAGCAATGCCAGAGGAATAAATACAATTCATGTCTTTGACTCTCATCTTTTGGGAAGCTCCCTGGTTTTCAGATTTTGCCTCTCACAGCCCTGTGCAAGAGCCTGTAGCGCCAAAGCTTTGAGGGGTTTGCAGGGCCGTGCAGCCATGTGGACACGACAGACGTGTGGGGGAGTGACTGCCTTACAAGCACTTGCTGGGGAGCTGCAGAGAAGGATGGGACACCTGAGGGTGCCCAATGCCACAACAGGGGCCCAAGGGAGTTTGGCTTCCTCAGTTGCTCACAGGCTGGGCACGTGTGGAAAGCCCCATTGTGGGGTACTTGCCAGTGGGTCAGTGTCTTCTGAAGGACTAATGCTCTGCACACCGCGGAGAAATAACGCCTGCTTCAGGTTCATGCTCCCTTGCCATGGGATGCGCTGCCCCAACTCAGTCAGCAACAGTAATGGCAATAACCAGAGCAGCTGCAGTGATATCGGCCTCCACTTGCTGCAGTCAGCCTCAGATACAGGATGGAGAAGCCATCTATCTGCTAATGCAAGTCTTCTTGGGAGCAAAGTTTGAATGCACTTCTAGAGTGGCATCACAATATTTGTCTCATCAAGACCTCTCATGCTTCCAAGCAAACCTCTGTGAAAAGATTTCCAGCCTACAGTAAGCCATCTTAGGAGACAAGAGAGACACTTTAAAGAACAGCTATTTGCCACTAGTTTATGCTGACACAACGTACTGGCATATTTTAAGTGCAGGGACAGCTCACACTGCTTTAGCTCCTATTTCTCTGACTGTGCTAGAGAAAAAAACCTGACCATGCAGAGACAACTTTCTGCAAAGTACTAGAGTACTGATTTTTGAAGTGTATCTGGGAGTATTAGGAAAAAAAAAAAAATGTTTACTTCATTTACTGTGAAACCTGTGTTTCAAGTCATAAACCTTTTGGCTTACATTAGCAAGACCACACTGCCCAGGGGTATTGCAAAGCTACCCTGGTAGGCTGGAACTAGTGGCAGAGAAGAAAGATCTATCCTCCTCTCACTAACAGGAGACATCCTGATATATAAATAATAAAATAGGAAAAATAGAGACAGTGCACCTCAGGAAAAAACATTTCCATTCATAAACGAGGAAATTTACCTACTCTATATGAACCAAAATAATCAATATCATAGGTGGCTTGTTCCAGGGGCCAGCACAGATTGTGCATGAAATGAGCCAGTTATCAAGCATGCTGAAACTGAAATGAGTCAGTGTTAAATAATGCTCTAATTCCTCTTGGCTTGTTTCAGTGACAAATTCCATCTTAAACAGTTAAATGATTACAAGCTTTGAAATTAAATTTCAGGATGAATAATTAAACAGCAATCTCCGATGTCTATGAGAAATCACATTCCCTGCTCTAGAAACACTTAGAGTAATAGATACAGGAGTAGGTTGGTAACACGCTTCTGATTAAATTTAGTCTGCGTAGAATGGCTTCTCATATATTTCAGTCAACAGTACACTGAAATAATTTGTATGTTTTATACAATTTGGTTTCCCATTAGCAAACAATAGGATAAAAAGTCTCCAAAATACATTTACATTTGAAAATTAGGTAAATTTGGCTACTTCCCTGGGAAATAGCCAAAATTATAACAATTTAAAACTGAAATGTATCTTTGGTGAGGTATGTACTTAGTCTGGAGCTTTTTCCTTGATGAACAAGTTCAAAAATGTATTAGAAAGAAATGTTTGCGTGTTTGCTTTATAGGCAAAAGTTTCAGCTTAGGAGAACCTTTCTTTTCCTCATGACAAAACTCAAATCATCTACACATGGAAGTTTAAATAAAAGCAGAAGGAAGGTGTAAATCAGGAGTTATCTTTCCACCTGTTCCACTTCAATCCACCCCTTTCAGCTGTGATATGGGAGAATCCGTTTCAAATTTTCTTTTAGTAGATTCAATTCAGGTATTAGAATGTGTTGTTTCTTGGACAATGACTCCTTATTTCACAGAGGGGTCTCCTCTGTTTCTACCAACAAAGGTCCTTGTAGTTGTAAATATTCCCAGGGCCTGTGAGTCTTTTGATCTTGGAGGCAGGAAGCTTGTATTCTTGCCCATGTTAAAAAAAAAAAATGCTGGAAAGTGCTTTACCTTGCTCTAAAGTGGAGAGGATTTATCTATAATAGAAAAATTATTGAGCACTGCAGGCACTTTTGCAAGTCAAACAAATAGTATTTGTGTGATATCAGTCGAATTTTGGCATGGTTATGGAAAAGGAACTTCAGCCAAAGAGTATAAATTTTAACCTCTTGAAGGAGACTGGGCATCAAAACAAACGATAAGTAAATTTTGAAAATTATGATCTTAAAACAGTTAGTAATTGATGATTAACGCCAAGAATTTGTTTTCCTCACGTATAAAAACTTCATTTCATCTTTGGAAAACAGCATTATCAAAACACATTATTTGCAAAACATGGATTCTCACATGCTAGCCACCAAGAAACTTTTCTCCTGGGATAAGACTTTTGCTTTTTATACACCAAATTTACTTGTTTTATCCTTCTTTTAAGTCACACAGATAACACTTCCAGAAGCCATGGTGACCCACCACAATCCAACAAACATATAACTACCAATTAAATATTTTAAGAACCATGTTACCAGAGCTGCAGTCCTATGACTGCATGTAGTCCCTTTCAAGAGGGAGCAACAAGACCAGCCTTACAATTAACGTTGCTAAGTTGAAAGAAATTTACTGAGAACAACCACAGAGATTTTCCCTAAAGGTTAATGAGTTACATGTTATGATGGCATTAATACAAATGTAAAATTTTAGCCAAACCTCTACTTCCTAGCACCACAAAATAGAAAATCTAAAACCTTAAAAAAGGCCTGAGAAATTCTGTCATTCCAACTACACTTCTTTGAGGTACTCTCTGTAGAAATAATTCCTTTTACTCCAGTCATTTTAGAGTCTGTGCAGAATGTCAAGATGAAGGCCTCTTTTCCAACCTGAGAAACCCATAAACCATGGAACATCCCAGGGTGCCAGGTAGCAGATGTTTGGGGTGGTGTCTGTAACTGGAAATGCTCTGAATTGTTTCTTAGAGCAAGACACTGCATGTTTGTGGCACTAGGTCAACTCGATTTGTGATGTCATTAAAATGTATCCAGGAATTTTTCCTGTGCATTATTATGGATTTAGCATTAGTCAAGAAAAACAAGTGACTGCTTGTCATTGGCTTGGCAGGAGAGCTGTATATGATGAATGAAATACAATAGAAGAAATAATCACAAAGGCATGAGTAGAGCCTGTTTCTCATAATCTTATATTTATTGTCCTATGTGTTTTCATGAAATGCAGTTGTCTTGCTGAACCCATGCTGTAAAACTGAAAAAGCCTATTTCCAGCAAAAGGGCAAAATTGCTCTTGGCCACTTCTCTGGAAACCACATCCCTCTAATAACCTTTCCAATGGACCGGTGTACTGACCCTTTTTCTGTCTTTATTTCTGCTTTTTTAACAAGTACATATGATCATGTGTTTCAGAATAATGTCAACACAGCTAGAAATTAAAAGTGAACATTTTTGACCCAGAGATTACTGAGATAAGTGACTTATTGGTTCTGGATTACACCCAGATTCAAGGAGCAGAAGATTCTCGTTACGTGACCCATATTATCAGAAGTTCACCTCCATGATTTTTTGAAAACAGTAATCAAGTTTTCAAAAGAGTTTAGTATGTTATCTGCTGAACTGTTTAATTAGCCTGGCCAGAAATATCACAGTGGGAGCTTCTGGGTAGAGAAAACCTCTGACAACTGGCCTTGAAATTCTGATCATATGTCAGTATATTTCCCTGCACATTTATTGCAATGAATAACCTATACCATCCCTTTGCTCCTCTAAAGCAGCACATTTGCTCTCACATCTGCTTGAAAATCAGCAAATACTGCTGCCCTCTTCAGCCACTGTAAAGAAAGCAGGAGAGTACTTTGTGTTCTGGTATAATATTTTAGTGTCAGATTCATAATCTAATAACATTTTTCCAGTTTCAGTGGTTCAATATTGGACCATCCTTTATTTTTCAGTTTTTCAGTGATATACAAATGGTACTTTAAACTCTTCCAGTCATTGTGCAGATAACACCATTTTATCTATTTTATTCTGTTGTTTCACTTCCACAAAATATTGGCTTGCATAGATGTATAGAATGAGTATGAGTGCCAGGAACTAATTACTAGTTTCCTTTAATTTAAAATTATTACTACATCTTGCTTCCTGGTATGGAAACACAAGTGGATTTCAGAAAAAAGGTGAATCATTTAGTTCACGTAGGATCGTAATCCAGATATCAAATATTTTCAAAAGAAAGAAAAATTTGGTTTCGTGGTGACAGCCTGCTGGAACTGGAAGATGGGATTTTTGTGTAACGTGGTAGATAAGACTTAAACACTGAAAATGTATTGACTGTTGTCAAAATTATATAACATCTTGAAAGCATAAAGTAGAATGCCATTTATCAAAAAAGGGCTGCAAAGCTCCAGTAACTCCCAGTGAATCCAGACTGAGCCTCTCAAAGAGAACAGTAGCAGAGGTGATACAGAACCATTAAATCCAGGAAAATTTAAATATAAACGTGAACTGTAATACCTGCAATGCAGACATTCTAGGAAGCAGCAGTGTATGCAGATAATCAGGGCAGAAAACTCTGGAGACTACAACCTAATCTACACTTAAAGCCAAAATGGCTCACAAGGTTAGAGAGGTTAAAGCACTCTAGTTTTACAGTCAAAAATGCATAAGAGAGTGATATGACAAATATCACATTAGCCATCTCTTGCTTGTTAAACTGATGAATCACACTTCCTCAATTCAGGCTTCAAAATGAGCCGAGAAAAAAATTATTATGCACTTCCTTGACACTGAAAGGCCAGGTTGTATCAATTAATGTACCAGTTTGTAAAAAAGCTGCCAAAGGCTGTTATTCCACTTAGACCTTGCAGACATAGACAGATGTTCAAGCATCAAGTAGTTTCATCTTCATTTGCTGCCAATGTTAAATTCCTTTACAGTTAAATTTTTATGAACCTAATTTTTTTCCATTCATGATAATTTTTCTGGAGTATTTTTGCTTTAGTTTACATCAGCAGAAAAACCTGCATAGTGTTTGTTTATCTAATAAATGTAAAATCAAAACAATTGACTGAGTTTCAGGTTTCTGTTCAACATAGTTCAACAGAAGCATGTAAGGTAATCATTGAAGACTATCAGTGATTTTCAAATTAGTAAGTTTGATTTGCTAAGAGTACAGCTAAGACATAATACAGATCATGAAGGTCTGGAAACTTATTTGGTTCCCCTCCACAAAATCAGTAGCTATGATCTCTCAGTCAAGCTTTGCTTTGGTTGTGCTTACTTGAGCAACATCTGTTTCCTGAACTCTAATCAACAAAGAACTAGGATGACTTAGAAATTTTTAAAACTTTCAGGAACTGCCACAAAAACAACAATTATCCCAAGCATATTAAAAAGCCAAGTCACGATATACCAATAAACACAGGGCTACATAGAACAATGATACAGCAATTATTATTTGCACTAAAAATAAATATCTCCCAATGGTCCTGCTGTGTCCTCTTCAAGTCTTCAGGCAACTTTCCATCTCTCAAGCTTCTCATACAAAGAAAAATTTCTAAAACAAATAAGCCAAATGGGACCAAACTGTCAAAGCTAGCAAACTCATGATTCACAGACACATCTCATACATCACTGGAAGAGCAACCCTTCTGCCTTGTATCTCTAGCAAGTCAATATTGCCCCTTGTTTTTTGCTACAAAACGTCCTATACTTTGGCATAATTTCCCTCTATAGAAGGACTTCTGAGGGATTCTTCAGAAACAGGACTTTAAAGCTTTCTTTCTGTGTGCTCCAGAAGTAGTTACTCACAATATCTGTCTGTACCTTAACAGCATTTTCAGCTAATCCATTAATGACTGACATGATTCAATTTTTTAGCACAAGCAAGTGATAATCTGATTCAATTTACGACTAACATTTCAGCAAGTTAAGAAGCACTTTTTCTCCCGACTTGTTAGAGGGAATCTACAGAAGTGAACTCTCTAAGTGGTGCCATAATCCTGTTAATGTGGAGGCAAGCTTGGGTGGTTAGCAACGTTACCTATCACAAAGGCATTAATCTTGTCCAGTTTAGGGAATCTGGAGTTTGATAAAAGAGCAGAAACCCATGTGTGACATTAAATGTACCACCCATGTTCATAAAGAAAATTCGGTCTAAGAGTTTACCCTTACACTGTAGTCACAGGCCGATGAGTTTATGCCTGCACTTATTCTAGAAAAGGTAAGAACTCACAAAGCCCTACCCTTTGTGTCCTCTGGGGAAACCAGATTCATCTTCTAATTGAACACCAGATGGCAGAGCTTCCCAATGGAACTAGCACAACTCTTAGAAAGTTTGGGTTATGCCTCGTTTCCTACTTTAAAGGTTTGTCATCCGCCCTTGCAATGGCTCGTAGGAATGTCAGGGTCTTCTAGTGACTTACTGTGAAATCCGAATTTTGTTGCCATGCCTGACCATTGAAGATAAAGCAAATTGTATTATAAGCCAAATTCTCACCCTGTCATCCATTCCGACTGGATATCAGTTTTTTCATCAACCCAATCAGCTGACAATCTAAATGGATTCAAAAACAGCAAAGAAAAAGGATTTTTTCTAGTTTTTAATATATTTTTTTAATAGTTCAATCCACATCTAAGATTTCTTAATAAAAGTCCCTTTTTGTTTATTTTAATTATGCAATATAATTTCTTTCGTCGCAATGCTACATAAGCTCTTTGAGACAGCAACAAGTAGGATCCAGGTGATCAAGATTTTATTCCTAATGGTCTGATAAAAGGATAGGCATCTTTTCCCAGTGAGCGGTTTGCTCATCTTAGAAATAACACTATGTGAAACAATGGGAGACTTACTAATGTAGAACATTGTGGGAATAGAATATTATTATACCAGCCAAAGTATGTGTGACTAAAGAAATTGAATGATTCAGTGAGAAAACCAAATGGTGACAGCAATTTTACTTTAAGATGAGCAAATCGGTTCCATTCTCTGAACACCTACCACTCATTATTTCAGATAGATCATATTCTAATTTGATTCATTTTGGTGTTAATTCTTTTGATTCTAAGCCTAAGATGTCCCTGATTGTACTTAGCTTTAGATGTCATTGGAGTAAAAAGATCACGTCATTGCAGATCCTTTTCAGGCAGAGGATGCAAAACTGATTATAAGAAAGAAAAGTATATCACACAGGCAAATTTCCAAGATTATTCTCATTAAATTCATCACCAGGATAATTTGTTACTCAGAGTTGAATGAGATCAAAATAAAATTTTAAATTAAAATTTATCAGATATTTCAAGCTAAAAAAATGGTGATACTATAAGAGTAAAATCTATTAACAGGTACAAGAATTATACAGAAGACAATATTAGATCTTGATTCTTGAATTGTACTTCTCTACATGAAAATCATAATATGTACAGCTTATTTTTACCAGTCAGTATAAATATTGAAAAGAGCTAATTACATAGAAGACAAAAAAAAAAAAAAGAAGCTTGCACAACATATAGACATTTTTAATACAAATTAATGGAAACACTTCACCACACTTGCGAATTTAAAAGATTACTCGCTCATCAGTATTTATATGATGTTACGCAAGGCAAAGAATGTCATTCACTATGACAAAGCAATTTGAACCAAAGGGTGAATATTTTCATTCCCTTTACCTACCAATATATTCTTGCTCCTGACTTTCAAGTTAGTTTGTTGTTATAGCTATCAAAATTTGAAAAAAGAATCTTACTTTGTTTTGATCTGGTCTCCGAGCACAGGTTATCGATAGGTAATGACAATATGAACATGAGGAGCCACTGTGTAATTCAGAAAGTTTGGTTTTGTGACCTTGGTACAGAGATTGAGAAACTGAGATGCTAATTCAAACCTTCCTAGAATCCTTTCAACGAGGTGTGTGGATTAGCTGGTGACCCTTGTTTGCTAGAGGGAAGATTTCATTACAGTAAGAAATAGTTGGCCTATTCTGACTGTGAGTGACAGTGTCTTATTGATCAACTTGTCCTTCTCCTTGACAGGAACTGAGTTCAGAGACTAAACAAGCAAAGAAATGTTATAAATTTGTTTCCTGCTTACAAATTCAAAGACTAGGTTGAGTTCAGCAGTGAAAATGGGTAGTTTGCATGAATATTCTTTTTTTTCTCTCAATGCCTTTTTTTTTTTTTTGGAGGGATGCGTGTTAGAAAACCATTTATTTTAACCCAATTTAGGATAACATGAGTTAAATCTGCAACAAGGCTCCAAATCCATAGTTGACTCATCTAGGAACATGATTTTCTAGTACAAGGAAGGAAATAGTACTGTGACTCTCCAGAAGCAATTACATCCAGTGCAGTATTAATAAACCCAAGGTCATTACAGGATTAAATTAAGTAAGTGGTTTTTCAGTTTTTCTTAGCATGACTGTATTTGACAGTAGTCTTTTCATCACTATTTCTCTGGCATGTAAGTCTGTCCAGAAACATAATCAAAGAATAAATACAGATAAAACAGCCTGAGCAGAGATTTTTAATACTTTATGCAAAACAAGCCATAGTTGTTTTATATGTATATTCCCATCGTGCATCCAGTATATTTTATGGGAAATGTAGTATTTATGTAATTTATTTTAGCTACAGTAAGAAAAAAAAATAGTGAAACTGCATGTGCTGGTTTTGTCTGGGGTAGAGTTAATTCTCTCCATAGTAGCTGGTGTGGGGTTATGTTTTGAATTTACATTGGAAAGAGTGTTGACAATTCTGGGATGTTTTCATTATTGCTGAGCCTTTCCTGCTTCTCACCCCTCCCCACCAGCAAGGAGGCTGAGAGGGAACATTTGGGACAGCTGACTCCAGCTGACCAAAGGGATATCTCACACCATATGGTGTCATGCTCAGCATGTAAAGCTGGGGAAGAAGGAAGAAGGGTGGGGGGATGTTCTCACTGGTGCCATTTGTTTTCCCAAGGCACCCTTAGGGAGGAGCCCTGCTTTCCTGAGGATGGCTGAGCACCTGCCTGCCCGTGGGGCACAGTGAATGAATTCCACTGTTTTACTTAACCTGTTAAATTGTCCTTATCTCAACCCATGAGTTTTCTCACTTTTGCTCCTCTGATTCTCCACCAGGGAGAGGAGGGAAATTGAGCAAGTAAATGTGTGGGGCTTAGAAAACAGCTGGGGTTAATCCACAACACTGCAAAGCTCTATATCAACGAATACAAAAAGCTTGTATATAGGATTGACATATTTAAAGATTTCTAATTTATTAGTCAGAATTTATACTGATTGGAATTCTTCACTTGGAAGTGAAAGAAATGAATGATTTCAAAACTGTAGAATCCTGGACCTATAAAGGAAAAGATCTGGTGAATAGACAAATACATTATTTTTTTGGTGGGCTTAAGGCACAAATAAGAACCTAAAGTGAGTTTCCATACTCATAAAGCTCATTTCATGAACTCCACAGTGCAGTCCATGTGACAGCAAACCTAAAAACTGGAATCTGTGATGTTTCAGCGAGGCAATCGTGTTGAATTTACAGCTAGCAAACATGATAGAAAATAGGTCTAAATTACAGACTACTTGTATAGAGGTTTAAAAATAAGACTTAAGATTCAAAATATCTTCAGAATATCTGGATAGAAAATTTCTTGCAATCCAAGCAAAGTAAATCCAAAAGCATCATGGATGTTAATACCCAGACATGACATTTCTCTGAGAAATCCCTATGCTCCTTAAATGGCATATGGAATATACACTTTATATGCCACATGAAATGCTTATATTTTGGAGAAAATCTAAACCCTTACCTCTCTGTTACTGAGATATTTCATTTCAAGCAGCATCTGCTTTTTCTTACTGATCAACACATTTTCACCTTCATTTATGCCAGGTTTTGAAGCTGTATGAGATTACCTGGAAGTTCCCAGAGAGGGTTTTCTGTTAGAACTGCAGGACTAATGAAAATGGGGCCTTTCTATTAAAGTGTCTTCACAAATGAAGGAGACAAATCTCATTGCACTAATAAATAAACCTATCCTATAAAATAGAATAAATAAATTCTCTGTTGTATTACATAGAAAACTGCTTAGAGAAAACCATTGCAAGACTTTAACATGAAGGACATACAGAATGAGCGTTTTATTAGAACATTTCTACAATACTTGAATGAAAAAATAAGTGGGCCACCTTTTTTTTTCCTTCATTCACGATGGTAAAGAAGGGACTTTTTCCCCTTCTGTCTTAGCTCTGAGGTAATAATACATATTTTGGATTACTTCAGAAAAAAACAGACCTGCAGTGGCTTTTATTAAGTATATCTTAGTCTAAATTTTGACTCTCAATAATTCTGTATTTTGTATTTTTCATTAGTCTTTTTTCTTTTAGACAAGCTCTGTCCTGGTATTAATGGAAGTTTTATGTGCTTGAGAGCTGGGTTGTATGTGCTGTGTGGGGGTCTTCACACTCTTTTGCAGGGGCCATAATTTCTTTTAAGTTCTTTAAGTCATCAAGACTGTATCATTTGTTCTCCAATTCAATGAAAATCACCCTCTTCAGATTGTATTCTAAATACAGAACTAAAATTTTCACAATTATAATTCATTCAAGAACTTGACTTCCTACTCCTATGATGATGTCCTTCAGGACACACATTTTTAGGAGAAAAACTGCCTGAATAGCAAACAATTAATTTGTCAATTTCCAAAGGCAAAGATGCTTATTATCTGAAGAAGTAGATACAATAAAAGGGGAAGAATTTGGCCTACTTCTTTGGATAAAAAAGTAATGCTATTGAATATTTTATTTTCACAGATATGTTGAACACAACCACATTAAGAAAATTGATAAGTGATACTGCATGCATTAAACTGCTATAAGCAGTGGCTTAGATCTACGCCAAAACTAATCATGACAGTAGCTCTATTATTAGATTCCTATGTTGATAGAACAGTTTGCACTGCACTGGCTATCACAATTTCAGAAATGAATGTGAAAATTTTTTCTGCCTATAAAAATGTCTTTCACTTGCATAATTACTGACCTTTAAAATGAATCTGTTTCATTCTAATACAGAAGTGAAATCTAAAACCAGGGCCACCAGGAGTATCTGTGTAGACTAAATGGGAGTGGTAATTGGAGAGTGATTGCACAGCTGCTGAATAGGGCTCCTTGTTTCTTTGAAATGGAAATATAATGTAGGATGTCAATTACATTACAATTACAAAGAGAGGACAAGTGATAATCCTAGCATTTGGCTGTTAGTGTTCATTTGAAAGACTCCCTTTTCCCTCTGGAAATTGTAATATGCTTCAGTGTGCATAGGAATATATTCTGTGGGTGACAAATGACTGAAGCAGTGCGAGGATTTCTAGCACAGCTACCTTTACCTTTCTACGTAAACACACACATACACAGATACACAGACACAAATTCTACATTTGTTAGCAGTAGAGATGACAATAACAATCCTTTGGAATTTTTCAATAAAGATAACAGAGTATCTCACCGGGAAGGTTATGTTTGAAGAATTCTTTCCTCTCTAACATGAGGTTTTATTTTTTAAATCTTCCCAGAGCCTGGTAGTATTGAAACCCATTCAAGGGCCTCAGAGAAAACAGGTAGGAAATTAATTTGTTGGAATAGATGCATCTAAATGATATCTGGATCACTGCTTTTCATCACCTCCTCTTGTTTCTACCAGTGTAAAAGTATTCACATAGCTGAATTACTAATGAGAAATAATCTGTAAAGACTGGTGTCTGTATATATCTCTATGCAACACAACAGAGATAGGGCTAAGACATATGTTGTTTCCTACCTTTAAAACAGGCATAATACCTGAACAATTTGGTTTGGATGTCTTCGACTACATGCAGACCTTCTGAAAGCAAGTTCGTGAACTCTTTATGAGTATATAGCAGTTATTTACAGAGTAGAAAGGCAAGACTAAAATGATATAAGGCTAAGCATCGATTTCTTCAAGACCCCAAAAAAGGCATTTGAGGAATAATTGTTGGTACTGATGGCAGAGAGGTCAGCAAGGAAGTGTTGGCTTCTGTTAGTCATTGGAAATTGCTTGTCTTGAAAACCTGAGCTAACCCTCCGACTCTGCTTTTTTTTCCCCCTCATGATTTTATGCCTTTCCTTCGTTCTGCTTTTTCCTGAGTTTCTGGCTTACTAATACGAGATCAATAAGCACTTGTGTCTTTTTATTTCCTTCTATCACATGTCTTTAGCCTATGAATTCACTTGCAGCTCAAGAATATTTTCTTCTTCTGAAATACTGGGTTAAAGTCACCAAACTGAGCTTCACCAAAGTGGTCTTGCTCCTGGACAGCTGAACCCTGTGCTGTCAGCTGCAAAAGGGAGCAGCCAGGCTTTGGCCAGTACCCATGTCTGTTCTGGTGCTGATGTGAGTTAACAGCTTCAGGGAACTTACACTGCTGAAAGTTATTAACACAAATACTGCATATTTGCCCATGCATTCTGTTATAGAGATAACATTTTTGGAGGTTACTACTTTTTATATATACCATGCTTCAGCTGTAGAGAAAACTAAAAATCTACCCACTGCAGTAAACCGTAATATGATCAATGTCAGCCTGCAGAAATGAAAATGTTGTATGAATCCCATGAAAACTGTTAGCCTGTTAGAAGCACGTCTCTTCAATTCTAATCTTTGGTAATAGGGAACAAGTTAGACAGAAAGCTCACATGCAGTACAGAGCTTACATCTGTGTTAGATGTATTGATTCTACATATAAACAATGGCTTACATGATGCAGTCGTTTTCCATTTCTGCACTGCAGCAAAGGTTAACTTGAAGTTAGCAGAAAAACAGGAAACAAAAGTATGCTGGTTCAATGAATCACTTAAAGGGTATAAATATATTCTTTAAAAAGTACATATGGTTTTCAGATGACAGAACTGTCCAGGAAAAGACTTACTGGTGTAAGTGAGACAGCTGCATCAGAGTCCTGTAGCTGAAAAGTAACATTTGGATCAGCATAATTTATAAAGAAAAAAATGACTTGAACATTAGACAGATTTTATGCTTCTGTAAACAGGGATACAGAGCAATACTGAAATCAGAAATGTATGTGCATTAGTTTGTCCTGGAATACAATATTGTGCATAGGAAGGGATTCTGATATTAGGATTACTATAATTACAGAATATTTGTCTCACATAATGTACACTGTACTTTGTATTTCCATTGCTACTAAACTCAACTAGAATTTCTGGAGAATGGTTTTCTGAAGGTGAGGCATTGACTGCCATTGAGGGTTTATTTCTTAGGGCTCACTTCTATAGAAATAATTTGCCCAAACAGAATCAAGGTATAGTTTGGAATTCAAATATTTTGTCTTCTTAAAGTGGAACAGGAGAGAAATGTTAAAATGTCTTTATTTGAGAAAGCTCTACAGAGGGGGGACAGCTCTGCAGAACTCTGTGGCCCCACTGCCCAGGGGCACCCATGCCAGCAGCACAGAGGTGAGAACAGCCAAGCACAAACCAAGCATTCATGAGCAACGACTGGGCACAGTCTTGCATGAGCAGACACAGTACTTGAGAGAAAAAGAAAAATATTTAGGAGCTCAAAAGGATCTATGCCTACAGTGCCTGAGAGACCCAATGCAACTGCTGGACCCATGAAGACGAAGCAGCAGAGACACGAAGGGTGCCTACGTGCCTTCCTGCAGCACATGGCACTGTTGGAAGGCTGCTTTCTGCTAAGCTGTCAGAACTGCAGAAAGAACTGTAGGAAAGTAAAACAGGTTTACAAGACAGAAATTTATTTGGAGACTGGATAATCTGTTTAACAATCCCATTCCATTTTAACAAAGGAACAACAAGATGCAGTTGCTGGAAGTTAAAGTCAAGCAAACCCAAGTTAGAAACATGATTATGAATTGTCGTAACTTCTCCAGCAGCACAGTCATTCATCTGAAGCATGAAAGCTTGAAATAGCATTTATATTCACTCCACCTACAACCTCCATAACTGAAGTGCCTATTTCAGGAGTTTTATAGTAAGTACAGAGGAATAATCATCTTCAAGAGACTACTGAAATTTTAGAAAGCCTGAGTCACTGGAGGTTTTTCTTAATTTATCATAAATTTCTAAATTAAGAACCTCAGATTTTTAAAATTCAGTGAGATAAATCAGGGTTTCACAAGTTAACTTGCACAACTAGCTGAATACAGTAAAGAATAAATTAAATTAAAACAAGAGGGAAATCAGGAAGCAAATGAGTATGAAGAAAAATCAAACAAAAAGAGAGAAGAAATAAATTTTTGAAAAGCAAAAAAATTTCACTACCTTGTAAAAAACCTGTCTCAGGGAAAATGATACTAGTGATTGCTCTTGAGAATCAGTGGACCCCAGAATAGAAAGCTATTCAATGGGTACAATACATGGATACAGTTCAATGGCTATATAGGCAAATATGTAACTTCAAATGCCTCATCTAATAAAAACCAACAGAAGTTATTACTTGTCTGCAGATACGTGAAAACCAATTTTTGCCATCTTTGCACTAAAGATGACCTATAAGATGCCACTTGATTTCAATGTGAATGAGTAATAATGGAGTAAATGACTGCTCATTTTAAATGAGGCTGTCAAAATAAGGTCCTAATCAAATTAAAAGATCAGATAAATGAGTGAACCCAGGATCTGTGGCATCAAATACAGCATGGGGACCAACACATATTAAAGAAAATGGAATGCAAGCAATGAGAACGTAGTCTTGCAAAACTGATGCTGAACTCCTACACAATAACAAAGTTGATACCTATTAAGGTAGAAGCAAAATGGAAGTAGGATCTATTTAGAGTGTGTTCACAGTTTTTCTGCACATCAGTCTCTAGCACAAATTTAAAAACCCAAACCTAACAATTTCTCCAGCATTAATATTCTGTCACTGAAGAGGCAGTTTGCCAAAAGCAAAATGGAACTCAGTTCCCACCATCTGTAGGAGAAGGAATTAAGTAGAGAACCAAAGCAAATGGGCATGACAATAAATTAAGACATCTGAAATCCAAAAGAAATATAAAAAAAATACACATACTGCACTGCATAGCCAGAAGAAGAAGATAGACAGAAGGGAGATCACAAGTTTACAGTGCTAGAAGATAGAAAATTTCTTCCAAGAGAGATAAAGCATGCTGTAAACCCCTGGCCATTTCACTTATGTAAGTCCTTGAAAATAAGCAGCTTTCAAAAGATATTGGTCTGGCTGTGGAGGAGACAATAATGGTGGATAGCAATGATGAGCCGCAGGGTTGTGTATTTCATAATTTCATCTCCAGTTTTAAAGACAGACTCACCTGAAAAGTTTTTAAGGGTTTTTGTACTACTAAATGTATAAATATTTGCACAAATGTGAAGAGGATAACACGAACATAAATGCAAATGAAAATTAATAAAATCAGCTGGTGTATAATCAATATTTTTATCAGTGTAGTTACCTTAGTAGAATTTGCTGCCTGTGATGGTTTGACCCTGATGGGATGCCAGATGCCCACCAAAGCCACCCTATCACTCCTCAACTTGACAGAAGACAAAGATAAAGAAAGGCTTGTGGGTGGAGACGAGGACAGGGAGAGTTCATTCAGCAGTTACTATCATGAGCAAAACAGACTTGACTTGGGGAAAAAAAACCAGAGTAGGACAATGAAGAAAAACTCCAAATCTTGAAAACATCATATCTCCCTCCCTGCCTTCTTCCTGGGCCTAACTTTACTCCTGATTTTCTCTACTACCTTCTCCTCCCAGAGGTGCAGGGAGATGGAGAATGGGGGCTACAGTCAGTTCATCACGTGATGTTCCTGCCGCTCCTTTCCCTGCAGGGGGAGGACTCCTCATACTGCTCTGGTGTGGGGTCCCTCCCCAGTCCTTCTCCAGAGTGAGTCCTTCCCACAGGCTGCAGTTCTGCTGCTGCTCCAGTGTGTATCCCTCCATGGGGTGCAGTTCTTCAGGAACAGACTGCTGCAGTGTGGGTCCCTCACAGGATCACAAGCCTGCTCCAGCGTGGGCTTCTCTTTTTAAAGGTCCACAGATCTTGCCAGAAGCCTGCTGCAGCTTGAGCTTCTGATGGGGTGACAATCTCCTTTGGGCATCCATCTGCTCCACTGTGGACCTCCATGGGCTGCATGGACAGGGGAACAGCCTGCCTCACCACTGTCTTCACCACAGGGTACAGGGAATCTCTACTCCAGCACCTGGAGCACCTCTTCCCCCTACTTCTTCACTGACCTTGGTGTCTGCAGAGCTGTTTCTCTCACGTAGTCTCACTCTCTGATTGTACATGCACAGGGAGGTTTTTCCACCCTTTTTAAGTACTTTGCTCCAGAGACACTGCCACTGTTGATGATGGACTTAGCCTTTGCTGGCGGCACATCTGTCTTGGGGCTGGCTGGTGCTGGAGCTGTTGGACATGGGGGGAGCTTCTGGCAGCTTCTCTCAGAAGCCACCCCTGTAATCCCCAACTACCAAAACCTTGCCACACAAACAGAGGACAGTAAATAAGAACCCGATACAACATATCCTCAAAAGATACACTCGAGTGACATTGTGCAGCTTCAGCTGATACCATATTTCAGAGTGTATTGCGCTGTATGTACACTACTGCAAAGAATTCAGTGGTAGCCTGAACTGCTCACATGACTGACTTTTATCTCCCCATTTGTTCTCACAGCAGTTTTATGGGCTGTTACAGGGTCAGATTATCCTTCTTATGCCAAGTAAGAAATAATTAGCCTTGTATAGCCATAAAACCGAATTTTGAATTGTCGTGGCAAACCTACACAATCTCAGGCAGAGTTCTTACAATGTTATCACTTGTGATGCACATCTGCAGATTCAGGGAACTGCCTCTACAGCCACATGAGAATGTTTTATTTTATGCTGCAGCTCCTTTACTGCTACCTATACTGACCTGGCAAACACTTGGGATGTAGCCCTGAATTTGGGGAAAACGTCATAATCTTGATCTGTGATTGCCCCCGTTCCTCACGCTGCCAGAATGATGCAGAGTACTGGTAATCACAGTGCACTTCCCAATGCACTATAGGACTCATAATGAAGTTTTGTGTCAATTTATACTGAATGTAAAAAAAATGACCTTTTGGAAAATCCATTCTAAAAAGTCCCCCTGGTTTTATGATTTAGTGGATAATGTACATGCGAGTCTAACTCCTAGAAACTGTTCCCTGTGATTTCTTCTTTTTCCTGGTCTAGTTTGTTTAGGAAGTTGATGTGTCCTTTCCGTGACTTGTACTTAATGTTGATTTGCTCAGATCACTGCAAATATGTCACTGCTATTGTGTATCAGTCACTTGAAATGCCTCCAATTTCTCCATAAAGGGTGGGTTTTCAAATGCCAGCAAAATTTCAAACAGGATTTTTTCTAAACTGCAGCTTCAGAAAGATGCTGTGTCATGCAAAAAACGTTGAACACGACAAGAATAAAATTTAGTTGTAGAAGAGAGCAAAGAAAAATTTACACTGCCTAAATATTGCAGCATTAATATGTGTATTTTCTCTGAGCACATTCTCATTAATACATGAAAAAACACAACAAATATACACATTATAGGAAATGTTAACTACATCTGGCATAGTAGTACCAAAATGCCATGTGCCAAGTGTCGTAAGTGCTTATTTAAAAAAAGCTAGGTTTCCACAGACCCAGTCATGAATTAACTTCCCAGACAAGCACATTTGTAGTCATGGAAGGGAGTGTCCCTGTGTCTTAAAACCCTACAAATGATTCAAAGTCAAAGACACTTCCTGGCTGAGCCTGAACTCATACATGGGGTCAGAGGCAGAAATTCTCACCTTCGAGAAAGTTAAGCGTAATTTCTTTTAAACTACCTGTAACTAAATGAGCCTATGAATGCTCCTCAATGTTAGTTATCAGCTACTAATTTACTATTTATTTTCTCATCTTCTGTGCACGAGTTACGATAGTGGAGTAGGAAAACTTAAATTTTTATTCATGGAAGCTTGAGGATCTCCCCATGCTCACTGTAGGCTCCTCCAGCAAGGCTCGCCACAAGCCATGCCTTGGCAGCTGGGACTGTCCCTTCAAAACAGACAGAAAGCCCAAATTCCTCTTAATTTAGAAACTAATCAAGTGCCATCTTGTATGGTATTGATTTCCATGTGGTCAATGGGTATTCTGTGTCCTTGAGATGTGGCTCAGAAGCTCAGGTGGAAAGAGGAGTGAGGAGCTTTGCAGGGAGAGAGGGAGCACGTCCGTGCCCCTGCCCCCGCTGAGCTCTGTCATCCACCTGCACTGAATGCCTTGTCCTGCTTTCACCAGGCAGCCAGGCAGTTAAGCAAAGACATTTGGATCAAAATGGAATGTGTGTGGGTTGTTCCTTGTATATATAAAAAAAGGGTTTTTCATGTTCTTAAAAATTACTGTATCCACCCTCACAGTGAAGAATTGAAGAATTGCTTAGAGAATTAAAAATCCCATTAGCCAAGGACAGAGAGATTATACCAATCATAGATGTGACTGGATGTGGCTGGATACAAGCATCACCTTCTATTGTGGCCACACAAGGTGATGTTCAGCAACTTGGTAAAGAAATCCTCCAGTTAGCTTATGCTTGCAGTTAAATAATTTGGAGGAGTAATAATATTAAGGATGGTTAAATAATAAGCAAGCCTGTAAAATCACAATATAAAATATGTTATTATTTTTTGAAGTGCTGTAACATATGGCTCTGAGTATGTGGAATGAGATTTGCAATGCATATACACATACAGAAAACACACTTGAGCGTATTAATCAACATGCACATGGAGTGCTTCCCAGTCAGATGTCTCCACTAGACTTCATTAATTTAAGAAGATCTTGCTGAAATAATACCATTTTCTTCAGGTTAAAAAGAGAAAAAAAAACATTCATATTTGCTTGATTTTTTAAATGTAGGGTGTCAGTTAGCTTGCTGGTACAGACTTTCAGTCATAATAATTAATCTACAAGGAAAATTTTCCTTTTATTTGTTCTAGAAATTTATAATTTGGGTCTGAAAAGTAAGTAATTTCATGCCTCAGGTACAGCAATATATTGAGACTTCTTATCCTTTCCTCACACAGGGAAATGAGCTATTATCAGACCTGGTGCACCCAATGCACACTCAAAGTCTACTCCTGCTAAGTTGTAAGGAAAACTCTGCTATCATTAAGTTTTGACTTTAAAACTCAGAATTCATTCATTCCTGCTGAAGATGACTGATGATGTTAGAATGGATGGCAAATGCCTCACAAGAAATAATTTTTATGCAAACCTCAACATTAGTTTACCCAGTTACCACACATTTGAAACGATACCACTGGCAATCAATATGAAAAGTAAAGCCACAGCCTTTGTCTGTGTACTCACAGCAATTTTCCCAACCAAAATTATTAATGGCATTTTAGCATCTGGGATAAGAAACTTGAATGTTTCTACACGTATTTTCCATTCAGAGTGATTACCATAAAATATTATGCAGAAAAGGAAAACAGCCATTTCTACTACAAAGTAAAACCACACTTCTTCAAGTACATTTTCCCTTTGCCACTGATTTTGTCTGAATCATATTTTCTTCAATATCTCAAATATAATTATCCTTTCAAGCTGTCAAAAATAATATGCATAAGAATAAACAGGTGTCAACAATGCACAACCCACCTAGTAGCTGATAACTGTGGCATCACATAACTATACCACTTGCTGTAAATGAAAGTTATTTAGGCAATGTCATCCTCCCTGATGCTAAAAGTGATGAAGAAGGAAAAAAACCCAACAGAACAAAGCTCTTCATTTGTTATTGTGTTTATATATATCTATACATTTGTGTGCAGTATGCATATAAATATATACAACTTGTTGCATGGATGAGGAAGTGTAAGGCATTCCCTCTGCTTCTAAATTAAAAGAACATTTTATGAAACAAAGGTCTGTGGAATAAATGAATTGTAGTAAGCGTGAATAATCTGGTGCAATGCGCTGGATCCAGCATCCCCGGCAGATTGGTGCAAGCACAAACAAACAAGCGGTTGGTTATGCTGACATTCTTTCTCTAATCTGAATACTTTGTCTGCCTATTTGCATTTGGCTGCGTAGTGCTCAGATCACAGCAATGATGATCAGACTATGTGTCCTCTCTGAGCACGAGAAAAAGTCTTAATTTCATGTTAACTTAACCATGTATTTAACATACTGGTTTGCACTACATTTCTAAAAAAAAGGTCTCTAAAGTTACTAGGACACTACGTGAAAAGCAAGTTCCTGCCTTTTTTCAGCTTTCATGAAACATCTGGGTTTTTCCCTCACCATAACTATGTGGTAAAAAATACCAATCAAGTTGCTAATATGTTGGGTCTGTCATCACCAACTACAAACTCAGAATTCAAACCCACTGTCAGCAATAAGAAAGGTAACACAGTCACTGTGTGACTGCGGATTTTGTAACCTCTGTGTGTTCTTGTATACCACAAGGAATCTGCTAGAAAGATGTTGTTGCTACTTTCTCTTTTTCCTTTTTTTTTCAGAACATCATCAAGGGTTATGTATCTAAAGAGTATTTTCTACAGACAATCTTGTTTGAGATAACTGTTATACTAAAAGAAGGGATAGCTATATTACCAGTTCCATATACCGTGAATTTATTGTGGTAAGGTCTATTTAGTTGATAAAGGTTTGTTCAAATTTTCCTGAGCAAAACAAGTAATTCTGGCTTTTGCAGAGTCTGATGCAACTTACTTTGAAGGGGAGCAGGCTTTGATGGAAGATGTAATTCATCTCAGTCTCCATAATGCCACAGATCTGGAGACAAGCGTAACAGCAGCATCAAGTATGAACCTAAAGACACCAATTATATTAGTAAAGGCACCATGGGATCAGTACCTGCAAAGCTTTTTCACTACTACAAAAAACAAAAAAAGAGTACAAAAGTTTAGGAGCCAAGGAAGACTCTATTACACTGTATACACTAAATCTTCAAAGCCACATTTTATCTGTAAGAAAGCTGCAAGAAAAATTATCAGTTGTTCAACCTGATCCTTTCCTTAGATGTTTTTGGGAAGTTGCCTTTGGGCTGCCAGCTCAGTGTTTTTAAACTGAGCCTTTTGGCCAGAACCACTTTTGGTCATTTTCAAACAATTTTTGAAAATCCTCTGCTAGTTTTGGAGCTTAGAGCTTAATTTTCCTCTGTGCAGGGTAGATGGTGAAGTATTAACTTCCAAAGTTAGTGTATCTACTGAACAAAGGTTCTTAACCTGAAATACCATCCTGGGGCATTCAAGTCATGCATTCCTTTCAGCACAGCAGAACATTGGCTCTACCTCCTCCCCTTTCTCTCCTAATACTAAGTTTGACTCTAGTTGTTTTCTTCAGATGACAATAAAATTCTGTCTATATTACTGAGAAATCTTGATCTGCTTTTGGAGTGTATTTTGTAAAGTCAAGTCAGAAGGCCCTACGAAAGCGCTGACTGGCCATTGTGAACTGTGGGCATGGATCCAGAAATGCTCCAAACTTCACTGGCTTTAGCACAAAGCTACAGGTGAAAAATGCAGTAAAATTCTGTTTTTCAGCCTCTTATGATGTCAATTGGCAAGTGCCCCAGTAAACAGTCAAAGCTATGCAAGACCATAAGATGGGCCAGATTTTCCGAGCTATTGAGATCACTTTGGACTGTTTATGCCATATAAAGTGAATTTGCAGAACACTATGATGAATAGATTTAAAATTCAGAAACATGTTGTTATTTGAGTTCTGTGAGTCGTGAACAAGATACTGCATTAGATAAACCAGTGGCCTAATCAAGCCTGGGAGCTTTTGTGACAGTTTTTGTTGATTCAAGAAATCTAGCATACAGAAAACTAACCCTCTCTTTGCCTTGGTAGATCTTGAAAATGCATATTTATTATTTCCCTAAATCCATAGCTGGAAGAGAATTAATAGTTGGATATGACTGTCGCTGCTCGCTGCAGTAAGGAGAGCAGAACTACACCAAAGCCGAGTAGAAAGAGAAGTGTGTCAGACTTTATTTTGATTCTAACTTTTACGCAGAGATATATACATAATAGTGATTGGACAGTGTCGTCCCACCCCCCAGGGTGATTGGCTGAAGCCTTACAGCTTCAGTTAGCAAAACATAAGATTAGAAAGAGAGTAAAAATGTTCAGTTTATCTTTGTTTTCCTACAATGTTCGTGAGAAGGAGAAAATTCTTAGGACTGCACGTCCACATATGACTAACCTGATCTGTACAGCACAGCAGGGAGATGAGGCTTTAGGGATAAAAAATAAAAGCCCACTGTTAGTGTTAGAAAAACATTGGAACCCTTTACTGATATCACAGAAGTCATTAAATTGGCATTTTACAGGTATTCGTACTTTTTTTTCCTCATAATAATGCCAAATATAACTGGCTTTGCTGAGAGTCCAACATTTTCTATGTTCCCACTAATGACTGTGTTAAAGAGTCAGCGTGTAGCTTCAGGGTGTAAATTAATCACTGGCATTTAGAGACTGAGAGAGGATCAATAAAAAACTTGTAGTACTGCCTACCTTAACAAATTTCTTTCTAAATACACTTCAGCTATTTTGGCTGGTTATTATGAAAGTTTTTACTTAACACTTGCAGCTTCCATTTACCCCAGACCTTGCCAGTGCCCTGAGTGCATTGCCCTCCCAGGGATGCAGCCAGAGGACGAAGGTGTGGGTCCTGAGCCCGAGGCCAGCCACCTTGGTGGCAGCAGGGGCTCGGAGTAGCTCCTTGTTCCTATTCTGACCCAGCCCCACCGCTGGGGCTTTCTGGCTCAGCCTTGGTGCTGTCTGAGCCCTGCAGACTGGCTGGGTGATCACTGGGCTGGTCACCCTGTCCAGCCTTGCTGCTCAGCACTCCGGCCCCTCTGGGCTGAGGTCTGGGTGCCCACCAGCCCTGGTCCCTCTCTGCACTCCCTCCTGGCTTACCTGGAGCAGCAGCCAGCCCTCACAGCACCCTGATGTGCTCGCTGCCTCCTCGGACCTGAAGAAGGTGACAGCACTATAGAAAGCCTCCATGTTAGCTGACAGAAGGAAGGAGCTCTGTTACCTTTCTGGAACACATTCTGAAAAGCCTGCAGTTTAATTTAGACTTACATTATTTTTAATAATTTAATTGTTAACAGTTTGAAACATCTTAATTTTTCTGGAGAAATTTTCTAACTTCAGGTAATGAAAAGACTGTTTCACAAGATGGTAGCTAATAATCCCTTCAGCACACGGAAGTCCACTGCACAGGACTCTGCTTTGTGGCACTGGGGAAGCAGTGAATGGCTCATCTCTCCCTGACATTATGCATTGCCCACTGCACACCAGCTTGTGGTTTAGTTTACAGGTATTTCTGGAAAACTATTTTATATATGAGCCAAATTGAAACGTCCACATCATGTCTTTGCTCATGCAGATGTTTTCTGGAATTTGAACTGCATCACCAAGAAATACAGCTTCCTGAGGATGTCTCACACAACCAAATGGAAAGAGGATGGAAAGAAATTTGTAGTGAATGACAACAGTGAACCACCCTGGCATGCGCCCAGTGCAGACAGTGAAACTGAACTTCTAGCTCAGCTTCACAGGATGAACTTGTCCCCCCTTTTTGCCTATTTCTTCAGGCCAGAGAACCTTCTACAAGTTGTGTTACCTATGTCACAGTGCACAGTGACACAGTGCACCACTCCATTGTGGTGACTCCATTGTGGAATTCAGGTCCTTCTGAGTGAAACATCAGGAATTGTAATCACTGTAGAGAGACAGACTCCTTTAGAGGGAGACTGAGGCCAGTTCCAGATTCTAGGCTCCTCTGTAACTGCTTCTGCTGGCCTAAAGAGCTCCACATTGAGACGGACCACTTGGGCCCTTCAAAACCTCAACATTCATATTCCAAGTCGGGTTTCCAGGTTGCCAACAGAATGTGCATGGAATAGTATATGATAACCTTGTACAAATTAGTTACAGAAAGCTCTGTAGAAAAGGGGATGTGATTCAGGCATAACTTAAGGAACTATGTATCTTCAATCCATTGTATTTTCTAGCGAGGAATCAGGGATTTTAATTCTTCCATTTGTGATTGAAATTCCTGCACAGTACCAAGAACCAAGGCCCTACATTTATATTCCTGGTAAAAATACCTGTAAAATAAGCAGAAAAGTAGATTACCATATGACCTGCTACAGAAATCTGTAACTGAAAGTTGGAAATTCTGAAAATATCTAGTGGAAAGAATCAACAGCAAGAAAAGTTCAGCTTTTTTGATCTTCTAGCTGCTAGGTTCAAAAGCTACAGGAGTCTAGCAGTGAATTCAGTGCTTGTAAAGTATAAGAAGGAAGCAAAAGGGAATCTTTCCCTCTCATAAATATGATAAGGAAAAGATCTTTACCTTTACATTCAAATATATTTCTTCGTGTTTTTTTTTTTCTTTTTCTTTCTCATGCCTTATATGATATAGGATCTTTTTGTAGGATTATTTTTAAATATGATCTGCTTGAAGGCAATGAGCTCAGTCCCTAGGTGGGAAATATGCTTCATTTAAGTCAACAGCAATCTGTACTGCTGATTAAAAAACAAGTGCTGATGGCCTTCACAGGGAGTCTCATCCATCAAGCCTTATCTAAGAAGCTGGTAGAGAAAATGATGGTGGGAGGAGGGGGAGGATGGTGGACAGTGTTCCATGAAACACGGAACAACAACAGCAACAACAAAAAAAACCGTGAATTGTCTATTCTTAAAAGTTCTATCAGTGTGGAAAACTGGCTTAGAAAAGAGAATTTCAAACTGTTTGACGGTTGCATGTCCTGGGAATTCAAATGAACTTTGTCATCACTGCCAGTTTCATAAAAGAATGAAGGCTCCAGCAAGGCACAGATGGTAATTCTGAATGAACAGATGATTATGCCAAGAGAATATTATGCTTGGAAACACATTTTATTGATATATGAGTAAAGATGTTAGAAGGACATCTATGGAAAACAGGACCTAGCTCTTTATTGAACACCTGAATACAATAAGAAATTAGGGAGTGGCTAAAGGCTATTTCATGAATTCTTCGGTCCTGCTTACTGGGAATGAATTGCAAAATTATCCAGAAATTCTGATAATTAAAGTGGTACTATGATTTATGAGAACCACAAAAATATGTGTAAACAACACCAATTAGATATTAAGTTGTATTTACCTAAACTGCAAAGAGATTATGGAGTAGTTATTGGATTTCCAAACAGAGGGGCCAAATTCCCCACTGACTCTGAGTCTAAATTAATTTCATTGAAGCAAAAAGGTTATGCCCATTGATGTTTATGGGCTCACAAGTCCAAGCGTATGCCCCTGGTTGTGCTGTAAGTTAATTAGTTTACAATTGTTAAATGCATTGATTCACTTAGTAGAATTATTTCCAATTACACCTGTGTCATCCCACAGCCAAGGCAGGTTCCCTGACTTTGGTGGAATTGCTGGAACTGTAAACCAAGGATCTGATATGATGAGGCATCAGAAAACGAGCACATGATCTCTGCATCACTGGCTTTGAAAATGTTGGCTTTATAATCCATGTGACCATTACTAAGTGAAGGCTGGAAACAACAGATTTGGATTCCACATCAGTTTCAAATCCACAGTTGCATTCTGGAAGTCAGTAGGCTCTTTCCTGTGACTTCAAGGTGGTCAATGTAAGAGAAGAAATGCATCACATGAGATTTTTCTTGGGCGTGAAAGATACACAGCAGTATGTCTTGCAGGGACACTTCATAGGTGTGAGCCTCAGTTTTTCTATATACTTTCTTGAGCATGGAAGGCAAATCTCAGAGACAGATGACCCTGGTGAAATAGCACAATCTCTGTAGCTTGAAGAAAACTATATTCATCACCAGCATGCAATAAAAAATAATACATATCCCTCGGAAACATTAATCCTGATGCCAGTGATAAAAATACATGAGGGATTGCCTAAACCATTTAAAACTATTCATATTCAGTTACAAAATAATGTATGAAATTAGGAATAAACAAAGGATTTGCATTAAATTGGAGGGAGGGGTGGAATGGAGGGGGAGAGAAGCCAAAAAAAGAGAGAAACATAGTCTTTTAGGTTTCTTCTTCAATGTGAGACAAATGCAAATTTTAGTAAAGGAGAAATTAGAAGAAAAGGAAGAGATTACGGGAACTCCTTCTTCCCACATGTTTTCCTGCTGCTGTAATTGAGGGGTTTGTGTCATTAAATTGAATCCATGGGTCAGATTATAACTTCATTTTTGCGGTAGCACAGGTTGATTTTAATGCCAATAAAGTCATATTAGTGCAAAGCAGTGAAACATCATCCACAAAGCCATTTGTATGTGCGAGATGAATACATTAACTTCCCAGCAGATGGCTGTGAATTCTTCCAGACAGAGCATGTCTTGGGCTTTCAAGAACCATTTATCAAAAAGAACACTGAATCATCCTCAGTTCTTCAGTAATCACCCCAGGGAAGCAAGTGCTAAATGGTTTAAAGATCAGAGACAAATGTCAGCTCCAGGTGCAGTGGCCACTGGTCTATGCATCGCATCAGCTGGGGCTTCATGAGCACCCATTACATGTTGCTTTGTGATGCCAGAGATATATACCTCTAGTATTTCTTCAGATAATATTCTTTTAATCAGTGGGGGAAGCATGTAAATTATATTTTGAATATCCAGAATGATTCAGTAGCTCCATTTCTTATGATACTTCTGGATTTTTTCGTTGTGGAGTAAGAAGTGATCAGTAGATATTTAGAAAAATGAGGAAAATGTTTCCTAGCTTTTTAAATAGAACTTTTAAATGAAGGATGAAGAAACCTACTTGGTAAAAGGGTTTTAGACTTCAGTTAAAGAGATCCTGTGTAATATTGACAGAATAATAGGACTAACATTTGTGGGTTTAGGACACCTTCCATTGAACAATGTCAATTCAATGTGCAGACCTAACTTCACAAGGCTTCCCATCAGTCCAACGACGTAGCCAAACTTTACCTAGTGGGCTACATTTCTCCTACTCAAGCTGGATGAAGGCCCTCAGCACCTCAAGAGGTGAGGGCTGAAACTCGGGGAACAAACAGTGATATTCTTACTGGGGTTTTAGTAATATTCTTACTAGTACAGAGTCATAACAAAAATTTCCAAGTGGAAAAGTGATGTGATGTCATATCTTACTTTTTAGAGATCCCACAGCAGACACAGTACGCGGTGAATGTATAATGAGCCATTAGAAAAATTGAAGCCTGTAACTATCTGGAGGGCACTGGTCATGTTTATTGGCTGTCATTTAGAAAACAGGGGACAGCTGCTATAATAGAAAGTGAAATGTCAGAATCTTTCAATCAGTATATTCTACTCTTAGGATGGGTATTCAAAGTCTGGAACAGACAAAAATGGCAACTTCCTTCCCTAATCCTTAGCAATCTCATCTACAGTGTTCTGTCACAAGCAGATTGATTATGTATTTGGTGAATACAACAGACATCATGCCATAATGTACTACAAATGTTAAAAGGTCAAGTGACGGTTGTAGGTTTTTTTTTTTTACGTGTATGAATGTTCAATTACACTCCGCCAAGTATAAATATCTTGGCAAAGATTAGACAAAAATAATCCTAGAATGGCATTTCCAGACAAGGGTGTAAATCCATAACTCAGAAATGTGCATTGTTCTACCTGATGGAAATGTCAGGACAGTTGGCATTCAGAGAATTATGAAATTCCCAGTCCTTCCCAGTTTCTCTTTTGCCTGTGCGCAGGTCCATGGCATCAGCTGGTGACAAGAGTAGAATTAGCCCTGATATATTTGAAAACAAGGAAATGGAAATTCAGGGGGATTTTGCAATATCACATAATAGCATAAATTTCCTTTTTAGGCATAGCTTACTGTTTGTATTTATGTAGACAACTAGGACATACTTATATTTTTTTTTAATTGGATTTTTGTTGACAGAAAATGTTCATCAAGATTTGACTATAATGGTTCCAAACCCTAAAGAATGCATCAGGATTTGTATAGCTCCCTCTGAAAGTAATATGATTTAGTGTTCAAATAGCCACTAGAGGAAGACAATATCATAACTATTTGGAAAATTCTGCTAGTCACAAGAAATAATGCCCTAATGAAGCAACAAAAATGAAGTTCAAGATAGGCAAAAGGACAAAGTTCATTTTCACATAGAGCTTTGTAAGTACAATTGTTTTATGCAAAAAAAAAAAAAAAAGGTTATTTGTCTAGCTATTTTAATAGACAGATGTACAGAACCTAAGGCCAGACTTTTTTTATACAAGTGCAAAGAAAAACCTATTTATTAGTTTCTTGACCATTTATTTCTCTCCACTAGTCTGGAGGAAACAAGACAAAGCTTCTTCATTTTACATCACATTATCAGAGAAACTGTAAGCAAAAAAGTCTGATCTTTCATCCAAAGGAGTGAAAATATGCAAAACCGTTCCATAGCAGAGAAAGAGCAAATGAAAACTTTGTCTCTTCTCTTAGTGGAGAGGAACAGAAGTTTGTATCCCCTCATAAGCTTCTTCTTTCCTATCATTAAGCAAAAAGATTAAATTTTCTTCCCAAGTAGTTTCTGTTCTACAAGAGTGGAGTATTTGTGAAAATGTACCTCAGCACTTATTAGAGTAATTTTTTTATTCTTTGCCTTCCTCTTTTCACCCTTCCGAAAGGAAATGATGTTGGAGACAAGAGGAGATTGAACAGATGAATTATCAGACCAAGCACTGGTTGTTCTCAAGTGCTACTTAGCTCGTGTTGTACTGGTTGACTGCACTTCTCAGAAGGGTGTCAGAAACCAGGAAGCCTTGCTGGATCAAGGTGTGCTCTATTTGGGAAACTCGGTAAGTCTAATGGATCTGGGTATTTTTGGCTGGATCCTATTTGACTAGGATAACATCTATGAGGTAAGAAACATAGCAATCAACACATTGGTTCCTTAGAAAATCCACACAGCTCAAATTAGGTGGGAACCACGCTGATTATTACCCTTCGTTTTCCTATTTGTCTTTTTCCAACTACTTATCAATAAAATGGACAATGATTTTTGAAATTCTGGCCTCTGAAACCAAACAATATTTTTAAAAAAATCTGGGCCAAAAATCCAAAATAAAACCCTAGTTTCTGATTTCTCTTGAAGCAATAAAATAGTGTATTAAAATGTTGACTAAAGCAAAACACCTTCAGAATTCAAATGCAGAAATTATAAATTATATATGTGGAGAGAATGAAGTTGTGACTGGCATTAGAATGAGACTGCCAGAATCTTCTCCACAAAACGGGGAAGATGGGTGATATATATTGTTTGCTCAGTTTACATAGTCACCTAAGTATTAATGTATTCATTTGGTGTTAGAGATCTGTTAGGCAGTGGGGAGCTGGGTTTGTTGCTTCCCGTGCGCATTTCAGCAACCCCCTTAATTTATCCTAAACACTGGATTCCTTCTGTGCAAGGAACAAGTTACAAAGGTTGGCAGATAATTCAGTGATTGTGGATGGTTTTTTTACCATAAATGAGATTTTATTTGCACTGCATTGTGGAAATGTAACAAATACTCTTCTTAAGAGATTAATGATATGCTGAATATGCTGCAAATATTTGTGATTAGAAAACTAACATCAACTAAGAAAAGAAAAATTGGAAAATACAGAACACTAATATGTGATTCTGATGTAAAATTGGGGGTCCTGTTTGGGATTAAATGACTAAAAGGAGAAAAATCAAGCCATAAACATATCTGGACACATACAAACACGTTTATATTATTGAAACACTACTGGCAGAGTAACATGCTGGAAGTATCAGTAAACAGTTCTGGAAAGGAACAGTAAAATTTAGGTCCTGAAAAAAAATATTATGGTCATATCTTAGCTTTGAACCACTTGATCAGGTAGAAAATTTGTAATCCCTTCTCCAGTGGACTCAAAATATAATTACAGGTGCATAATCAAAGATAATCAACCACAAAACTTACTTCTATGGGGAGCTGCTCAGAGAGTTGTAGATTCTTAAACAACAACAAAAAGAATTTTGTGCAGTTGTGATGAAACTATTACCTCTTGTTTTCATCTTTTAAAACCACGTTTCTAAAAAGGTCATATGTTCAAGTCTATTTGGTTTGAATAGTTAGTTTTATTTGAAAATACAACCTATTAAACTGTAATGGTTTTTATGTATTCTGTACCTTGTGTTTTGGTAATGGCCACGTTACATTCTGCCTGGTATAAATGCATCAGAGCTGAAACTTTCTTAAGAAAATGAACTGGAATTTTTTTTTTTTTT
>VZTG01001350.1:1336384-1378313 GCA_013397845.1 Melanocharis versteri | reverse complement strand
TTTTTTTTTTTTTTTTTTTTGGTGAATCACCAAATAATTTTTTTATATATTGCAAACACAGGAGGCTTTATTAATACTTTTAAGTGTTGGATGTATGTCAGTGTACAATTTGACTTTCAATTCTGAAAGGAGACATTAATTGAAACATCTTGTCACTTACAAGTCCCCTCTGTTATGCAAACCCCACAATGCTGTTATTTGCAGCATTGCTTTTGAGAGTAGAGCAGCACCTTAAAGGATCTACTTCCCAGCAAGTCAAAGGATGGAGCTGTCATTCTTGCTTTCCCATTCAAATATATCTCTGTTTGGAATTGTCAACTAATGATGAAATAATTTTACTGCAAAGTCACTCCACTGACACTCCCAAAATCACTTTTCATAGTTTTTTGTAGGAAGTCTACTGAGTGCAAAACCAGAAAAGATATTTTTGTGAGGGTGTTAGGAATGCCTGGCACAGTCTGCAGGTGCTATTTGGTCTTATAGTTGGGAGGAGAAAGGCAGCAAGGAGGGCAGGGAAACCCTTTTCTTGGAGTTTTAAGTGTCTTGGAGCTCTTGTGTCAGTGTCAAAATTTCTGCTGATACTGGAAACAGCCAAGTAACAAGTAATAAGTGGAAACGGTGCACCTCATGTAGGAGAATGCAGGATCTTTGTTTCAGGGACAAAGCTTGTACTAAAATTCTATCTATCTATCTATCTATCTATCTATCTATCTATCTATCTATCTATATTTCAGGAATTGAAATTTCAGCCCTGAAATTCCAGGGCTGGACTGTGCCCTAACAGTGAGAAAGGAAGAAGAAAAAGAAAGTTTCAGCCTTCTGAGTACAGGTATAGACAAAAATAGTCAAATGGTTCATTTGCAGTAAAAACAATGGTCCTATTGTTCACCCTGGAGAAGACACTCTGTGGAGACCTTAGAGCACCTTCCAGTACCTATAGGGGGCCTCAAGAGAGCTGGAGGGGGGCTTTTTCCAAGGGTCTGTAGAGACAGGATAAGAACTAACAGCTTTAAACTGAATGAGGGTACATTAAATTGGATATTAAGCAGAAATTCTTTACTGTGAATGTGGTGAGGCACAGAACAACATGCCCAGAGAAGCTGTGGATGCCTCACCCCTGGAAGTGTTCAAGGCCAAACTGGATGGTGTGGACAATGAAAGCTTGGTGGCAAAGAGATTTTCCAGTGTTCTGCTTGTCAGTGTGCATTCTCACTTTCTCACAGACGCTAGCTGAAAAACAGCTAGGGAGCTTTTGTAAATAATTCTTCTATCTTGCACCTGTGAGATGTTTTGCACCTTATTGTTGTTATTCTGAGGAATTGTTTGGGAATTGGTGTTTTAGGATCTGGCCAGTAAACCCGGGGGGTGATTGGCTAAGGATCCAATGACTTTACACCATCCCAAGAATCTAGGGTATAAACCCCATCTATATATAAATAAATAAAGGCATTTCTATCCTGTTCTTCCTGAGTTCAGCTGCCTCTTTTCTCCCCAGGCTGTGTCTAACTGCGACATCTGGTGACTCCGATGTGATTGGCGACAGGATGGGGATCTGAGCAACCTGGTCTACTGGAAGGCGTCCCTGCCCATGGCAGGGGGTTTGGAGCAATAGATGATCTTTAAGTCCCCTTCCAACCCAAACTATTCTCCAGTTCCATCCCACAGTGTGCAACTGGGAAATCATAAAGGATGTTGGACACATAGAATAATTTCCACAGCTGAAAATAAGATGATGTGTGAAAATATGGATTTTAGGATTTGAGGGGTGTAGGTTCCAGGATAAAAGACATGCCTTAGTGCCAATCCCGAAGCTTAATATCAACATTAAATATTGAAGAGTAATACAAATCTCACCAGATTTTGCTTTGCGGAATGCTGTTAATCAACGGTAGAATAAGACTGCAGTTTTCAAGAGAAATGCCAGTATCTCAGTTCTGGGCAAATCTTCGTAATTGGGAAAAAAAATTTAAAATTTAAACAGACAGCTCCTGACAACAAAATCTAGAACTGCTTAGTGCAGACTTGTGCTCATCGCTATTTCCCGAAACATTTATACAGTCTTAAATAGTGGTGAATCAAGCCTTGAAGTGACCTGGGGAAGTAAGCTGACCCTGGTAAATATGGATTGGTTGCTCTGTCTTCAAGCAAATCTTTCAATTTTTTTTATTGTATGTTAACAATGAAAGGCTATATGGAGCTATGACTCTGACTCTTTGGTAAATAATGTCATTTTGAAATAGGAATAATAGTACTTCAGTGATGATGACAGCAAAATGAAAGTAAATAAAAGAAAGGATTGCCTCAAACATCAGAAAAGTTATTAATGCACGATATAGTCCTTCTTAAATCAAAAACAGAAATAAATTGACAGCTGCGGCTTTATTTATTT
This sequence comes from Melanocharis versteri, assembly GCA_013397845.1. Taxonomy (NCBI): domain Eukaryota; kingdom Metazoa; phylum Chordata; class Aves; order Passeriformes; family Melanocharitidae; genus Melanocharis; species Melanocharis versteri. The sequence continues at coordinate 1,375,924 of VZTG01001350.1, read as the reverse complement.
TCCCCTATATGGCAAAGTACAGATCTTTGGAAGGAGATTATGATCTTCTCTTCATTGCTCTCCTGTTCAATTTGTTAAGTAAACTATTTTATATTTGGCTATTTTTCTTCCTTGGCCAGTATTTGTTATATTGCCATATAATAAGCTATAGATGAGAAATTTTCATTGAAGAAAACTTTGATGAACTCAGTGCATTGAGATTAACTATCTAGGAAAAAATACTGATACTCCCAAGCCAGTGATCTCTGTGTCTGTGATCTCCATTGAATGACGAGATATTACTTAAAAGAAGTAACTAAAAAGATCAGACACAGCAGTTCTGTGAAGTCATGACAGATCCTCACTAAGACTTGTGGCTGGCTCAAGGGCATTCTTACTAATTAGTCGGATGAGGATTTCAGTATTCTTAGTGCTTTTACTGAAGATGAGAGGCACTAATCAAGGCAGATGACCTCTTTTTGTTAAAGAGGTACAAATGACTTATGCACATTTCCAACCAAAACAGTCAAAGAAAGATGACATAATAACTAACTAAGGAGAGAAGAGCAAAATTAAATTTGGATGTGAAGCAGGCCAGACATACTCAAATACTACCAGCCTGAATTTTTAAAGTAACTTTGAAGCATTAGTTGACTCCTCTTGAGGTCCAAGTGCGTGATAAGTGAACGTGAAAGAACCGGAGGTGATATCTTGATCTCTTTTAAGTCAGTGTTTCAATCCAAATGTGTTTCCAGATCCTAAATGATGACCAGTAGTTATTAATTCTGGTGTTATTCTTTCCTCTAAAGATTGCAAATATTTGCAATTACTTTAAAACAGAGATACTATTTGACTAATGTGAAGCTTTCCACATTGGTTTATGTCATTTATTTGAACTGAAGAAAAGTGCTCGGAGAAACTGTGGAAGGTTATTCAACTCATCTTTGTACTCCACTTATACCTTGTCTGTGGTAGTTGACAGGTCTACCCAACTAATTGCTGGTGTTACCATTTTATACTCTTTACATGAACTAAAAAAAATGAAAAAAAAATCTTCCAATATTTTATTTTCAGAACTGTGCATATTTCTACTCCTATCTCTTTACTTGACAAGCTGCATTTAACTGAGTATTTAAGTAAAATCTGTAATAAGGGAAGTTGTGTAGGCAAATATGCTTATACACTCTATTCCACCTACAGGAAATAGAGGATTTTCAGATCAAGGCAGTCAAGACTCTGCAAGGATGAAGAGTGGAATAATTAAAGATAAATATCTCATAAATACTGTAAAATATTTATTTTAGAAATTACAGGGAGGGGCAGGGGGCTTGGTGGTTGGTTGTAACAGCAAGGGAAATTAACAGCACAGAACAGCACAATGATAGAAAAAAAATCCATGCCTCTAGCGATTTGGATTTATCTCTTCATACATCATTTAAAACACATTGAAGTGAGGCTCTTAAATCAGAACATACCCTTAAAAAAGGGCTGAAAAGAAGTGAGTTGGTGCACTTTGAAGTTTTGTGAATTCCTGAAGTGCTCCGGCCTTGGCTTGCTGGGTATGATTCAGTTGTCCAGGCATAAGTGTGTACTGCCATTTGAGATGCCACAGGTATGTTTCCTGTCTGCCTTTTACATCTTCTGAAGGACAGTGGTCTGCTGTACCAGCTCCAGTGTAATTTCCACCAGCCCCATGTAGATATCTTGAAAAGCCTGCAGCATCTCGAATGGCTGCAGACTGAATCCCACCAACTGTGTTGGTAGTAGTTATAAACCACAACTCATGCTACAATAGTGACAACAGAAACTGCCACTGGGAGTAGTGAGAGAGCACTCAAGCCCTTTTGCAGGGTAGGAGATACGGAGACGTCTCACATTTGCCTTGCATCTTGTCAGAATTTGATGTTTCTGGCAGATGAGGGCTCTTCTTTTATTAGTGTGTTATGAGCAGTCCCCAACATTAATGAGTCAGAGAATTGTTCAGCCTCAAAATTACTTCAAATTCAGGCCAGAATTTGCCAATGCATATGGTACTGCCTAGAAAGAGAGAGGCTAATCAAAGCTGAAGCTTTATGGACTCTTTTATCATGAATGTGAAAAGAGAAGGAAGAGTCAACATTTCTATGAAATCTTTGAATACCAAAGGTAGCCACCCCCTCTGCAGATTTGAAAGGTATATTTCTATTGTTTTGCTAAGGTCTCCTTCAATTAATATTTTGTTTCACTGGAGATGCCTGAGTAAGGCCTTTGATCCTAAAATATCATAGCTAATGAACCCTTTTCAAGTGCTATACCTTATTCAATGAAAAATACAAAAGGGAAAAATAAGCACGCCCAGGGCAGACATAGTTATTGGGTGCAGATTCATAGTTTACTGACTGTCTTTGATATAAAAATTCCCTAAGGATTATGGCCAAAGTTGAAAATATTTGTCATCACTGCACTGGTAATAGAACCAAAGTAACACTGAATATACATCTGAGAGTCTGCTGAGCCTGAATCTATTGAGGTGGCTCACAAAAGGAAATGTTTTCAAAGGTTAGGCAAACATATGCTCAGATCGGTATGATTCAGATCATGGACCTGAAATCACACCCTGGGTAAGTCCAGTAAGCAAAATATTTAGGACACTAAGCTAGGTAACAGTCTCAGATAAGCAGGTTTTCCTCTTATGTTTATTTATTGCAAGCCACCACCAATATTTGAACCCTCTAAATGATGTCTTAACTAGTAAGATACAACCTCTCACTTTTTCTCCTTCACCCCTATCTTCTGTCCTGCCCCTGGTGTAATAAGTAATTTTCTATACAAAATAGTGCAGGTTGAATAGAAGATGGTCCTCCCTAGCACAGCCAATTCTCTTGGGATACTGGTAAGAGAGGGTAAAATGCTGTTTCTGAAAGTGATATAATTGTAGCTAAACTTATCACTAGGAGAATATATGGGATTGGGCATTAATCAAATTTAAAACAGTTAAATGAGAGAATGTCTAGTTGGAGGAAGTTTCAACTCGAGTTTCAACTTAAACCATGACTCTAAGGTGCTTGTTAGATAATGGTGCAGTAGCATTTTGACAGCCTGAATGTAAGTTAACATAAAAAATGAAAAAAATAATAAATGAAATGCTGCAGAACGAGATGTTTGAGTTACATGAGGAATGGGTAAGAGCAGCAGAAGATTCAGAACAAGCCAAAAGAAGAGATGTTCTGAACAAATTATATAATTAAGTGTATGTGTAAAGTAAAGAGATGCGTACTGACTTGCAAAAATCTTTAATGAATGTAGAACATATAGTTAAACTATATCCAGAAATTTTAAAAAAATGTGGATTTTTATGAGGGGATGATCAATGAAAAGTCGCTGTTTCTGAAGCAAGCTGTTTCAAAAGGCTGTCATCCTGAGCCTATAATTCATAATGATAGACAGTGAATGCACAACTCACAAGGAAATATCATAAACAATATGTCAAGTCTAAATGGAGCTTTATGCATGCTCAGAAATACCTTGAGTGTTAGAACATTTTGAGTAAGCTCAGCTGCTAGAGCAATATCTCTCCAACCAATGCTGTGCCAGTCCATTGCACACCATAACAACATATAGGGTAAATTATACAAATGCAGAAGGAATGCAGAAAGAGAGATGAAAATTCCTAATTCATAAGACAAGTGTAATTTAAGAAACAAGGTTCTGTTTGGGATGTAGAATGATCCCTACAGAGGAGAGACCATTTCCCTGTTGGTGTGCTCCGAGCTCTGTTTGCAAATAGATAATAACTGTAGAGTACTTTCAGTTCAGTGCTGAAGACTTGAAGACTGCCATTTCAGAAGGCTTTTGGGAATAACCTTTTCTCACTTTGATCCCTCTGAATCCCTTCTATCCTTTTCTATTTGATCTGCCTTAGGCCTATTTTTTTTTTTTTTTAATATGTGCTTAGGAACACATGAAGAGATGAATCAGTTACAAGTAAAACTTTCACTCAATACTCAGCAGGTAACTGCTGGTTTCATAATGCTTGTCAATGGAGGTGATCTAATCCAGCCTATACAAATCTAAAGGGGAAAAGACATTTCTTTCTGAACCTTGAGCTGACTGATAATGGAAGAAGGGCAAAGAAATAGAGATTTATGGGTCAACGAGAAGTCCATCCTCAGAAATAATTGTCAGCCAATTTTATCTCTTGAGTAATTTCAGTGATGACATATCAACATTATCATTAGCATAATTGTTAGCACAAGACATTAGCACAACATTATACCTATATTGCTGTTTGAATATGAGTTTGGTCCCATGGAGGTTAATGGTAAGCTTTCACTTACTTTCACGAGCTGATTCAGATTGTTAAACAGCCATGAGCAAGCTGTTTGAATTGGATTTCTCTAACTTTAGAAATCTACAAGTTAAGCATTGTATCTAAGTTGCACATCTATGTTTCTAATGCAGTGAGTGACTAGATGCATCTCCAGAGTGTGCTTCATTTCATTCTGAATTTATGTGTAAAAGAGTTGGGAGGAATCACCCATCCTCCATCTCCTGACTATAGCAAAGCCTTGATCACGGCCTTGACTTGCTGCCTAAGTTTTAGATTACTAAAGATGAATGATTTCTGTAGAATACAAATCCAATTGCAACAGCATCACAGCCGTGTCACCGTAACATTAGTTTCCTCACACAGCGTGTGCTGGTTTTGGCTGGCATAATGTCAATTTTCTTCATAGTAGCTGGTATGGGTCTGTGGTTTGATTTTGTGCCGGAAACGGCATTGATAATTCAGGGGTGTTTTTGTTATTACTGAACAGTACTTGCACTGAGTCAAGACTTTTACTTCTTCTCACCCCACTCCACCACCAAGGTGTTTGGGGGTGGACAAAAATTTGGGAGGGAGCACAGCTGGGACAGCTGACCACATCTGACCAAAGGGATATTCCAGATCATGGCATCGTGCTCAGCATATAAAGCTGAGAAAGAAGAAGAAAGGGAGGATGTTCGAAGTAATCTTGTTGTCTTCCCAAAACACCATTAAATGTGATGGAGCCCTGCTTTTCTGGGGATAGTTGAACACCTGCCAGCCCATGGGAAGCAGTTAATGCACACCTTGTTTTGCTTTGCTTACATGCACGGTTTTTGCTTTACTTATTAAACTTTGTTTCAACCCATGAGCTTTCTCACCTTCACCCTTTCAGTTCTCTTTCCTGTCTCACCAGGGGGAAGTCAGTGAGCAGCTGTGTTGAGCTGAGTTCCCAGCTGGAGTAAACCACTACACAGTGGAAGCCATAGACAATTTTCATATTCTCTTTGGCTTACTCAAGTTAAAAGAGACTAGCAGAGATGACTGGATGTGGCAGAGAGAAAAAGTCTATATTAGAAAAGCAACCAACAGTAAGACATGTATTGTATTATGTATTTTTATGCTTACTAAGATGAATATCTTCAGATCATCCATTGATTGGCTGCTAGTGGTAACAATTATATTAATAATATTTCTGGTGATATGTAGTGTAGAGAGTTACATCAGTACATCTCATATCCATTACATTTGGTAAAAATCTGTAAGACAAAGAGAAGGTTGGTGATAAGTCTAGTTAGTAACTTTACATCAATAGCACGTCTCTAATTAACCACTGAATGACTTCCAAGCCCTGGAAATGGAGTCAATACTAAATGGATCTCTCCATCTCCCATCATTTATTTTATTACCAGATAGATCTAGCATAACATATTTCCCTGCAAATCTACAGTTGTGATAAAGGCCAAATTAAAGAGAAGAGAGGAAAAAGGGATATTAGAGGTTTACTTGGAATAGAAGAGCTGATCAATTTGTCTGTCAGACACATGCCAAAGTAAAGTGCTGTGATCAAGAGGTGATATATGAGGGACTTCTGTCATAGATTTATAGATTCAAATATAAATCTTTGAAATACAATTATTAATGCTTTATATATCCCTGGGGCAAATCTTTCCTTTGCTCTGAAATGAATATCAACTAAAATACATGGAGGAGATGAAGAGGGAGAGGGTAAGGGAGTGGTTCATCACAGAGGTGTGAGTTGGTGGGGGATCTAATGACAGGATTGTCACAGTGTTCTTTGCTTTCTCTATCAAACCCTAGGAGCACAAAGCCAAGCGCAAAGTCTAAGCACAGACAATGGAGCTTCTGCAAGAGTAGCAGCATCAAAAGCAAATGGAGCTCTTTGTAAATGTGTGTTGTAGCTGTGCCGCTGCCGTTGAGCTTGCCTTCTCAGGCCCGGCTGGCAAGCCAGGAGCAACGGAAGGAGGCGTGTTGCTGAGTCCCAGAACGAGGGGTTCGCAAACCTCGTTGCTCCCTGGGGAAGCCCAGCAAAGGGGCTTCGGCCACCAGACTGGGGAGCCACAGACAGCTCTGCGATGTTGGAGATTACAGCAGCGCAAGCAAAGGGCGAGGGAAGACTCTGAGCCGAGTGCAGTTCCTAATCCTTTATTCCCTGACCGGGAAGGCCAGGCAACGTGGGGACAGGACGGAACTCAGGCAAAAGAGCCTAGAACTCAGTGAACAGGGGTTTTTAACATGTCTCGGGGTAGGCGGAGTAATACAAGAACCAATGGGTAATACAAAGTAATGAGTAATACAAAGAAACCAATCAAGTATTACAAGGGGTGGGTAGCAACATGTTAACCAATCAAGGGGTAAGGAGAACAGAACTTTCCAGCTAGTGATACATATTCATTGGGGTGTAACAAAGGCGGGGAAAAGGGAGGAACAAGGGCGGAGACGCTTAGGAGACTGACATTTCATAGGCGGGGTGCCCTTCAGACTCTTCTCCAATGTCACTATCATCCGGCGGATAGGCTCTCCATTCGATATTATGCAACCTCATGGAGAAGGCCGTTTGGGCCACCCCAACATAGCTGCTTAAGCAGCTAACTAAGATTTTACAGTCTGTATCCAGAGCGCTGGGTCTGATATCTCCATTGTGAATACCCCATCCCAGGAAACTGTTCAGGGTCAGGCTGGATGGGGCTTTGTGCAGCCTGGTCTAGGGGAAGGTATTCTTGCCCACGGCAGTGGAGTTGTGAATAGATGATCTTTAATGGTCCCTTCCAACCCAAACCATTCTGTGATTCCATGGTTATAGCCCTGTTGGAGGTTTTAAATTGTTTTGGATTGTCAATAATTGAAAAATATGAGTCCTTTAGCAAGGAAAGGTAGGAAGGAAGGTAGAAGCATTGTGTGGACTATTTTCTTCACATTCTAAGGTATTTTTCATTAATATATATAAATCATGTACAACATTCATTTTCATATTTTTATAAATGGAAATACTTTGTAATTTCTTCTTCAAGTATATCACTGCAATTAAGAGGGAGATTATGTAAGAAGCTGCCTTAGCCATGGAACCTACTGAAAGGAACATACATCTCCTACCAATCCAGAAAAATTCAGATGTGCCAAAAGAGAGGAACAGTGTAACACCAAGGGAATTAAAATTATCTTACTGCTCAAGACCTTGCTGGTAATGTTTAGTAATTTTCTTGTTCTGATACAAAAGTTAACTCACCAATACGAGATGGGAAAAAACTGGCCACGTGACAGTGAAAAGTAAATAGTGTATTTTCTTCAACACTAGTATCTTTGATCTGTAAAACACATGGTCTCATCACTAAATGTACTCAACATCAGCCACAACTAGTTTCCAATCCATGCTCCCATAACACAAACCAATGTTAGTACTGATACTTCTTTAAGATTGCCATTCTGTATTCTTCCTCTAAGTAAACATCCTTTTTGGATGTAACTTTATATTAAAAAAAACACTTTAGGCCCTCTGCTCAATATTCTAAAACTTTATCTGTAAATTTTTATCTTGTTTTTGGAACAGTACAAGAATAACTTAAAGTCTCAAAAGTATAACACTCTTTACCCAAGTCCCAAGGGTTAAAAATATTTAATATGTGATCAAAATCAAGTTCTATTTTTTTAAAGTGTGCATTCCACTTCTGATGTAATCTACAGAGAGAGCAGGCTTTTAGCAATGATGCAAGCTGACAATTGATGTCTAGCTTATTGACATTTAGAAGGGTAATTGTGTGCTGGCAGCTTGTCCAGAAGAAGTTTCCGAAGCCCCAGTGTACTCATCACCCAGAGCTCTCACTGAAGGCCAATCTTCAAATGTCACTGTAGAACATAAACAGATAAAAGGTTATCCTAATTAAAGCTGTGATGAGATAGTTCAAGACTATTAAAAAGAGGAAAAGAATTATTACAAAAGTAGTCTAAATAAAATCTTTAGTAAGAGAGGAGGCTTTTGTTGATGGTTTGTTATGTTGGGGTTTTTTAAATTTGCAAACAAGATGTTTAAGAGATATATAAAAGATACTTTTAATCTAGTACATTCATTTTAATTTGTATTAATTCTCATTTAAAATAGCTCTTTCTAAGCTTTTAGAAAATGAATTTTCTTTTCAGAAAATTTTGACAGGTCTTGCAGGAATAACTGAGATTATGGGGAGCACCAGAAGAGGCAACATAAAAGGGCCGTGTGAAGGATTAAAACAGTGCCAAGAAGAGTACTGGCAGCCTCTGTCCTTATTCACTGCTGTGTTGAATCCCTGTCTTGTGTGAAATAAAACCTTACTGCTGTGTACAAAGACTTATCATTGCCATCTTATCACAAACACTACTCCCTTTTTCAGCCCCCAGCAAACTGTGTGAAGGACGCTGTTCCGTTGTGGTATGAGGGTACTGTATATGAGTTCTGCCAACTTGAAAATTCAACATATATCTAATGAGGCATGGCCTGAACAATAAGAAGCAGCGAGAAGATCCAGCCTTGGTGAGTCCACGATCTCCCCAAGTTCCCCACTATGGACAATAACATTTAGCTACTTTTCCCCTTGTGTCCGAGCAATTCTGCAGAAAGGAGTTAGGAAACATCTTATACGAACCTATTTTTTTTAAATAAATCTTGTCGTTTTTTAATGAATCTTATGCAGAGCTATAAGAACCACTATAAATTCTGTGATACATCTTTTCACGGCAGTCTCTTCTCTTACCCCTCACCGCTCCCCATGAGTTTCTGTATGTCCCACACTGCTGCACTGCCACCAAAGGGCTGCTATTGCAAGAACTGAAGGTTTGGGGCTTTTGTTGTCATATAATTGGCATGTTGGTGTTAGCCCTGAACAAGCCATAGGAGAAATGAAGAAGTTCTCAGGATAATGCCTAACAACTCAAAAAGGGAACAGAGATGACTGAACACTCACTACACCAAATTTTCACATGAGGGTTGTTGCTGTCAATCCCTCAGCATGAGTGACTGGTGTAGCACCCACATTTAGAAGAATTAGAAATGTAAATATAAGTAGCTTTCCTTTCATATACCATGATTAGAGGAAAATAGTAATTAAAATACCAGGCAGATCAGCAGTGCATAGACTAATTAATTCCTCCTCACTACAACCTCGCCATGTGGTGACTCAACAAGAAATTCTTTCTGCACTACAGTCATTTCCCCCAAGGACAGTGCAACAGTAGAACATCGCTCTGTGTTGAGTTAGAGAACAGGATGCAAAATATATGTACAGTTTCTGCTGGTATTTTAGCTCTTGAGCACATTCCTCAGTGTATACCCTAAAACAGACTGGAAAAGATTACTTCAAAGGAGCAGAAGCTGAAAAAATAACTTCTGAAATGACCTGAGCTTAGGCTTCAAAGCCTACATGCTCCATCTTGGAGCTCTAGCTGCATTCTGAAGAGTGTGTTGTTAGGAACAGACAGAGTGCAGTTCCCAGTTTCCAATTAATTCTTTTAAACATATACACAGTGTGGGACAAACTGTCCTTTCCATTCTCAGTGTATGATACTGGGAGCAAATATGTCAATACTTACTTTCCCTGATGCCCTCTGTCTGCATCCTGTCAAGACTTCCTTCTCCAGGATTGTCATCCATCTCCTGCCCCATGCATTTTCCCATTCTGTTCCCCCAGATGTGACTGAGATCTCCTACAGCTTTACCTCTGCTCCACAGAAGAATGCTGCAATGCTTTCTTCTTACACTCCACAAACCCTACCAAAGTGCCAGTGGTGCCTGTACCCGGTAGGCTGCTGGTTACAGGGGACTGCCTTGTGCCTCCTTAGCCTGCTGCTCACTGAACCTGGTACTGCTGCTCTGTCTCTTCCCGTTGGAAAGCCTTCATCTCTTGGTCACCTACCTGCAGCATCAAGGTGGGCAGTGCACAGCAGCAGCAAGAGCACAGTGCCACTGTGTGGAGCCACCCCAAAATGCCCGGTTCCCTCAGTCTTCCTAAAATCTACTTATTCACAAAATCCTTCTTCATCTATGAGGTTAATCCGTGGCATTAAGTAAGCATGAATATTACAGATTTATGGCTAACCTGCTTTCCAGATATTAGAACTGCAAACTGATTTCAGAAGTTTGTCTTCCTGCTGAAAACTCCACCTTCGTCCTCTCCCCCAAAATGCAGACTTGCTTCAGATCTGTCAACTATGTTTTTGCGGACCTTTCTGTATCCCGTTTTGGATCAAGGATTCACAACCCTTTTTTGCCAAATATATGTCTGCTGCCTACACAGCAAGAAAACATTTGGAGATGTGACATAAGAGTCAAGATAGGAAGGTATTTTAAAAGACTATGAAAGTATGAAGAGATAATATTGCGAACAAGACCTGTTCATGTAAATTGGTGTACTGGATTGTGCTGGGTTAGCCCAAAATGAAGGTAAATTGCTCATCTACTAGCTTCTATTTCCATGTAAAGATAGTGTAAGTACAACAGGAGGAATTCTGTGCTATCAGATAAGCAGCCAATCTCACAATAAATGTAAAACAGCATTCCTGCACCTCCTATTTAGAAAAAAAGGAAAGAGGTAGTGAGGTTATGTTGGTGATAAGTGCAGAAATGACTGCAAAGCAGGTTTGCAGCATGGCTTCTCTGCAGATTTTGGCACGAGTCTGAATTAAAGCAGAGAATTACCATTGCCACAGTTTTAACTGGGTTTTGTGTGTGTACGCATGTGTGTGCACATAGCTTCTTCTCAGAAGCTGGTCTAAAAATATTTACAACTGCTTCTAAAGAATGACTCAATTATCCATGGAATTCAGACTTTCATAAATTATGAGAACAGTTTAGGGCCTGACTCCAAACCTGTTGAAAGCAGTGACTAGTTTCTACCTAGTATCAAAAGGATCTGGATAAACATAGAAAGGTCCACTTTAAAATATGTATTGCTACTGGTTTTATTAACCACCTCAGAAGAGGTAAAATCTTTCCCTTAATCCCCTGCCCAACTGAAGTGACAACTATTTCATACATTACATGGAAATTTACTGACATTTACCAAAGGGCAGAAAGGTGCCTTTCAAAAATCCATTCTTTTACACGTCATTTCTCATGTCAGACCAGAATACATTAGAATGTGGAAGAGGATGAGGTAGGTCTACAGCACTATTAAAAAGCTAGGTATAAAAGAGATCAGTGAAATGGCAGAATGATGAATATGAACATTATCTATATTTAATCTGGCTAGCTTAACACCTTAATTAATAATTCAAATTAATTTCTCCTTCAGTGATATTTCTCAGGAAATATTTATTCTGCATCTGCTAAAATCTGCCACCTACACAGCTTCAGCTAAACCAATATCGTGAATAAAAATATTCCATTCTCTCATAGAGGGTTAGCAACACAGTCTGTTATTAAGCTCGCCTGGCACTTTGCATTATAAGACTCTGATTCCAATTACTTATAACTGTGTTAGACTCTCATTCTGGTTGCCTGCCAGGTGCTACTTCAAGATGACACTTGGAAAGTTTCATTCAAAACAGTCAATTATAAAATTAAGACAGGGAAAGAAGATTGCCTTCACTGAAATTTTCACAGCAATATTGTTCCAAGAAGTCCTTTTAAATGAAGACTTCAGTTAGCAGACAATCTTTCAGTACTTGAGCAGATTTGCATGCAAAGTTGATGGAGTCAGTGACACTACAGGTCACATGCTACAGCAGTGACAGGCCATTTTTTAAAACAATCTTTGAGCTGTCAGACCAGAGAACGTGCTATAGGATTTTTATTACAATAAGGGTATTTTTTGTCCCTATAGACCATATTCCCTGACCATTCATCCTGCTTTCATTTTACAATTAACTGCCTTTCCATGTGCAGATGAAATGAGAGCAGTCCAGATGAACTGACTGGGCAACATCTCTTGCTAAAATCAAACACTAGGTGTTTGGTTTTCAGATGTGTCCCTTTCCTCAGGGACACGACAGGGTTCTGGCCCAACATTTGTAGCTGAGAAGTAAAAACGTCATTGCTAAGCAACCCAAATGACCTCATAAACAGTTGCATATGAACCTGGTCAACAGGAAAAATTGTGGGGTGTTTTCATGGAACATATGCACACAGTGCAACCTACTCGGGTGCTCTGCATGCCTCTTTTATCAGCCAGCCCACACTGGCCTTTTGGAGTAGGTAACTGTGCTCTCATGGCCAATTTATAATAATGCATAAGCACACAGAAGTATAAAAACCCGTGGAAATTATCCTTATCTGGATACCAAGCCATAGGTATATACATCTTCCCATACCAACCCTCAAGGGCAGCTGCATTTAGAGCTGCCAACTCTGGCTGTGCTCTGCTCACGCCTTGGCCTTTCCAGCCCTGAAGGTACACTCACTTTTCTCTCCATGTGTCCTGGGCACTGCAAAGCTCCCCCTGCGGCCAAGGCTGGCAGGCTGGGCAGCTGCGAGGGAGGACCATGTGGAAGGGAGGGAAGAGCAAGGAAGGTTTGTCACTGGCTTCACACTGAGGACATCTGCTTTGTCCCCTTCCTAATCACCAGTATCTGGCAAGGACCCTTGCCTCCCCCTCTCACAGCTGCAACTGAGGCACAATGGCCCACAGCCTTTTACATCTTCTCCTATTCCTGCCCAGGAGTGTTTGCAGAGCTGCAGTATATCCTCCTCTGGTGATGTTTTGTGCTGTTCAGAAGCAGCAGCTCTTGAAATCAGGTGGAGTTATTCTACAGGGCTTTTCTTTGGCACTGTGGACAAAGAGGATCTTCACGGCACCTCTTGCCTTTCACAGTCCTTGTTTCAGGTCTCTAGGCTAGCTGTGCCAGCTGTCTGGTTTCACAGTATCTCAGGAAAGCCAGGAAATGGTGGCTATGAGGAACCTGCAAGGTTCTAATCATAGATTCTAAATAATAATAGGTTCTAAATGCAGATCCCTAATATCAGGTCCTTGCAGGAGTTTTAGATACCCATGCACAAAAGAAACTTTCTCTGCAGGGAATGAGCACTGAACATGCTGGACCCTCCCAAAGCAATGGCCATTGCATATATATGCATATGGCAGCCAGTCTGTGTGGAAGACAAACAAGTCACAGGGGTGGAAAGTCTGGCAAGGAGGTGATATGCTGGGAGCTGGAGGTGAGGAAAGCTTGTGAGCACCAGGGGTTCCCCACACTTCCACTCAATGCAGTCACAGATTTTTCTGAGTTGGAAGGGATCACAAGGACCATCGAGTCCAACTCTTAAGTGAATGGCCAGTACAAGGATCAAACCCACGACCTTGGCATTCTCAGCACCGTGCTCTGACGGACTGGCAGCTGCACTGCCAACGAGCGCTTGCTGTCAGGCTGACATCTGCCTCCCGGTCAGGATGCACTTGTGATTTCATGGATGCTGCACTGTCCTGCCCCCGGCCAAGCCCGCCTGCTACTGCTGCTGGTGGGGCAGGGGCAGCACGAGGACCCTGTGGGGCTGGGGCCACAGGCCCTCCTCACACGGTGCAGCACACGCAGCATTTTGCATGTAGGGAAAAGCTATCCCCATTTCTCTAACGATGTCTTACAGCAGATGTTTCTGTTGGCTGCAGGCTGCATTACTCCCTGTAAGAAGCTGCAGGGCTGGTGGGGCCATGGCTCCTGGCTGGTGGGGAGGCAAGGAGATGCGTGGGCAGCCACCACCATGCACGGCAGCTGCTCTGGGACACAACAGCACCCGGCAGAGCTCTGCTCTGCAGGCAGACACTGTCAGCATCAGGAAGGGCTTGTCAAATCTGGGTCAGCCAAAAGCTGACCTGCAGGCAGGGGCGAGGAAGAGGACCTGCAACACAGGTGAATTTCTGACATGAGGAGGGTATGTGGAGCAAAGCAGGGCAGAAGCCTTTGTGTGATGAACATTGGCAGGCTCTGGCCTTGCTTTTGATTGTGCAGCTTTCTCAACAGCATGGGAATCTCCATGAGAACCCTTTGGGAGCATGGCAAGGCAGGACCCCACAGGTGATCTTCTTTACTCAGGTTAGGGTTAAGTTTAGGGGTAGTGTTAGGATTAGAGTTCAGGTTAGGGTTAGGGTCCTCTCAGCTGGATCAATGGAGATTATATGGAATCACCACTGAATAGTGAAAGAACTTACAGGAGGTATTCTTGGGATAGATTAAAAATCGCGGGAAGAGGATCCTTAAGGAGATACCGCTGCAATTTTTAAGAGTGTAGTAAAGTCAGATTTTAGGAGAAAATTAAGATTATTGATCAAACCAATAAAACTGCAATAGCAGGAAGGAGGTTGTGTCTCTGTCTTCAGAGAATTGAATGTTGAATGCTTTCTGAACCAGTTAAGGAACTACTGTTATTTTAGCCATCTTTCTCATACCCTTACATGCTCCTGAACAGACTGTAAGAAATAACTTACATAATTACATTGCTGATGTGGCTGTGGATTGTTGTCCAGGGTTGAGTTATTGTCGGGGAAATGATAGATGAAAAAAGGAGGGGGTTGGGGGAATTTCTGAAGTCCAGTGTACTTCTGGACTTTGCCCACTTTTCTTTTTCTTTAACCTGAAATGTAAACAGTATAGGTTACTCAGCTTTTTTAAAACTAGAAAATGACATATCAGGACAAAACCTAGCGTGTCCGATAACACATGTGTTCAAATGTTTTCACCTGTGCTAGACTGATTTAAATTCAAATTTTCACACCAGGGCTTAATGGAATAATTTTTCCCTGTCACATGTATGTGTAGTGAAGTGAGTTGAAAATATCTGTTAACCCATCCTCATTCTGAGATACATTAATTTCTAAGCTTTTGGGTGGGTTAATGGGAGGGGAGGGAAGGGAAGACAGTCTACAGGCAGAATCAGCTGGTCCCTATGGAAAGCCCAGACTCTGTACTGTCTCCCTCTTATCTTCCAGAAGCAGAGAGCACCAACAAGGAGTGGCTGTCCTTGCCTGCCCACCGTGGGCTTTGGGAGTGCCAGAACGCAAGTGTGTTCAGTGGATATAGAGCTGAGAGGAAAGAACCTGAAATTTTTGGTGGGAAATGTACACACTGCTAATGGTGTTTCTGCTGCATGGTCAGGCCGAAAAAGGGGGAAGGGGTAGGTGCTAAAACTGGAAAAAACTTAGCATGGGGAAAGCAGTGTAAAGTCACTTTACAAGTCTCTGTTTTCATGTTGCTCCTTGAAGTAATAGGTTTTCTGGTCTTTACATCATTTTAATTCACTTGGTAATGACTACACGTATGGATTTCAATAATCAAATAAAAGATCCATGCCAGAGAAAAAAGTTACTTAAAAGATTCTTAAAGCAATATCGGCCTTGCCTAATCAATGTAGTTTCTTCACTTACTCTTTCTCTAATCTTTTCTATTTTGATTTATGTGGGATTTTAACACTGCTTTTCTGCTGTGTCCAGTGCAGAAAACAGGTTTGTTCAAAGTTTAATCATTCTCTCACACCAAAGACTATTTGTTACACAAACATCTCCATTCAAATGCACTCAATAACAATGCCATCCTATGGCTGGTATTTGCAGTGCTCTCAGAACCCCAGTACTGTGCTTAGATTCAAATTAACTTAATCTCATGAAGGAAAGAACCTGTGTTAGATGAGATTGTGTAAGTGTAAGCAGAAGTTGGAATCTAATTGTTTAACAAGTCTCCACAATCTTATACTAAAAGAACCAACAGATGTTAAAGCAGCCCCATACCTAATATTGATTTGTTTTCCAGATGGTCCTTATTTAACTGTGTCTTATGATACATCAGTGAGTCACCAATATATTATTTATGAAAGCAGGATGCATTTAAGTTATATTTAGAATGCAAGAGTACCTTACCAGAAATATAATATTTAGCAGCTTGTGCAAGGAATACAGAGTAGAGCAATTACTGCTCATGAACCCTGTTTTTACAAGGTGGAAAAGAGGGTAGTCATTTATATGCTTGAACAGAGAGTGCAAAACACTGCTAGAGCAAAGATAGTGCTTTATCTACACTGGCATTTGTGGCTAAAGAAAGTGCACACATCAATCTTTATTTTTTAGTTTAGAAGTGATTTATATTGACACAAGGTCTCTGAGTTATAGAACAACCGAAGAGCTATGGCACATGGTGAATTATAATTCAACATTAATGTGCATTACAGGAAAACTATGCAATTTGGGGCATTTCTGTTACAGGATGCTTAACAGTGACCTGCGGTGACTTGCAATGTCTCATGACCTGATATATGGACCCACTAAACAAACTGTGCTGGACAAATTACGCTTGTGTTCTTCCCATGTAAACTGCAAATCTGGCAGGAAGTTACATGCTCTGAAATATATTTTATTGCAACATGAAATACATTAACCATGGAAAGGCAGGTAAAATGTGTGTAATTCTGCTAGTGTACTTCAAGAGTGACAGGGAGTTGAAATTCTCCAAAAAATAGTCTCCCAGTAGAACAACCTCCTAGTAAACCACAGCATGAAGGGTTAAATGAGGGGAAATGTGTCCAAAGTGTCTTCCTATACACGGGACTGTGGATGAGGGGGAAGAAGGAAAAGTTGGTTGATTCTTTTTCATTGTCAGTGATGAAATAAAGCCTGAGAGAAGAGCAGTCTTGCAGAAAACATTTCTATAACTTCAAATCTCTAGAGGTGCTCGGCAATATGATTGTATCTTCCTGTATTTGAACCCTACAGAGCTGGCAGGGATTATTCTACATTGGGGGGGTAATATTTCTGCCTTTAAGCTGTATGTTGTTCTTAGAGGAATGTGAGTCTGAATGAATGAGAGCTGGTCTGGTGTGCATTATATGGGAGCAGTGCAAATGTCACTTTCCTTCTAAGAGTTTACCTCTGACAAGACTAAAGAAAGAATGAATCCTCAGTGTTATCAGAAAGTTTTCCTGCCTATATACTTCTATTAAGATTAACCCAAGAATATCCTGCTTGCTTGAAATTTGTGTAAAGGAGGGTTAAATATATTTTCTCTGGCACTGTGTCAAGTAGCTCCTGTTGCTGAAAAGACTTAAAGTTACATGCATATTATAAAACAGACAGTTATTGTAAATTATCGGTGTTCAGTAAATTCCAGTATGAGTTATTCACTAATATAATACCTGCGTAAAGTAACTTTACATACTGCTTCCACTGATCAAGACAGTATGAAATTAGTCTTACGAGAGTAAAAGTTGTTATTCATTTAAGGGGCCACTAGAGCTAAGATTGTATGACAATGTATGAAATTGTAATCCTTTAAAGTCGTGCCTTCAATGATTAGAAGTCATACTGTACAACTATCTGTTCACAGTATGTTGCTAGCAACTGTGTACTGTGTTATCAGTTTGTACCATTTGCCAAACTTTAACTGTGGTCTGGCACAATATAAGATATAGAGGGAGGTTGCTTTTCAAATTAAGATAATGTATCTTCTCTTCAGAACAAGGCAAGACAAAAGTATATATTTTCACACCTGAAGAAATCTGTATCTAGAATTTAAAAATGGATCTGAAACTTGTCCCAGAAACCTTTGCATTAGGAACAGAATTTTGAAAAGCAGCCCACACCTGTCCTAGTTACCAACTGTTCAAAAATGTATATCTCATATATTCTCTGACTGCCAGAGCTACCCATAAATTGTCCAAGTATTTAATATCACCAGGTGCACTGTAAGGGCAGCAAACCATAATAAATTTCTCAAATTCACAACTCTTGGTGCTACTGCCTGTTCTGATTCCAGGCAGACAACTGGGAGCAAGGGACTTTTTGCCAAGGGCACTTTTCATCTTTTCCAACCAGATCTAGAATGCCATTGAAGGATGCTGCCTTAGAGAACCATAAATGGGATATGACTAGGAGCTGCAGAATAGGGTAAAGGAGCAATTGGAAACTGGAGAAGCAGCTGTGACTTCTGCATGTGAGAACTTCTCTTGGAAAAAACCTTTTGAGAAGGAAGAGGAAACAATTCAAAAAAGGGTGTCTCCCACTTCTCTCCTATGAATGAATGAAGAACTTAGTGTTTGAAATTTTTTATGTTCTCCTTGAAGGAAAGAGATACGTATTCATACATTAGGTGAAATATCATTTATTTGTAATTTGCTCATGTCCAGGTCTCTAGACACTCTTGAAAAGAGAAAGAAAAACATGTTAGGCTGACACTTACTTGACATGCACAAAGAGTTAAAACATAAGCTGTCACTAAGTAGGAGACTGTCATAGTTCCTTCAGGGCTGAATCTGGGAATGTACTGGGCTTTGTGAAACTGTCTGTACTGAGAAGGGAGAGAGCAAGGCTCACAGCTTTTGCTGTGAGACTTCACTAAATAATGCAGTGGATTAGATTCATGCTTCAACTCTGTGATTACCTTCATGTTTGACATGGAAAAAGCCTGATGTTGCATGAAAGGTGTAAAGTACTGAGAGCTCAGCTTTAAAACAGGCACTGGATAAAAATCCAAGTGTAACTACTGCAAAGATGCTTTGAATTAAGTGTCTTGGTACTGGCATTTTGCCAGTGTTAATAGAATTTTAACTTTCCGTAAATATCAACTTCATACTTGTGTACCTTATTGCCAGAATATAGCCCATCACTATGCAAGTTTTGCATTTATGCTACCAAGTTTACTAAGCTTTTGAAAAGGCAGGAATCTTCCTGATGATAATGTAAATATGATCTTTCCAACTCTGACTCTGAAATGTTAGTTTTGCAATGTCCGTTCTCATATTTTAGGTGTGCTTGATGAAGCTGAATTATACTGAATAAACTGCTGATCTTTCATCTTTGGTTCACTGATTCAAGCCTGCAATGAACTGCTGAGTAAAGTGAAGGGTTTTTCAGGTCAGGCTATATTGCATAACAATGAAAAGTTGCTCATGCCAGAATCTCTGCATGTAAGCTAGACAGTAAGCACAGAGGGTCCCCACAGGTTTTGGTTTCTGTTTATTTGTCAGAACTGAAGTCTTTTTCTCCCCGCTTTTTCAGTGCTGTTGTCTACAGTGGCAGTATTACAGCTATCACAACTACATTGATTTTTTCATCTTGCTATCATCAGGTTATAGCAATACTTCCCTTCATAGCAGTGATTGAGTTCTTAGAGAAGTGACTTCTTTTTATCAGTAGTGTTAAGGCTTAGGGGAAGCTTCAGAGTGCATCAGATGAGCTTTTGCTGAAAGCCAACGTAATGACAAAAAAATTTGCAATTGAACAGTGCAATGTCTTACGTGCATGCTGCATCCAGGTCACTCTCAGGATGCACCAGCCCACCCTCAGAATGCTCTCCACAACGCTTCAGCAGTTTCTGCTCTTTGCCATACTGTTGCCATCCTGAAAGGCAAACCCAGATGAACTAGGATACAGTGCTCTTAGTTCCTACACCACCACTGGGATAGATTAATCATGCTGCCTGAGAAATCAACTACTTCCTCCCTCCTTTGTAAAGCACTGGTTAAGAGCCAGGCTTGAGCCCGGCTATTGGTTAAAAAGTAGCTATTTTGAAGGAAGGAGATGTGAGGTCTCGGCAAGATGCATGCTCTGCACCGAGCTTACAGACTGTGGGTGTGAGTAAAGCTTGGCTGTGGAGGGTTGTGCCCAGTGCCTTCCTCCAGGAGCCTCACCCTGCCTTGCCATCTTACTCACCCTTATGCCCAGATGTGCAGCAACCACCTGCACACCTGGATTTTAGCTATCTTCAGCAGGACAGTGGCTTGAGACAGGGAAATTCACTCCTCAGACCAGACTTGGACACCTTTATTCTAGCTACCTACAATATCTCGGGTTTTTCAAGGCAGTCAGTAGTGCTGATGTTCCCTGGGCCAATGGAAGTGGCACATTAATCAGCCAAGTCTGTATACCTGAAACTTGCTCCACTGTGCCTTTATGGTGCATTGCTAATGCAGGTCCTCCTAGAGCACAGTGGATTCGTGGGCACTGGAGGACTACACAGTGTTTGTTTGCCACCTCAGACAGCAGTAGGCCCTGCATTATCTACCTCCTCAGAGACACAAAGTTAGTAGTGTTAAAGAATCATAGAATCACAGAATTTTCTGCAATGGAAAAGATTTCTAAGTTTGAATCCCACTGTTAACCTAACATTTCCAAATCAACCTCTTAACCATGTCTCTGAATACCACATCTGCACATCTGTTAAATACCACTGTGATGGCAACTCAACCACTTCCCTGGGCAACCTGTTACAATCCTTGACAATCTTTTCCATGAAGAAGTTTTTCCTAATATCCGTTCTGAACCTTCTGTGACATAACTTGATGCCATAACCTCTTGTTCTATTGCTTGTTACTTGAAACAAGAGACACAACACTCACCTTGCTACAACCTCCTTTCAGGGAGATGTAAACTGTGCTAAGGTGTTGCCTTGAGCTTCCTTTTCTCCAGGGTAAAATACTCCAGTTCCCTTAGGTACTCCTTGAAAGACTTGTATCTGAGCTGATGGTGCTTGTCTTCTCTAGGACTTTATCATCCCTATGGGGATGACCACAGGCCACACAGAAATTAGGGTTAACAAATATGTGAAGCATCTGGACTGTAGAATTCAACCAAGGGAAGCCTTGATGATTACTACTTCACTGGAGTCTTGTGGGAACAGGTCAAGTAGTAGTTCTGCTGAACCTCAAAGACCCCACAGCGTGCTTTGCATTCAGATGCACACATTACTGTTCAGCAAGTCTGCAACAAAAGCTGTTCTGAACAGACAGGGATGCAATAATGTAGGGAAACAGCTGTAGGCTCTCTGAGAAAACACACACAGACTCGCTGCCTTATTTAAAGTGCATTTTGTCCCTTGTGAGAACACCCCACTCGTTCACACCTACCTACACTGTTCAAGCACAGGTGTGTGTGACCCATTCTAACACCCCAAAACATTTAAATGCAAGGAGGTTTACTGAAGTTACTTTACTCTGGGTTAAGTGCCCAGGAGAAATACCTGCCAGATATTCTCAAGTGGTCAAAATTATACAAAATTTTACTGGCAGAATATAGAAAGTCAAGGAACCTTGGCAAATGATTTAATACAACATCAAATTTACATGAAACACTTATCATAGCATTGACTTAGCCTATTCAACTTTGCAAACTTTAAATCCATTCTATGTTAAGTTACTCAAAATGCCCCATGAAAAGAGAATTAGACGAAGAAGAAAGAGATAAAAACAGAAAAAATATAGAAAAACACCCATATAGCTACTAGCTCCTGGATTCCAGCGTGAATAAGCTCCAAGAGAGGGCAGGGTCAAGATGTTCTCACTTCTCAGTCAGCTTATTAAATCTCTGGCCTCCATGGGCCCTCCCCCCAGCTGGGACTCCGGCCACTCAGGAGCTGGGTTAGCACCACCTCTGCTGTGTGACTGATTGATTGATTGATTGATTGACAGACACTGCAGACAGAAAATTTTGACAGACAATTTTGTTTTTCATCATTTCTTCTTTAACAAAAATGTTAAATATATATAGATTTCAGATCAACCTTTGTAGGAAACCTCTATTACACATTACCATACACGCATTTTCTCTTTGCAACACCATTTTAAAAGCCATTAGTCAGCAAGCTTTGAATCCATTTGATGTTTTCAGTCTAAGTTAGTAACTGAGATTCTTCTTTCCTAATAAAAATGTGGAATACTATTAGGGCAAATGCCTGACAGAATTATTTTAAAAGAAAAAAGAATATATTACTTATATTATTTATCAACTAGATCCATAATCTAGGAAAAATATTAAGTTTGAAAGATCTTGTTTTTCATAAAAGAAAGTTGATATTAAGAAGAGGGGAATAAAATTACTTATTAATGATGATGTCAAACATTCTATTATTTGGCTAGGATTGAGATTTGATGGGTAGTTTGCCCTTTTAAAATATGGGCTTAAGATAAGATTTTTTTCCAGTTCTCTGTAATTTCCCCTGTGTTTTAAACTTTATTAAAAGTCAACATACATAGCTGAGAAAGCTTATTTGATGATTCCTTTTTGGTGGTTTTAAATGCACGTGGTTCAGGTCTCTTGGTAAAAAAAGAAGAAGACAAGAGAAAAAAGAGCTTTATTGGTTGCTGCTTTCGACTTTTTCAGGAGACTGTTAGAATGGAACCTTTCAATTCCACTCTTTAATCAGCTCAGTCTTCTCTCTTACTTGTGATGTTGGGGTATGCTAGCTTAAATCAGCTCTAGCTCTTCTCTGTTATTATAAACCCTTTCCCCACCATCCAACCAGACACTCTACCAGTTAATGGGGTTCAAAATTAACTGTTCTGTAATTTGTTCAGATAACACCACTACTGCATCACTTCATTCTTTTTATTCAAATAATAAAAAAAAAAAAAGTCTGTATACCTGTATTAAATATTATGTATTATACAGTATACCTGTATTTCTGTATTCTAGAAAAGGAATAAAGCTCAGACAGGAGGGGATCTATAAATGACTTTTTAAGAGAGAGCACAGCACTCTTCACATAGCCATGAGAGTGGATAAGTTCTATGTAGAAAAACCCCACAGCTGATCTTCCTCAGATAAATTTCACACCTGAATCTTATTTCCTTTTTTAGACAGTGTGAGACTGAATCTTGAGATTTTCTATATCATTCTACATCATCTGAGTAACCTCCCACTAAAACGGTACGTCCAAATTACAGCATAGAAATTTGACAACAACTTATTGAAATGCAGTGCTATTAACTCTTCCTGCATGTGCATCAGTCACACAAAATAGCACGACCTGAGATTACTATTATATGCTTTAATTTAGAAGTATCATGCTGAGCTCCATCTTTCACTACATTTCTACCCAGGCTTCTGATAAAACAATTTAATCAGCTAAAACAAGATTATATGGTAACTGTAGAAGCATAGCATGAACATTTTATCCCTAAAGAATTTCTTTATTAAACTAATTTTGTTTCTCTCATTAATCTCATTGAAGATTGTTCTGCAATAAAGAAAGGATGTAATCTGCCACTGACTAATTGCTTCAGACTCTTCAGTCGCCATATCTTCCTTTTCAAAAGGCTTTCCCCCCATGTTTCTTCTGACTACTTAAATAGAAGGCAAGCTGAGAGAAAACAGGTTTTGTATATCTTTTCACAAGCCTTTTTAAAAATGCAGTAAAGACAACTCAAGTATTTTTCAAACATCCTCAGTCCTGGTTTTTGAGGTTTTAATTTCCAAGTTTAAGGTTCCTCCTATTCTGTGTGTTTTGATCCTGACAGTAATTTCTTAGACAACAAAGTTCTGCTTCTTTGCATTATCTGTACCTCCTGGCAATGAGACGAGCCTCAAAGTGGAGACTTCCAGTTGCCTGACTATTGAATGAAGTCTGAGCCCTAAACTGTGAAGAAGACTGTGCAAAATAGAATTTATTGAGCCCAAAATTATAAGAGATAATTTGTCTAAAATAGCTAAGATGATAAATACTTCATGTCACAGCTGCATGTTTCTCTATACACCCATCACTCTTTCTGAGTGGATGGGAACCTCTTCCCCACCTCTCAGAAGAGTGCCCTGAGCAGCAGAGGCAGTGTGGTGCTCTCTAGTAAGACTCCTCTGCAAGACTATTTCACTTGCAAATAATAATTAAATACTCCTCTGGTATATGTTGAAGAGAGGAAGTAGAAGTGAGTTTTGCTTCCAGCCTGTTGATAAGGAAATTTGTGCAGAAAGGAGAGAAACTTGTGTTGTGCACTTTTCTCCAATACTTATTTAATCTGAAACACTTGTGGACTCCTTAGCTGCAAGTATCCCCCTTCCCAGCTGAATACCATCATCAGAGCAGCAAGAGACATTCACATCTTCACTGAATAGTCCATTGAGCCGTTGATTTCTTCATGCAAAATGAAACAGCTTCTGCAAAAGAGACAAACATAGCACTTCATCTTAGACTACCCAGGAGTCTGATTGCTGGATATCCTACAGGGAAGTGGGAGACAGGGATTCAAGATCTGTCAGGCAAAAGAGGCAATTTGATCACAGATTCTTGGGTGAGCGCTCAAGCTGTTTGAAAACAACTTGGGAGATGACAATATCTCTTTCTCTTCTAGCTGTATTCTTGTGTAAACCTAATCTGTTCAGGTTTTAAATAATTTCTTCACCCTAGTAAAAGAAACATGCTACATCTGTGAACCTGGCAGGATTTGTGTGAGAGAAACTCATCCCTGCAGTGGCTGAAAAAACATTTCTATTCATTTCCAGAATAGACCCGTAGGTGTAAGGACCCCTACTATCAAAACCTTTGATAATGGGGGAGTTTCGCCATGACCACGATTTAGCAGTAGCATAGTGGAAATTGCTAATAACAGGATTTTCTCCTTAGTGAATGTTTTTAACACAAGACTGCCTTCATTTTGGTGCACTCCAAACTCTGAACTTAGAAACAAAGTAAGGAAATGCTGTTTATTCCTACAGGGTTATTGTGAAGTACTGAAATATTTCACAGTAATGAAATTCCCTAATTTCTGAAGTAACTTTTTGTATATAGCATGTTCTATTCAGTGCAGTGCACACTCTGTGCTTGTTTCTTTTATGATAGTTCAGAACCATGCCATATTGAGAGCCTTAAGTTTATTATGAAGTTTTCTCAATAAATTTGTATTGACACCTTGTAAATTTTCTGTCTTCATTTTTCTTTATGGACCTAGTTCCAAAAGCTGTAGAACTCATTATAACTGTGAATACATCTGTTGTAAAGTTCAACCATACATATTACTAAACATCTGAAATGATTCCATAGGTTTGTGACTTTCAAGAGTAGTACTAAACATTTAAATCTCTATTAACCAATGTGCAGCATGAAAGGCTGTTGAGAATGACATTAAGAACAATAGTTTCAGAGGTTTACAAAATCATATATTGTGCTGGCCTGTTCTCTACACTTTAAGGCAGCTAAATCTTCCTCTTACAATCTGTTAGTAGGTGAGGGGATCAGGCAATGGGCCACGAATGCTTCGTGCTTCAGCTACCAAACCACCTCCCCAGACTCCTCTTACCAGCCAGCCACCAGTCATCCTGCTTCTGTGCTGCAAAGATGCTACAGGCCTGAGAGCAGCACAGGAAGGGTGAAGCAAGTTTATGTGGCCATGTTCTTTGTTCCCACCATTGAGGGTGTGCTGCATCCCACAGATCATAAACAAATTGTTATCTTCACTGTAGAAAGTACCTCAGCCTTACCTAGCAAAAAATTCCAAACTGGGTAAGCGCAGAGGTACATCAAAGGTAACCCTCAAAATAAATCTA
Source organism: Melanocharis versteri (assembly GCA_013397845.1). NCBI lineage: Eukaryota > Metazoa > Chordata > Aves > Passeriformes > Melanocharitidae > Melanocharis > Melanocharis versteri. Next base: position 1,350,448 of record VZTG01001350.1, on the reverse strand, counting down.
AAGGTGACATCATCCCTTCTGTGACATATCCTCTTATATAGCATTTGTCTTCACTCCATCATATGTTTCTCTGAATCACATTCCTGTACCAGAATGGTATCTACAGACTGCACTGTATTCAAACTCACTCAGTGAACAGATTCACTATACTCATCAATTAGTCACTGGGAAATGTTGACTTGTTGTATATGCTTCTTTAAAATACACCAGGCTCCTGTCAGTAATCTGATAAACTGTCATTGATTATATTCAGGGGAGTATGTTATTTTAGACAATATGATCTCCTAGTCCTTGTGAAAGCCATCATCTTTCTTTCCAGAAACAGTGAACAGTATGATGTGGAAATGTAAGGAGTATCTGACTTATTCTCTGGTTCCCTGAAAATCTTGAGTGGTGATTTTTATCTTCAGGTGAGTGATAGAACTGTGGATTAACTTTGGATGTAATCTCTATTTTACCTGTTATACACGGGCAAGAAATCTACATTGTCACAGGAATTCAGAATTATATACAGAGGTGTTAATATAACATTTCTGCTGCAGGAGTGAAGATCTACGTGACCTTGTGTTTCCCCCCAGTTTATTTTGTAAATGAAATGTATTCAATTGCAGCCTTGCTCTGTCCATTCCTCTCTGTCTGTGCTTTTTGAAAACTTCCCAGGCAGGAAAATAACACTAGTTTAAGAAAGGTGACTTTTATGACATAGCCAAGCAGAATGACTCAGGAGAAAAAAAATTACTATAGTGCTACTCCATGATTTATCAAATGTCAGAGAATCCAGAAATGAGAGCATAGTTACAAATTCTGTATATGACAGCAAATGTTTCATTCAGATCTCATTCTTTAATTCACAGTAGACAGAAATCCATAGGAAATCAGTCTTAGGATTCTCTTTCAGAGCTATTTGCTTGGATTACTTTGAAATTTTAAGAAGGCATATCAAAAAAGCCCAAGAACTTTAGATACTTAGAGAAAGCTAGGAAAGAAATTACAAGAAATTACTAATTTCCATTTTAATTTTGTCTAAAAATTATAATTAATATTAAACCTCTGCTCATCGTGGTTTTCATTGTTATTTACACACAGTGTTCAGGGCATGCTGGGATCTGAAGATGTGAGATTAGATAACCTCCATTGCAAGGAGCTGTTTTAAGGACATTGGACATCCATTCATGTAGTGTTTATTATTTGAATTTGAACAGTCCTGGAGAAAACACTAGTGAAAAGATCTCTGGAATCACCAATATACATTAACTGGACATTTTAAGATTCTTTTTTTATTTTGCATTTTACCATAAGGGGAAAAAAAATTACAGTTCCAGAGAACATTTATAAGTGTGTTTAAATATAGAAAATGTTAAAGGAAATACCCTGAGCTTTCAACCCTAAAGCATGTCTAACAACACCATAGGCTATAATTAAGTTTTGCAGAAATGCTTTGAGGAAATATTTTCTGATCATTCAACACGTCACATAAAAAGAGTAAATCTGGCGAGTAGGTATTCATACAGCTGTGCATCTGTGCTTATACTGCCATACTCTGTATATCTCTTGATAGCTCCTTTAAGGACCCCACTAAATGGTAGGAGAGTCCCCCATAGCTAACTACGTTCATCCATTGTTCCCATACACCTGGGAAATTGTAAACTGGCCAAACACTGCCACCTCTGCCTCTTTGGCGTGTGTGAACAGCAGACATGGCAACTGCCACATCCAAATGACAACCTTTGAGTTTTCACTTTAAAGGAAAAATCAGGAAAGCTCTCACCTGGACTCTTTCCATTATCTAACATTAAAGGTCCTTCTAGGCTTACAGCCTTTTGCTTCACCTGCTCTTGATTCACTAATCCCAAACCAGGGGCAACAAACTAGCCCTGTCCCAAAATACTTTGTTTCTGTGGGATTTTCAACTCAAAGACAACAGCTTTTGACTGCAGCGTGCTTGCATCCAGAAGGCTTGGGACCTACATGGGTAAAGGGCAGATCTGTACAAGTCCTGGGCAGGGAATTATTTCTTGAATAAATAGACCCTTTTGTGAAATTTGTGAAGGAGAAGAAAAACAAAAATCATGTAAATGTTGTGTTGGCACAGTGTTTTTTTGCTTTGGTAACAAAGCACTGAGATTATTCCTTGTTTTAACTAGCTCATTCTAGAAGAGGGTTCACCATTCTAGAAGAGAGTTCACCACACTGCGCAGAATTACATTTTAATTTATTGTCAGGAATACAGCTCCTTCCTGATATCTCTCCCTGGAGCTTCTTACTGGTTTGCTTAAATGGTTCCCCTTATTTGTGAGTGTCGTCCTCAGGTTGCAAACACTTCCAGTGGGGAACTCTGGGTGGGAATTATGAGCATCTAACACAGGGCTATGGATTCTGGTGGACATCTTAAGACCGACAGTCGTAATATACCCCAAATTATAATGTAGTCTTGATACCCCAAAATTCTGGAGTTTTTTTTGTTGGGGTTTCTTTTGGTTTGGTTTGGTTTGGTTTTTCTCTACTTTCAATCAGTATATTCTGATCCATCTGATCAAGGCATTGTGTCATTGATGTCTCACGTCCCTCAATCTGACTAGTTTTAGTTTAAAACCACTTCCGATGTATTTGGCCACCATGTGGGATTGTCAGGGTCCAGCTCTCGCATGCATAAATTAAATAGCAAATAAGAGCAGGCCATGACAGCATATTCAGTTGGGGTACTTTGTGATGTAGGCTGATGAGGATTTCACTTCAATAAAGAGAACTGAACTCAATTGCAATAGAATTTAAGTTCAAATTTTTGAATAGTCAGGATAGTAAGTAAATAAACTACTTGCAGAAAAAAAAAAAAGAAACCTCAAGAATTTCTATGTGTGTGCTATTTTCAACTCCTTTGCAGAGCTCACAGGTTCTTTCGAGTGTATATATCCTTGCATTTTCTTCACAAAGGCACGAAAAAAGCAAACCAACAAATTATACCCAGAGGCAGAAAAATATAACCCTAATGAGAGTTAGAGCCTTAAGATGAAAATGTGCAGAGATTCCAGCATGCTTTTTAATTTATAATAATGAAATTTATGATTTGCAATATTAGTATCATATATAAAATTTTAATCAAAATTGATCTGGTTCACAATCTCTTCCCCATGTTGAAATTCTCAGGAACTTCAATAATGCAATTTTTGACCAGAGCTGCCTAGCAGTCAGAAACAGGATGGGAAAGACCTCTTCATTCATTGGTTTCCAACCTTAGCTTTATAAGCAGCCAGGTTGTACAATCCTGTCCATGAAATTCCCTGAATTTTGTTGTTTTGTTAATTTTTAATAATTTACTCCTCTACTAACATTTGCCCTCAGAGAAAGAAGTTGTACTTCCTCTTGTCAATAATCATTCCTCTTATATATTTAGGGAAAATATAATCTCTCCTCTTAGCCTCTGCTTTACAAATCTAAATGAGCCAAACTTTTCTTCCTTTTCTCACTCTGTGAACATTCCATGTCCCTGGTAAAACTTTGCAATACCTGCTCCATTTTACATCACTCATTATTATCAAAAAGTGAGTTGGTTATATTTATGAATTTAGGTGAGGACATGCAAAAATCAGAAAAAGAAGACCTATTAGGTCTGCATTTGCATAATTTTTCAGGTTTTTGCCCCCTGAGATGTTTCCTATTAACATGTCTTTTCTGAAATATCTCCAAACATGATCATTCTTTAATTAAAAATTCAATCAGAAGATATAAATCAGAAATAAACTTATAATCAGGAGGCAATCCCCCATGGTCATCAATTTACAGATAAAAATAACATTTTGCTTTTGGAAGTCACAAGTGAGCAAGGATTGAAGACAAATCTGAAAAGAACTGATGTTTTCCTAAAAATTCTAAAAATTTTGTATAATTTAAACTTTACTTTGCCTGTAAGAGCAGGATTTGTACTTCAGCCTCTTATACAGAAACCTTCTCTGAGTCAAAAATAAATAGTATATGATGTTTTAAGATGCAAAAGAACAACAGTAACACAGTTATTTATTTTATGAAGCCCCACAAGTTTTCTGTCAGCCTCCTTTTCGGAATTTACAACAATGCAATTGGTAATTGCATATTATACATTATTCATCCAAAAAAGTAATTTGAGAGATTTCTGTCCTAAGACATGTAAGGAATATGCCTTTTAAAATGCAAGCTTAATGGTACAAGAATCAGGTAGCTAGAATTCCGTGCATTGAAAGAAATTTGAGAGATTTAGTTGTTTGGCAAAGGATCTAAATGCAAATGAGCACCAAGATCAAACCACTATTAAAATAATCTCCATCTAGGCAATGTAGCAGAAATAGTGGTTACAAGCACAGCTAAAAATATCTACTGTGACTCAGAATCTTTGAAAATCCACAATCAAAACAGCCAGTAATGTGCACCTGTGACCCTTTTACTTGTTTTTGCAAATGCTTTACCTTCATTTCTAAAACAAACTATTTGCAAAGCAGGACCTGAAAGCAGAAGATGCCAGAAATGCCCAGCCTGCTGAGAAACAACAGGTTTTTGCTGTAACAAACGCCATCAGAGCCCCTGCTTGCATTGGCTTAAATACTACTTAAAATATGATATGGGTTGCTTGCTGCCAATGATCTCTAAATCATTCAGCAAAGAAAATATGATGGGGACCAGGAATACATAGTGGCAGCAAAAAGTGGTATGGACATTCAGGTGTTAAGTATAGGAAAATTTATTGTGAGTATTCTATCAAAAAAAAGGTATAGAATTAAAGCCTTTAAAAATTGGGTTCAATAAAGAAAATACCTCTGTATTTTTCCACCTTTCTCTCCAAGATGGAATTGAAAAATTCTGAAATATTACACTTTTGTAATTTTGAATAATTTTGTTCTTATTTTGAAATGAAATTTTAAAAAAATTACCCATATAAATTTTAAAGAAAAGGTAAGCATTTTCTGAAAAGTGAAGATCAAATTGTGGAGCAGAGATTTTTTTCTTCTTTTTGTTTCATATAAGAGGGTTTTTTTTCCTAAAAAAATCCCCATTTTCTCCCTTTAAAAAAAAAAATTAATTTGGAATGTTCTTACATAATTTCTATCAAAATATAGACAATTTCAATTTTTATTTAAGCCAGTTCAGCATTTTTATGGTAGCTGGAGAATTTGCTTATCTATTTATTTATTTTTTATAGTCTATCATCAAACAAAGCCGGAGTTGAATAAGAAATTTTCGGCAGCTGGGATATGTTTGCATTTTCTGAGAGCAGCCATGTCAGTTCTGTGATCCGGTCATTCCTTTTTTTACCTCCAGACAGAAGTACACCAACATAATGATGCTGCCTTCACCAGACAAGCATGGTTGCAATCTTCCTGATCCTGAAATATTTATTTGATTTTCAGTAGCATCAAGAGTAAAACTTCCATCGCCTTGATATTTTGCCAACAAAGCCCCAAGGACACCTGTGACAGCTAGCAGTTGTAGGTAATGCTTCATTCTAGGTAGTTATTCCTAAAGCTTACACAAAACTTGTGAAAGAAATTTGGCCGGTTATGCCCAAGGTGAAATTACAAAACCTCAAGGTAATTTTTTCACAGCGATTCCATGATTGAAGTGCTTAAAGGATACCTTCAATCAGGTAGTCAGATTCCTTCATTTTCATTAATATCTCAGCAAACTCTGCAATGCATGCATGTTTCATGGTCTTTTTTGTGCCTTCCTTGCCCTATAACATCCTCCATGCTCCTTAACATTGCTTTTGCTGGGTGCCAACCCTGCATGATGCCTGAATACAAATACTGAAATGCTGCTTCAAGTACATACTCTGACCAGCTATTTTTGGGCAGCCTATATGTCATTATATAACAGCACATATGCTATATATCTAGATTTTGGTTTAGCTAAAATAATTTTCTCCAGTGGCTTGAATTTAAATTTTGCATTTATCCTTAAACCAGCTCAGAAATTGTTTACCTTTTGGCTTACTGCAACTCCATATTTTTCTGCCAGAGTTAGAATATCAGGAATGACATGTAATATTTAAGAAGTGAGATTTCATGTTTATTTTTCAATTGGTTCTAGTTTGCATTGTGTGTTGAGATTTATTTTAAATGGTGGCACAGGTTTTCTAGGTGGTTAAAAACCATGCTTTCCAGAGCTGATTGAAAATTCACTAGGCTTTATGAAACACTGTCATGTCTTTCTTTTTTAAACATATAACTAATTCTCCTTAGAACAGCATCTGTGAGATATTATTTTCAGCAAGTCTTTTTTAATAAAGGCTACTAAAGACCTGAATTTTTAAATTTGGTTTTGTTGTTTTGTTTTGGTTTTTTTATTAATGGGTTTTACTTTGTAAACCCACATGAAAATTGCATGGAAAAAAGTTTTTAATTAGTTCCAAAGCTGCATGTTTTTCTCCATGGTATGTTCCTGTTGGTTATTAGAGGCTCCCCTTTTAAAGATGATCATAACTTGATTGCTGTTAGCTTTTGCAATAGTGGGATATATGATTTCTGTGAAATCATGGGTAATCTCAGCATTCTTCTAGTCTTTGTACTGATTTACAGAAGACAACCAGTGGCTCAGTCATGCTGGTGCATGCCGCTGGCCAGGCTCTGCTGATTACCAGAGCCTCATCTTCCTTTGTAAAAATATGACTTGTTAGAGATTACAGAGGGAAAGCAAGGGACCATATTAGATTGAATATTGATCTTAAAGTAGTATGCTGCACTTCTCTCTTTGGTTTTTAATAGCAGCACTAATAGCACAGTGCTTTTACTTCTGCACTCTGAGAGACAGACGCTTCCAGCAGCTTCCTGGTGCAGAGGACTCCACACACGCACTTTTTCCCACATTAAAAATCTCATATTCTCTATTTATTTTGGGTATGACCTAAAATAATGAAATAACAGAAAAGCCATGGTTTTCTAATTTACAGGGGCTCAGCTTGAGTAACATTGAATGAAGGCTGGAACTGATCAATGATTAATTTTATTACTGAAGAGAACTAGGAAAACCTTTCTGAAGCATTTACTACATTTGTATAGTAATATAGGCCTGTGACTGTTTTTGTAACACATTGTTCAATTATTGGTGTCTTTGAAAACGAAACAAATTAATCTCATGTATACAAATTTGCATAATGTGTGAAAGTAATGCATGAACTGAAAAAGTTTCCTATACACTACTGAGAACAGGTCAAACAAAATTTTACAGTAAAACGTTCACTTCCAAGCCCCCAACTGCCTGGCAGAACTTTCAGTAAAAGAAGTCAAGGATGGATATCTAAATTCAATGTCTAAGGAAAAAAACCTTCAAAGCCCACAAAGGGCAGTAAAAAGTAGATAACTTCAGATTGATTGGGAGAAAAAAATTGATTACAGTAAAGAAAATATCTGAGATGATGGTTGTCAACAAATTTCAAATGCTGGAAATGCTGAACTATGAGTAAAACCACATTCTGTATTCTTCTTATATTAGTATATAAGGCTGTTTTCCTTTCACATTAATAAGGAATTAATACGAAATTTATTGTTTGAAATTCAGCTATATTTTGAGTTGTTTCTTCTAACAATTCTATTTCTTACGTGCAAAACCTTTTTACAATAAAGATTGCAGACTCATCCACTGGGCAACACTTGCATTGGTGTCAGTGCTTTTTCTGTGTAGCAATGGCAGGATGAACCCTTACTGCTGTGCTCTGATCAATCTCCTCTATCAGGAGGCTGTAGAAAATCTGTGGATTGTCACTGCTTTTCTCTCATGGACTAAAAACTGCTACTCTGACCTGTCAGCAACAAAAATGGATGTTTGACATGATCAGGGAAGGAGAAAGTACACCATAAAGATAATGAAATATAGAAGGATGTATTTCCAAGGGTTTCAAACCACTCAAGTCCACTGGCCATTTCTTATGGCGCGTGTGGTTGCAAAACCCCTTGGGCGCTAATGGAATGTACAGTCATTGATAGCAACCACCAATTATCAATAATTGTGGGATATGGTTAGTCTCTTCTATAGAAATCTTCTAAATGGCTTCTGCAAGATATCTGTGTATTCAGGACTTATATGGGAGATAGGATTTTGGCCACTGGGAATTACAGTTCAGGGAAAGCTATTTATACCAAGCCTCCAAAGGCTTAATGTTTAATGAATATTAATAGCAGAAGTGGGAATTTTTATGTAACATCTTGGTTTACCAAACGTAAAGAAGCTTTTTGCTGCATAACCCTCAAATTCTGAAAAACACAGCACCACACCATCAGCTACCTCCAGAATTAACAGAGATCACACTTGTGGTTGCAAGCATGCGTATGATCCATCCTGTTGATCCCACATAATTTGCTACAACTGAATTTATCACAGGTTCTATCTAGCCCAGCATACGGTCCCAGCAGTAAGAGGAGGAGATACTATTAGAAGACAGCATATAAGGCTAAAATTTTGAAGTCTGTTCCCCTAATACTGTCCTAGAATTCACAGCCCTTGGATTCCAAATACTGAAGGCACTCCCCAACCTTTCTTTTCCCACATATGTTGCCTATGGGTTTTTCTGATCCTTTTTTGAACCTGCTGGTCTGCCTAACCTCTTGGGGTTATACTTTCCAGAAGACTACTGTCCACTGTGTCCAGGCAAGGGGGTGAAAGTACTTTCTTTCATCTTTTATTACACTTGCTGTAGTTTCACTGAGTTTCCGCAGTACTGTGGGATTTGGTGAAAAATCATTCTCATCCACTTTTCACCATATGTACTGCTTTCACGATTTCGTAAATCCCAGCCATGTGCCCCCTCACATTTCTCTTCCCATGGAAGAATCCCAGCCATTTCACTCTCCCCTCACGAGGCAGTTGCCTGCTCATGACAGTTGCCTTTCTCTGTATCTTTCCCAGCTCTGTCCTTCACGGTCACAGATGAAGCCCAGCCTCTGCTCCTGAGGATGCCTAACCCTTCATTGGCTTTTTTGACCCCTGCTACACATCAAACTGAGAACTCCAGAGAGTGGTCAACAACAACTCCAAGGGATCATTACTGAGTTGTAGCTGAAAACTCTGAGTTCAGTATCATGTAAACACAATTTAGACTATTTCCTCTAAGTCTAATATCATATGCCTTGTGATTCCTTCTCTTTCCCCTTCGTTCCAGGGATTCTGTGTAATAGTCTCAGTTATTCCTTATGGAAATCCCACATTTCTCAATCCCTATGTCTTATTTTCCTGTTCTAACAAAAACTTTCTTTGTTTTCTGTTCTCATTCCCTCCAAAAGCAGCCTCCACAGCAGGGAGGTTTATGTGCTTCACATTCATGTGCCAGAGTTCCCTGCTTTATTCCCCATACCACCACTGCTATACCCATCCTGGAATTTCTCTAATTCCCAGCTTGTTGGGAGCTGATCCCCTTTCCAATCCAAATGTACTATGAAGCATCAGTCGTCTGGTTTTATTTTTTGCTTCTTAACTGTAACCCGAAATCTCTTGCCTTGAGCACAACTGTACACATATCAATCATACAATCTTTTCTGTTGCTCTGAAGAACATCTCCCATCTGGACCACAGACTGACAGCTGGATTCTCTCTGTCCATGTCTCTCATGTGATGCCATATCCTGGGCTGCGTCAAAAGCAGCATGGCCAGCAGGTCAAGGGAGCTGATTTTGCCTCTCTACTCCGCTCTGGTGAGACCCCACCTGGAGTACTGCATCCAGTTCTGGGGACCCCCAACATAAGAAGTATGTGGATGCCTTGGACTGATTCCGGAGAAGTGCTACAAAGGTGATCAGAGGGCTGGAGAACTTCTACGAAGACTGGCTGAGAGAGCTGGGGTTGTTCAACCTGAAGAAGAAAAAACTTTAGGGAGAACTTCGGGCAACCTGCCAATACCTAAAAAGGACCTACAAGAGTGTTGGAGAGGGTCTTTAGAGGGACAGGTAGTGGTAGGACAAGAAGTAGCAGCTTTAAACTGAAAGAGAGTGGGGTTTAGATTAGATATTAGGAAGGAATTTTTAACTCTGAGAGTGGTGAGCCACTGGAACAGGTTGCCCAGAGAAGTTGTGTCCATGCCCCATCTCTGGAAGCGTTGGAGAGGCCAGGTTGGATGGAGCTTTGAGCAACCTGGTGTAGCAGAAGATGTCCCTGCCCATGGCAGCTGGATTGAACTGGATGACCTCTTAGGTGCCTTCCAACTGATATCATTCTGCGATTCTATGATCAGTCTATGATACTCAAACTTCCAAGCTCTATCCCTTGAAAATAAGTTTTGTCCTTTAAGCAATCAAAGAAAAAAAAAAAAAAAGGAATATTCTGTCTACCACACAAAAAGCTTGGGTACTCCACTACAAGGAAAAATTCCCCAGGACAGTGAACTTGAAAGGTAAGGATGCTGGAATGTACCTTTGAGTTACACAAAGAGACAGTAGAGAATCTGAATATTGCTGTCAGGGAGAAGGGTGAAAATAATGAGAGGAGAAAGCTCAGAGGGCTGAGGTGAAAGTCTGAGAGCCAGAAGCAATCAGTGGTATGTCAGAGCCTCAGTTCATCAGCAATATGGAATTATAGGAGATGCATTTGTAAAGGAAGATTTCATTAGAGCCTCCTCAAGCAATATGAAGAGAGATTGGTAAAGCACTGTGCTATGCATGGAGTGCAAAGCTGCATGTTTTCTGTGCTGAGGAATTGTTCCCCTTTTGTCTGATGGGACACAGCAGATATTTAAATCTTTGCTGCTGTGCAGGTACAAAATGCAACTCTATGGATATTCCTGCTGAACAAAACTTGGAGAAGACAGGAACAGCTTCCAGTATTCGGATGGGTGTCCACCTCTAAATATAGTTCACTGGCTGATACAGCAGATGCAGCCACCACTTACTTGCTAATGTCCAATTCGGTAATCTGCATCTGGGTGATTATGGTCTTTTGAATGCTGGAACTTACTATCTTAGGCTTTATATATGTGTATGTGTGTGTGTGTGTGTGTGTATATATGTATATATATATATATAATTTCATGCAATTTATGACACTGTGGTTTGGGTGAGGAGGATTCATTCATGTCTGTCTCTTGTTGTAAAAAGCAACTACATTTGACAAGTTCTAGAGAGACTCCTCATAAACAAAGAAAAGTGTGAGAATTATAGTATAATTACCCATATAGTGTAGATATGAGGAGAATGATAATGCAGACTGCAGAAAAAACCATGTTTTCATCACCATTATTTTAACATTCATTCTCACAATGAAGAGTGTTCTGAACTCCCTAGACAGTATGAATCCCCAGCTGGAAGCTACTCTCCTGAGACTCAGGACATCTTTCAGTCTCCTGATTTACCCAGAGCTGTGTGATGGTAAAGGTGCAAACTGTTCTAGGAAATTCTCCAGAGGCTGCCTACTGCTCCTGCAGAGCTCCAGCTGCAGCCAGAAATACATTATCCCACTGTTATCCCAAATCTGAGTCTGCATTCAGAAAACTGCCTTTTCTATTTCCCCTGCTCTCTATCTCAAGATCAATAGCTTCAGCTGAAAGAATTACATAATTTCCCCCCCTCACTTTGTACAATTATGCCTCCTGCATAGCTTACAACTTTTTGTAATACACAGTGTAATGGTGGCTGTTAGACATGGACTAGAGAATATAGTGCGTCTCATGTCTTAGGGGAACAGAGAATGAGGAGACAATTAGTGAACATGTGTAGTGGGCTGACCCTGGCTGGATGCCAGGCACCCACTAAAGCTGCTTTCTCTCATTCCCCTCCACAGCTGGACAGAAGAGAGGAAATATAACAAAGGGTTAATGAGCTGAGATAAGGACTGGGAGAGATCACGCATCAAATATAAGCATGGGTAGAACAGGCTCGAGTTAGAGACATTAATTGAATTTATTGCTAACAAAATCAGAGCAGCATAAAGAGAAGTGAAATAAAACCTTGAAAACATCTTCTCCTCACCTCTCCCTCCTTCCCAGATCTACCTCCTCCCCCAGTGGTGCAAGGAGGCAGGGAATGGGGTTATGATCAGTTCATCACCCAAGGTTTCTCCTGCTCAGGGAGAGGAGTCCTTCTCCTGCTGCACCATGGGGTCCCTCTCACAGGAGACAGCTCTCCATTAACTTCTCCAGTGCGAGTACATCTTGTGAGCTACAGCCCTCTGTGAACTGCTGCAACATGAGTCCCTCCCATGGGCAGCAGTCCTCCTAAAACTGCAGCAGTGTGGGTCAGTCTTCTATGGGTGCAATCCTTCAAGAGCAGGCTGCTCTAGCCTGGGTGCAAAGGTCCTCTCTTCACCTCTCTCCTTCCACTGGATCACAGCCTCCTCCAGGTATCCTCCAGGTGTGGGTCTCATCCACAGGTGCAGGTGGATCTCTCTATCCCTCTGGACCTCCATGGGCTGCAGGGGCACAGCTGCCTCACCATGGTCTGCAGAGGAATCTCAGCTCTGATGCCTGGAGCACCTCCTTTCCCTCCTTCTCCACTGACCTGGGTGTCTGCAGAGCTGTTCCTCTCACATATTCTTACTCTGCTCTTCTCTGGCCATAACTACAACTGCCAGTATATCTTTGTTAAATTTCTTCCTAAATCTGCTATCATAGAGGCATTAGCATAAATTCTAACTTGCCCAACCTTGGCCAGTGGCACATGCATCTTTGGAGCCATCAGGGATTTGCTCTGTTGGATATGAAGGAAACTTCCAGCTGCTCCTCACAGAAGCCACCCCCGTACCTCCCCCCCTTCTTGCACTGCCCCCCATCCCATACAAAAGCTTGGCCTTAAAAACCCAAAACAACCTGATTCACTCCCTTTTTAATACTATAATCTTTGTGACGTCATCTTTTGTTTCTCAAAGCACTGCAGCAGTTACCTACACAATCTTGTCTAATAATCTATCCCATTGTATGTCAGTCTGTGAGGGAAATTGCTTCCTTGCTCTCGCTTTATTTGACAGAACTGACAAGTAACACTTCCTTTCCTGATTATACCCACCTACGTATAACTGAGGGTTTTTTTTCTGCAGTAGTTTTTGCTGAAGGCTGTGTTAGAGTTCAGATTAAGATAAACTTCCAGTGATCTCTCATGTAAATGAAATAAATGAAACTTTTTGAGTGTAGTACTCATGACTGTACATACTATTTTACATGAAGTCGTCAGAATAGCAAGTCATTGTGATGGAGATGTTGTCTGATATTTTTTCTTAGAACTTGTTTATTTTTCATACTGTAAAGATACTTTTTTTTCCTTTTTTTTTTTTTTGTGCAACAGCAATTTTCTGTATCCATAAAAGCAGAATTCAGTAATACCTCTGAACTCCTGCTAGGGTAATACCATTTTAGGCTTTGTAGTATCTATATAAATCTAAAACAATGTAGCACTCTTTTGTTTGTTCTTGTCGGTCTTTTAGGAAGGTAGAGAATGATAAATCACGGCTTAAAAACCCCATCAGAAACTCCCATTCACAAATACTTAGGCAGCTTTTAATTTCAACAGCTCTTGTTTTTGAAACACAGCAGCGTCAGTGAGAGGTGATCATGTAATTTCTCTTGCCGCATAGATCTGCCAGCCTAGAAGATTATATTTAGGAGGGCTGTTCTTCACACTCTTCGCCTCGGACCTGTCACATTCTCATCTGACTGCTCTGAGCTTCACGAGAGAGCCCCTGAATGTTTGTCTCTCCCCAAGCCTCGTCCGCACAACCTAACGCCTCGGAGCAGGATGGAGATGTCTCCAGAGAAACACCGCATGAAAACACCGCCCGGCATCCTCTCCCTCAGTATCTAGACCTCATTTCTGAAGCTGCTGCTTCACGGGGTGGCCTGGCCCCGAGGTAAATGGCCCGGCCCCAAGGTACGCTGCCGGCCCGGCGCTGGGGTGAAGGGGGGCAGAGCCCGGCAGTCGCCCCGTCAGACGCTCCCCAGAGCCCTCCCGGCGCCCCGCGCAGCCTTGCGCGCTTCGGCGGCAGCAGCCGCAGCCGAGCGCACCGCAGCGCTCCCGCCGCAAAGGCGCGGGCAGGACGCGGGCGCGGTGGCGCCGGCATCGCCGGTATCGCCGGCATCGCCCCGCTTCCAGAGCATCTCCTCCTCTGGCTTCGCGGGCCGGAGGCCCGCGGC
>VZTG01001350.1:1285223-1336021 GCA_013397845.1 Melanocharis versteri | reverse complement strand
GAGCGGTGCGGCGAGAGATGCGGGCGGCTGCGCCGGCCCCGCGGAGAGGGAGCGATGCGAAAATACCGAGCGAGCGTCGGCGCAGCCAGCGCACCGTGAGAGTCAGAGAGGCTGCGGTGTTCAAAGGAGTTTCTGATTTAACAGATGGTACCGCAGGAAAGAAACAGTTTGCGGAGAGAAACTGTAATGACACAGGTTTTTTGCTCTTTCGTGTGACGATTTATTCTTGGTGTTCTTTCAGTTTGGAAGGGGCACAGTATTTTAACTTATTTTCGGTAACCAACAAATATCGAAGTATGCCCCGAGGTTTTTGCCTCTGAAAATGGGATTTTTTATTAATCTTGAAAATGCTTGTTTTGTTGTTCCGTTCACATGTAAATCGGTTTAACGCTCCGTGTTCCTAATATTAGGGAATGTGAAGTTCTTCACTTAACGTTGAAAGCGGCATGGTATAACTAGTTTCTTTTCCTTTGCTCTAAACCGAGGAAGGGTTTCAGAAGCTGCTTCCCTATTCAAAGGAAGCTTTTTGATGTTTGCAAAGTTGTATTGAGATAGTTTTCTAATTAAAATCGTAATAGGGGAAGGGGAGTTTGAGGAGCTTTCTGTGAAACTGATGCTTAGCGTGTCACTGCTGGAAGAATTGGAGTGAGGGCCGGTAAGGTGCTCTTGGTGAACAGTCTGTCTTAATTTTCATTTGGCTCTGCCTGTACTGTTGTCAGTCTAATGGCCCGACTTTTAAGACTTTTAAGCCATGCTTGTCTTTGCACGATGACTTAGATTTGGTGTAGTACTCAGACGTGAATATTCATATAAGCTTAAATGTCTGCATGTTAAGCCTTGTCAGAATTTAGATGCATTTTAAAATAGTTACAGACGTAGGAAAAGCCATTCCTACAGCGTATATTCTTGATTCTGTTAATTAGCGTTATGCAGTGGAGACGGGAAGACTGCTGAATTCCGTACCTCTGCAACTCTTCAACTTTTCCTGTCTCCCAAACGAAACTCCCTCACCTCCGCCCGCCAAGGCAGCCCTCCCAGACAGTAACAATTGATCTGTGGGTTTCTGAAAGCCAGGTTGTGTGATTCAGCTCTGGTTTGTGCATGAATAAACTGCTGTCCTGTCAGTTCCATTTTTATGAGTATGCAATAATGGGGGAAAATTGAATTCTTGAGTAGATACTTTTTGCCTGCTGCAAAAGACCACAAGAGAATGCAGCAAGAAAGAACAGCCTACGTTGACAGCATAGTGAGAAATAAGGAGGGAAATTCTTGTGCTTGGCAACCTGCCATTTTTCTCATGTGATTAGATTTGATCTGAAGTAATGCCAAGTATTTAAAAAATAAATTTATTTAAAATATGAGAAATCATCAAAGTTAGGATGTTAAAAATGCTTTTCCCTATGTTCTTGGAGTAATAATTTGTTTCATTATTTGTGTTGTATTTTACTGTTAGGATGCTTTAATACCATTTATTTTAGTTCCAGAGCTCATACATATTAATAGAATTATTTCAGCATCCTAACCAGATAAGGATTCTTTGATAGTCAAATCATATGCTAATAGAGCATATAAGGATATACTTGAAATTTGTGCTGTGAATTATAATTCCTGTAGAGTCTCAGTTGATTCTTTTTTCTTGTCCAGGTTTGAGCCCAACTAGCGGAGATGAGAAAATTATTTGAGTAACAGTGGGGTTACGTATTAGTTGTTTGAGAATGTCCAGATAGCATCTGCCGTGTTTACACTGCTATGTTTCTCTTCAAGCAGGAAAAAAAAGTAACTGCTCTTCTCAGTACATGTCTTTCTTTCCTTGAAAACTTTTTTTCTCCACTGTTTGCTTAATCTAAAGAAATATCTTCCATGGGTTTATTTGTTTGTTTGAACAAAGTATGTCATCTTGCATTGTAGGAAATATACATACTTATTCCTCCTGGATTTGGGGGAATAACAGAACTATGGAAAGAAATGTAAAAAAAAAAAAATTTTAGTTGAATTTCATTTAGAAACTACACCCTCTTTGGTCCTCACCTCCCCCCCACCCCCAAATCCCCAAACACTCGAACCCTAATAATAATGACAAAAAATTTTTTTGTAGGGACGTGATGATTCTTTAAGGCTGGTAGCAGAAGGCAGTAGTCTAGGATTGTCAGCACTAATCATCAGCTGTTAATTCACAAGGTCTTTGCGCACTTGTTTTTTTGATGAGCTACTGTGACTTACTTCTTTGCCTTTAGTGAGTTGCTGTTGTTTCTTAAGTTACTGTAGCAAAAACATTAAATTAAGCATACTATTGAAACATATGGGAGATGACAACCTTACAGAAGCAAACAGTTACTACTGACGAGCATGGTCGGGTGTCAGATTAGCACAAGATTGTTACGTATTTGTGAATGGCTTCACTCAGGAGATACTGATACTTTTGTTTAGTGGAGCCATGTACTTAAATGTGGGACGGTTTCCTTGCTCGTTGCAGCAGATATTTCTTACGTAGGGTGTCTCTGGCGTGTGAACTGTTGCCATCAGTGGCAGAAGGAGCATTTTGAGATGGGCGAAGAATTGCGCATGTTTTGAAGCTGGTGGGGAAGACCTTCAGGTGTTCAAAACAGTCATTGCTCTCTTAATATCATCAGGGGTATTTTGTGCCGGGGACAAATGCCTCTGTGGCTCATGTAGCAGTGAGCTGTAAATTACCCTGCTATTCTAGCATCTGCTCCAACAAGTTTTACTGAAGATTAGATTTAGATACGGAGAAGGTAGCTCCTGGATATCTCGTGATGTGTCATACAGTTTAAGACAGGAAGTTATTTAATCTGCAGGTTAAAATCTTTCAGATGGAGCAGAGCCCTCTCACAGAAAAACCTTATCTGTGGCTGCAGCAGTACAAGTTGTGAGTTTCTCCTGTACATAAACCTACTGCTTGTATCTCTCAACTACACATTGAAGCAAGTGATGACCTCCTGCTTTCTTACATTACTTTGGCAAAACAGGGATGGAAGAAATATTTAATTTTTTTTTGTTATTCTACTAAATATTCGTAGGGTAAAATCAGAGAGAGAAGTAGGGGGAAAATCGTAAACCTGTGCCAGTCTTCCACAGATATTGTACTGAGAACTAATTTGAGGTTTGGCTCCCTAACTCTTAAATGTCATGAGGACCATTCAGCCCCACTTTGTTACTCCTCAGGAATACACTAAGTATCTTTATTGTTTGAAGATTGAGAAATCATGAAAGGAGAGGGGTGCTAGACCTGGAAGCAAAGGGAAGAGAGGACAGCTATCTACAAGCTGGATGTGTGTCAAAATGGAGTTCTCGGCAGAACATGAACACAAATTGCAAAAAACACCGCCTGTCACAAAACAAAGGATTGGACTTTCTCTGAGGCAATGTGTAATGTCTTGCCCATATAGCCAAGGGATGGTAACATGAGGGGAAAAGATGGGACTGTGTGAGTTCCTTCATGAATAGCTTGAGAATATGAAAGGTGTATCAGTCTCCTCCTTATTTTCTTTTTGCGGGAGCTGGTTGTTTTCAGGCTTAGAGTGATAAGTCTAAATCGATTTATATATTTCTGGTGAGCTTTTATTTTATATATATGTGATTTGGGCCCTATTCACTACCCTCCCTCATCCCAAGGTCAGTACTTTCTGCATAATAGTAAATCAACATTGGAAGCCTGGCTGATTTGAAAAGGAGAGTTAAATGTAAAACTTGTGAAGGGGCAAGGAGATTTCCCCAGGACAGCCATGGGCATTGTAAAACTTGAAGGGACCTTGAGGAACTTGAGATGACTTGCCATGTAATAGAAACTGGATGACTCAAGTAAATTCTTGGTTGAATGAGACTGACCACTTAGAAAAAAGGTTATTCTTAATTTAAAATTTTGGAGTAAATCTCTCTTAACTCTTGTGAATGCATCCAAATCCATTGTGCGCTTTCCAGTTATTAATTAGCCTAATTTTTTGCTATTAATAACTAATTTTTAGGCTAGTGCTGTTTTTATTTAACTTCCAGCTATCGGGTCTGGCTACCAGCCTGTTCAAGGAGCTACTTATTGTCCAGCTTCTTAATAAGAAAGTCTGTATCAGTTGATGAAGGTATCTCGGTAAGACTGAGTTTGTCAAATCTTTTGCTCTTTATCTATTTTCAATCCTGTTTTATTTTTGTGTCTGGTCAGTTAGACAGTTTTCTGTCTCTTGGGATCTATGCACCTCTTGTGTCCTGGATGCAAATGCTTTTCCTGATGTGCAGTAACTTCACACACAAATTAAATGGTAAGGGCAAGAAAAAGTCAGGGCCCTAATAGGAAGGAGAGAATGTAAAGAAATATCTGATGGTGAAGAAGGTACAAGTTGTCTTATACTTCATTGATAAATCTATCAGTGGTCAACAGTGAAAGACAAATGAAAGAAATTTTGAACACTCAGCAGAGCTTAAGCAGACCATAGCAAAAGCAAGACCATTTTCTGTGGAAGATGGGAACTTTGTTAGACTGTGAATGGGAGTCTTTGCTGTGCAAGATCCACTGCTGTAGTTTACACGTTCTTCAGTAATCAATGACCAAAGATGAGCACTTTGGGTCAGCCTGGGACATATACCTTTCGATCCCTCTGAAGAACAGTTGACACATTTGCAATCATGGATGTAAGGTGTTTCTTACTGACCATGTAAAACAAAGCTGTAACAGTTCTGTATCAAACTTGGGATGACTCTGGAAGTATTGCCTCCCAAAAGTGTAGGCACCTTGTTTGTTCAGCTGATTCCGTTTGTGCGCCCTTTTGTTCCGGAAGGTGTTCTCACAGCCATCAGTACAGATTACTAGAAACCATCCTGTCTGTCTTCCATGGGTGGTCTCACCCACCTAAGCACCAAATCTGGAGAAAAAATATGCAACGTGAACACACAGCACAGCTGCTTAATTGATATGCTTTTTCCTTCTAGACATTATATATACAATTCTCATTCATTTCGCTGTGAACTTGACTTGTGGAAACAAAAGAATTGTCTGCCTCCTGTGTTCCTTCATATAAAATGCTTTTGGGACACATAGGTGTGAAACAAATTTCATAGGTAAAACATAGTTCAACTGAAGTACTTGCATAGATCAATTGTATCCTGAAATTTTTACATAAACTTTATATATGACGTGCATACAAAGATAAGACTTTGATATTATAGTCAGAACTGTTTTTTCCCAGGGCGTAACACAACCAGATTCCATGAAGACACTTCCTAAAATAACTGTAAATACATTTAAAGATACTCCTTAATCTAACCATAGCTATATAAAACCTTAATAATAAATCATATTTCATAAATAATACAGAGCATACTAAAAATGTTAGTATTTGTAGTCACTGCAGTGAAATTGGATTCACTTATGAGTCTTCTTTATACTTTCTTTCTGATTTTAAATTATTAATACTGTTCTATTTCAGAAATTGATATTTGTGTACTGTTGATGTAAACCAAATCTATTCAGTCATCTGAATCTTTGACAGTTGAATTCCAAGTGCTCTTATGCGTTTTGTTGCACAAAAAAGCCAGGGCATCCATGTTGCTGATAAAAGAATATTCCAAGATGATTGATCAATTAATATTACATCTTTTGTAGCTTCTGAAAAGAGAAACAGTAACAGCTTTTAAATCCCCGTTAGAGAAGGAAACAACTCTTATTCAGGACTACAAGAAGCAATAGCAAGAAAAAAGGATGCAATGGGAAACAAAATTATTTTTTCTTCTGGCTTTAATTCTCCATTGGGATCTTATTGTTAGTGTACATGGGTTTTCAATAATTTTCTATGGGATTCCTTTTTTTTTTCCTTTTTTCATTTTTCCTGGAGTCAGTATAAACACTAACTGCAGCAAAATGTTACAGCCGTAGGAGTAATGCTAATTCATTAGTAGTCAATCTCACTTCTACATGAAACCTCAATCCCCTTGTACTTTCTGCTTGAATAGTTTTCAAAGAACCACACTAATTTTATGTGTGGACTTAAACTACTGATAGAATTCCCACTCATACCTTCTGTTGCCATTACTATATCACCATGGCAAAAATTGTGTCTTTCTTTGCATGCAGTTTCCATATGCCAGAAAGGATGATAGTAGCAGGAATTAGCTGGTCCATGTGAAACACTTGACTGTGAAACTTCTTCTGTATGCAAACTGTCATACCTCCTTTTTATTTTTTATTTTTTCCTTTTTTTTTTTTTTCACTGAGATCTGCCTCATCTGAAATCTTACATACCTGAGTTTGTGCTCCACTGATAAGTTTTACCTGAAGCAATGAGAGACTTAGACACCTCTAATATGGGAACAGTTGAATAGCTATGTGTAAGAAATTGTAAGGAAAGTTTTGAGGTGGCACTAACTGAAGTGGCAGTAATATCTGCAAAATGACAATATTACTGCCTGTACAGCATAGCATGATATGAGAAGAAAAGTTCATTAATGTTGGTGAAATACACTGATACTGTAGTGACGATCACCTTGGAGAGGCTCGTGAGGAAACTGATACTTCTGGTATCCTAGCAGAGCTTAACTAGAGTACCTTAAGGCTGTAGACTGAACAACTCTGATCAGACCAGACACCAACCTTATCTGCTTACCCAGTAAGTGGAGTTCTCTGAGTGTTGAAACAGTTTTGGTGGAAAGAAGTGCTCTGTGACCACATAGCTGAAAATTGTGTGAAGCTGTTCATCTCTCCTTTTGGAGAAGATTGTTTAGATGCTTGTTTAGATCCGTGGTTCTTAACTGTGTTGAAAATAGCAGCCACAGTATATGAGGTGTTGGTACCTAACGAAGTCCTCATCAAACTGCAACCAGCCTTCTGAACTGTGGGAGAAAAGCTGCTTGTACTGATAATGTGAACCATGAGAGAAGAGATCTTTGTAACAGTCTGCATAACCATTAGTGAGAGTGAGTAAATACAGACAGCAGCGAGATAGAATTAAGATACAAATGGTCTTGATTTTGGTGAGTGTGATACTTTTCCTTACACTCCATAAAGGAAATAGGCATCAAAATGATGTTATATGTCTGCAGGAAGTCCAATACATGTACATCATATCCAACAGCACGAGCAGAGGTCTGCAAAGTGGTTAAACTCAGTGATGGATGTAGTGATTGTTGTTGCCCAGTGGAGGAACAGCTTGGCTGAGCGGAGTTTGCAATGTTTGGAAGGAGAGGGGTGTGGTGATGAAATGTAACCAGACATTATAGGTAGGGACCTTAAAGACCATCTAGTTCCAAACCCCCTGCCATGGGCACATCTCCCACTAGACCGGGTTGCTCAATGCCCCATCCAACCAAGCCTTGAACACTGCCAGTGGATGGAGCATCCACAACTTCTCTGGGCAATCTGTAGTTGATTATTTACTGTGGCACGGTGAACAACAAATTGTCTCACTGCAGTTCTGTCACAAATGTTGCAGTTAGTGTTGCAGGAAGTTTTGAGCGAGGCTTAGATTATACCTAGATATAAAGCTTGGCCTCACTGAAGCTTTAAAGGGAAGATCTTGCAAATATAGTAGTATTGAGAAACACCCAGAAAAGATACCCTCACCTTCCCATATGTATTTTCCCCAAGTTCCTTTACCTTCTGTTTTCTCCAGATTTCAGGGTCCTGTGAATCAGACATGGTAAAACTGTAGCACAGGCAGAATGCAAACTTGTTACTGCTCTTCTCAGAATGCCCTCAGTCGCTTCAAACCACTTCTATTTCCCAGGTACACACCCAAAGGCAAAGGTTTCCTAAGATTTTGTGACAATGGGCAGTAAAAATGAATTCTCCAAATAAATTGATATGTCATGTTGTGTTGTCACCTCCTTTGGGAAACATAAGAGACCAGTGGTTGGAACCCATGGGGCTTTCTTCAGCTGAAATAAAGGAAGTCTTGAGGAAATATGAAAGTTGTCATTGATAGGGAGGAAATTGTTCCATCTCCATGATCTCTAAATTCCTGTAACTGCTAATTGCATCCTGTTTCCTTCTTCCCCTTTGCAGTTATTTTAATTACAACTCACTATGACAAAAGTACCTGTCTCTGTTGCTGTCTGAGTGAATCCAAAAGGAAGAAAAAAAAATACTTTAAAAAAGTGGAATAAATAAAGGATTTTTTTAAAATACTCAGTCATATTGTAGATCATTTTTCTGGTTTTAGTTTTCCAAATGCATACCTCTATGTAAGCCAGTAGATCAGTAGATAATAGGAGGATTTGGTTTTAAATACCTTTCTATGAAAAGCACATTAACTGTATTTTCCAAAGCTCTGTAAATATTTTCCAGGTGTATTAATTCACATTTGCCAAGATGAGCCAGTTTTATACCTGTGTGAGGGCAAAAGCAGTCACTAATGTGTTTTAATACCTATGAGTTAGGTCACGTCATGTGAAGTGGGTGTTGAAACATTAACACAGGTTGCCCAGAGAAGCTGTGGATGCCCCATCCCTGGAAGTGTTCAAGGCAAGGTTGGATGGGGCTTTGAGCAACCTGGGATAGTGAAAGGTGTCCCTGCCTATGGCAAGTGGCTTGGAACTAGATTATTTTTGAGGTCCCTTTCAACCTGAATCATTCTATAATGATTATTAGAAGGATTTTAAAGAATAGTTTGAAAGAAAGTGGGAATAAATGAATATAAATTGTGCCAATCTACAGAAATACAGACTGATATGGTATGAGGCAGTGAAGCTGTTGTAAGCAGCTTGTAGTGTTCTAGATGCTTGTACCTGACATTTTATACTGCAGTGCTTCCACAGTGGCACCATGCAAATTTCAGTGCATCAAGCGTTCGGTTTCCATGCCAGGATTATATTACTCAAGTTTGTTTGGAGTTCTGGACTGTTGCAATTTTAAACCACTAGTGTTTTTTCATGTGTCTTTGTGTAGGAAGATTCCCATTTAATACAAATTGAATTGTGATAAATTAATGATTGTGACCAACTCTGAGCTGTAGGACATCTGAATCCTGCAAATGTGTTTATCGTTAAGATACAGGTAACTGGCTAACTTGAAAGACAATCTTATTATATCTTCCAGTCTGTTCTTGGTGCATTGTTAATCATACCTCCTCACAGGTAAAGAAAGGTAAAAAGATAGTATTTTCTCCAAAGAAAACAAACTTCTCATCCATTTCTTGGTTGTGGATTAGAAATGCAGCATTATTCCTAAAGGACTTCAGACTATAACCTTCTGAGATGCTTTCTCCAAACACACATCTATTGCCTTGTGCAAGAGCAGTTGGGAGGAGCACAGGCAAGTCTTCTTCATTTGGCTGGTAAATCATCACAGGTAAAACAAGATTACGGTCATTGTTCCTCAGCATGTGACATTTAGAAAAAGCTCCTGTTCTTTGAAACAGTAATTTTTTGTGTTACTTGTTTTGATATTGTCTCAACTAGGCTCTTGATGTTGAAGAGAACATACTTGTATTGGTGCATAAAATATATGCATCAGTTTGTTTGAAGAAAAGGTTTGACTCTGTGCAATGAGCATTTACATTTATAAAATGTAATAATGATTTAATGTATTTGTAAGAGGGCATGACTCCTAATTATGAAACCCAGCACTGGATCTGAAGTGACCATTTGGCTCAAAACTTCTCCTAGCCTACCCCAAATCATCCAGCCTGCCTCTGCATACTTTGGCTTTCTTGAATCTTTAGTCATTATGGGTGCACTTTTAGTATTGCTAATCGGCTACACTAATTTTTATTTTTTTAAAAAAAAAAGCTGATGCAAAAAAGTAGTATGTGTGAGACCACTAGGGGAATGCTTTAAGAATGGTTGTACTTTGTGAGCCTAGTCACATAAAATGACTTGAGAATGGTTAGTTAAAGGTGAGCTACAAGAACAACATTTAATTTCAACCTTAAATTAAGGTATTAACTAATAGAGCTTGAGACAGGAGATTACAGAAACTGTGGCTTAGTCTCTTTCAGAGTACTACTACATTGAAATTAATGCCTAAAGTTGTATTTTGTTTTTTCCTTCTTGCATCTTACCTGTATTTGGAAGTTCTAGTTCTGGTCCTTCCTAACAGCAGATGTTAATGTTAGTTTTTACTATGAATTTACGACCTAAACTAAATAAAACTGTACAGAGCAACACTAGTTCCTCAGTGAAACGAGGAAGTTTAACCCTTCCCTTAAAGAGCTACTTCATCAGGCTCTAGAGTCTAGGATAGGGACAGACTTTGACTGATTTTATTTTAACATATGGAAGATGCTGGATAATTTTCCCTTAAGCAGCTCTGCAAATCAACAAGTAGTGAAATATAGGTTCTTCCCATGTGTTAGTGAAGGGTCAGATAGTGTATTGCTAACAGCTTCGAGCCATGTGTGGAGAATATTCCTACCTTCTGTTCGTCTATAGAGAAGCAACCATTACATGTTTATATTTATATATTTAATATAATTAAGTCCATGTGTATTTTTTTTCCTCTACCTTCTGTCTAACTGGTGGAACTAAGCTGCCATGAACTGGATATGCATGCTACTGAGAGTATGAATTTGTAGTTTTTTCTGAATCAGTTTTAAAAGCACATAAGGCTTTTTCTGGTCCAGAACCACTGATTTTATGATTTTTTTTTACGTGTGAGTGGTACCTAAATGCTGTTCACCCCAATGGACAGAATGGCTGCAAAACATGTTGCTGGTGGTGTTGTGGTCAGAGGACACTAGAAGAGAGAACTCATTCTGTGATATAAACCCTTGAGTATTTCAGTTGTAGGATAGATAGGAACAAATGCCTCATTTTTGTTCTTTGCAGTGTCCAGCCAGATGTGGGGAGAAAAATAGCTTGCACAAGTTTTTTATACAGTAGTATTTTGTGTAACTCTTTTGTTTTGAAATTTACAAGTAGCTCTACTGTGCTTGCCAGTAAAACAAAGGGATTACAGGAACAGAGCACAACCCCCCTTCATTCTCTTCCAATTAATCTGACTCCTGCTAAAATCCTGTTTATGTTTGGAAAA
Organism: Melanocharis versteri; assembly: GCA_013397845.1. Lineage (NCBI taxonomy): Eukaryota > Metazoa > Chordata > Aves > Passeriformes > Melanocharitidae > Melanocharis > Melanocharis versteri. The sequence continues at coordinate 1,325,049 of VZTG01001350.1, read as the reverse complement.
GAATGACCTTGAAACATTGTAGGTCACAGTTCAAATCTTTTGATTGATATTGGCTTTTATACGGGGTGACCTGAATAAAAATGAGTTGACAGTAGAATTTTTGTTACTGAATTTCTCATTATCTTTTTAAGGTGTTCATTTTTTAATATCTCTATATTTGTTGTATGAAGGATAAATTTAGTATTGTGGAACCAATAATGACATTTCCCATTCCATGGTCATAGCTCTTATTTAATACTGTCAGCACAGTCATTTTTATAGATGCTCTGCATAATGTATCAGAATGGGCCAGATTTTTGTCTGTGACTCAGAAGCTGTTGTAATTATATCGGTGCAGGCAGCTACATCTCTTACTTATGAGGATATAGTCGTGGTAGTGAGTTTTCTACATGAATGGAGAATTTGTAAGCCTGCACCCACATTAAATAAATAACCTCTGACAAGTGTTGAAATTTTATTTCAATTATGTGATAGTGTTTGGTTTCTGTCAGAGGGCTCTGTTGTTCTCCAGCACCCCCATTATGTGCATGCATTTGCAGTGAATGGAAGGTAATTTGTGCCCTCATATGTTCTGTTGGGATAGTGGTGAAGTAATTGTGGTAAGAATGTGCTCTGTCAGTCTCACTCCTCTTATGCCTTGAATTGCTCTGCAAGTGCCATGGTTGAATATTGCTGAAAAAAGTGCCTAATGCAGACAGTCTGAAATTATCTGAAAACTACTTGTAATAGCCACAGTATAATACCTGAAACAGAATAGAGGAAACTGTTTGTGCACAATTACAGACAACCTGAATCACTAGCTGTTGGTGAAAAACTAGGGTGTGCATCCAGCGGGGCAGAAAAAGTAGTGACTGCCACTGTAGTTCAGCGAAGCCATATGAGTTTTTAAAACTCATAGGCATGGGCTTAATTATTACAGTGTATCAATTTTACTTGAATTAAGAGAAAGGAAGCAGTATGGCTTTACATTAACAAGATGTACAAAGCTGAACTGACAGCAGTGTCCGGTTTGGCATTTGCAAGGCACTAGTGTCCGGATGGCCTGTTTCCTGTGTGCTGCCTGTACTTTTTGGGATGATGCAGTTCTCAGGTTATGTGTGGACATCACAGCTAAGAAGGGTAATAAGATAAGCCCCTTTTGGCTAAAAAAAGAACAGTGTTAAGCTTGAGGATGACGCACATGTAGGCTTTCCTTTGGACTTCCACCTAGGACTGCAAGAGTACATAAAAATTCCTTTCCTCCTCAGCTAATGAGATTTAGGGGATTCCCATATTGGTCACCTCCTGTTTTAACCTGCTGAGAACAGTGTCCTAAAGCAGGCAGGTTTCTGGCCTTTATTCAGTGATCTGTCAAAAAGTTTGGAGGTAATATGTGATGTCTTTGCTCCATCCTGATTTCAATTCTACTCTTGTAATCCTAAAAATCACACTTCTAAACAGTGGAATGAATGTCCCGTGTCATTTTAGTAGCACTTCAGCAAGCAGCACTGTTAATAATAATATCATTCCGTATAGAGTTGAATCTCAGAATAAAAAATAAGGCATTACTTAACCTTTTTGATGGTTTTCATATTAATAATGACTTGCAAAAAAGTTAGAACATTAAGAAGCAACTAGATATATGTTTCTCAGGAAAAAGGATAGGAAAAATTTTAAAACCAATTCTAAGTTTTAATTAGAAAAATAATAACTCTATCATTAGCTTTATTACAAAGGCATAACTAGGTCCAATTTTCTTCTGTATTGTAGTTGAAATGTCCCATGTGAGCATTTATAAATCTTAAAACTCTGCAAATGGAGACTTGAATACAGGCACCATATGTTTCACTTCTGTCTTATTGATTTTAAGGTATTATCAACACTCACAAATAGAAAATTGCAAATCCATCTTAAAATTGGAGTACTTGCCATTTACATGATATTCTCTCATGAGGCTTCTCTATCTGAGATCTGTCTTTTCAATTACCATTTGCTGTCATTCAACACTTCTTGCACTTTAATTTTATAATGCAAATATCTCTGAATCCATCCAAGTTTATTTCAGTCCCTGTTCTGTTTCCATACTGCTTTCAGTCCCAAGTAGTTTTTAGGGAATGTTCTCAAGCAACTTGACTGGTAAAGGCTCAGAAAGCAATAGAAACAGTTCATAATTTCAAGGTTCTCTGAGAAAACAAAATAATTAGATTGCTTTTCTTTTGAATCTTTTGTGGAATTACAGCTTCAGAAGATAGAAACTAGGGCTTCAACAGAATTTAATTGTCTTGGCATAAATTATCTTCAAAATAAGAAAACTCCAGTATTGGTAGCATTTGTAGCATTCCTAGTGATAAAAGCAAAACATAATGACTTAAGAGTCTAAGCGGTGCTTGTGGCTCCTGTCTTACGCTTGTACGTGTAATTGGCCAGAAAACAAAATACCACAATAAAAGGTTCATATTTTTGGCTACTCTGTTTCAATGATAAGGTCAAAGCAGTGTAATGTCTGTGCTGACATTTTTTGCAGCTCTAAATCTTGGGTGCTAGCTGTTCCTAAATAGAATTAAATTCAGTCATTTCTAGACATGATTTTCTGCAATGATAAATTCTTCCTCATTTTTGGAAGTTAAAAAATACTTGGGTCTTTACTGAAGCCAGTAAGAGCTGGGTGTGGTGATGACTGTTGAAATCAGACGGAAAGTTGCATGCCAGGGCAGAGTATACACAAGGCCTAATCTCTCCTGGTTCCATCATTTAATTCTGCATAGCTAAATTTGAACTTTGCTCTTGAATCTCCCAATGAAGGTGTCTATCTTTCTATCCATAGATGACACTAACTACTTGACATACTACCTTATTTTCTTAAATTCAATCCTCACAAATAGCGTGTCTTTATTTTTCAGGTTAATTTTGAAAATGGCACCGTTTGTTCTCGTGTTTTGTAAGTGGCAGTATGGGTAACTCAATTCAACCCTTTAACTTCTTTTTTGTTTGTGTAGATGTTATAGGAAAACTAAAAGCAAAGAGTTATTCTTAGGTGTTTGGCCACAAAACTAGCTATTAGAAGCATGCTAACAAACTGAACATTTTTTTCCAACGAGATATTTTACAGTGATCCTTTTGGAATCAATATAACCTGCTTTTAAATTTCTCTAGTTGTGGTGTTAAAATTCCTGAGTATCTAAATGTGAATCTTACATCTCCTACTTTTGAAAATGCTGTAGTTTTAGTCAATTACTTTCTTGTCAGTGTGATTCATGTATTTTCTACAATATCTCTCATTTGACAAAGTAAACCTGTGTGCTGTTTCATTACTGGAGTGATGAATTTTAATTTGCTTTATATTTTAATTTCTTCCTGAGAGTGACTTTATGACCTCAGTTTTATGAGTCAAGAAGCTCCCTGCTGTGAAATCAGTCTGCTTTTTCTATTTGAGTGAAGCAAATTTCTGTGTACAGGATAAGCACTGAGCTGATTTTACAGGCTTTTCTTAGGAAGTTTGATAGGGTTTTTTGACCCAGCTCTGGTCTTGTCGTACTACATTGCCTTAGAACTCCTGTAGTCTATGTTTTAGTGAATGGTCTGATGTTAATATCTTGAGTCACTCATCATATATGTCCTTTCAAGTGCTTAGGATAAAGACTTTTAGAAGGAGCATGTATTTAGGGTGGTTAGTGCAACCTAAAATGTTCTATTCATCTCTGTGCTTCTTCCTCTGTTCAGAATGGAGTGGGTATAATTTTGGCAGCAAGATTTCATGCTACTTGTTATTCATTAAGTTGAAAACTCCATCTGGAGAAGATATTAATCCAAACTGTTATTGTGGTGCAGCTTGTTTTGAAGTTATTTGTTTTGGACTGGGACTGCTTGACCAGTGGTATGTTAAAGAGTGACTCCTTTGGAAATCTCTTTTACTATATTTAGGTGTGTATATACAGTTTCAGTTTGTTTCATGTCCTATTTGATCTATGTTGTCTTGAGCACGTCTGTGACTTTATCTCTCTCTCTCTCAAACATGTTAATTTTCCTATGGATTCATCTATTTTATTAACTTTTTTTCATTTGACGAAGTCAAAAATAAAATTGCTTTGACCTAGGTTTCTTGCAAATTCTTTAGGTTCTATTGCACATACTACTTGGAAATTATAGTTTAATTTGAATGGGAAGGTTTAATTTTTTTTTAAATCGCATTTTGGCTGTCAGATGAAGTATTATGTCGCTCTTCCATGTGCAATTGAAAGTTGGTAATTTAGAGTCAGCCTTTTGTGAACTATTTTTTACAATATTTAAAATCCCAATCATAGAACAGAGGATCACTGTGAAGTATTCATGGAGGGAATAGTTTCTTCTGCAGTTGCTAGATTGGTCTTGAGATCTTGTTTCTTATTAAAAAAAAGAAGCCCAGCAGCATCCTTTCATATCAGGAAGAAAACTAGGGAAAAATGTAGCATTGAGATAAGGCAAAAAAAAAAAAAAAAAAAAAAAAAAAAGAAGTTCCTCAGCAGCATCTTGGAGACAGTCTTGTGAGTTGCAGCTTTTCATTTTAGATTTAATTTTCCTTTGTAAACTGCTTAGGGAAAAAAAAAACAAAAGATAAGACTATTTTAGCAGAAAGGATGATCTCTTCTAACTTTTGCCTGTATTTGGCTGCTGCAAAATACCATAGTTAGGTTGTAGACATATAGCAGCAAATAAAAATATAATAGTTTTAAAGATAAGCCTAATCACAGACAAAATCTGATACTCCGTAGACTCTGCGAGTGACTTGCCCTGTGTCCTCACAGTCTCATGGGAGTGTGCTCCTTCTGTACAATCTTCCTATTTTCCAAAGTTTGCCTACCCCTCCTTTGGGCTGTAATTTTTGGCAAGGATGCCTGCTAGGAGGCCCTTGTAAGAGAAGGTGTGGACCTAGAGCATGCTTCTGCCACCATTGCTTGCCGTCTGGGCTGCTTTATTCACCTGTAGTTCATCTTCTTAAACATATGTACTGATAGTTGTTCCTTTCTATTTTTTCTCCTGTGTGTGTTTGTGTACTCATGAACCAGCGTGTCATGAACAGTGATGGTTTGCATTCTCTAACCCAGGAGCAGACTAAGGGCTTAGGGTAATTAATATTTAGTTTATTAAAAGGCAGAATATGTAAACTCACATTTTTCTCAAGTTTTGTGTATGTGTAATATTGAGTCTTTAATTTTTATCATCTTCTGCACCGTTAATTTAATCTTAGTGAAAGGAAGGATGTCAGTTCTAAAAACTACATTTAGAGCTGTGAAAAACAGCATTCACTGCAAAATGGGATATCTGATTGAAGAAAATATGCTTCTGAACAGTGGTTCTGGTTCCCAAAAACACAGGCCCACTGTAATACCCTGTGGTAGGGTGACAGACAGGGCAATCCAGGCAATCTGCTTGTCTCACTGTCATTTGCTACATATACTTAGTCCTGAACGACTTAAAAGGAAAACCTCCATAAGTGGGGTGTGCGCCCCACTAAATTTAAGCATTTAAACGTGGTGGTTCTGTTCATTCATTGCTGGCCAAAGAGTTTTTAATTCTGGTTTGCATACATACATGTGCTGAAGGCCTAAGTTATTGATAAAATATAGTAACTATTTTTTCAACCTTCGGAAATCCATTTAGGCAACAGATGAGATTACAGTTGATGTACCTGGATAGATCAGCTGTGATTCCTATATATCTTTTTGGAAACATTGTACACGTTCTGCTGTAAATTCAGGAAATAGGCAGGTAGCTCTTAGTGAAGTTTACAGTGTCGAAAACAGGGAGACATTTGTATTCTTTGGGCTATGTTCTTTAGCTATGGCAGGATGATAAACAGAAACTCCATGTTAATCTGACTTAGTAAGGAGCTTTCGGGATGCAAGTTAGCAGATTTGTAATCTGACTGTTTGTAAACAGATACGGTTGTTGACCTTCACTATAGCTTCAGAAAAGCATAATACATTTTCCCCATTAGCTAAATTGCACAAAAAAAAGTGGAAGCCAGAGCTTTCTGCCATAGATTTCTCGAATAACTGCATTATCCCATAACTGAGGGCCTGGTGCTGTTTTCATGTTCTTATGCAATGCTTTTAATCCTCAGTGATCGACATCCTTTAAGAATCAGTGTCCAGTGTTTCACTCCCATTATTTTTATGGGCTCACAGTACACATACGCTTGTGCTGCTTAGAAACCACTGTGTGAAATAAATTGATTATTAACAAGCTATATTTAAGTGTTCCCCCACTGGACCTGTTTTCTTTTTCTATTAATTCTTTATTCTTTTTTTTATTATGCAAAATAAATCATGCTTGTCATTTAGCTGGCTAAAAAAAGGTGAACACCAAACTCTTAAATTCTACTTCTTTAAAGTGCTGAGTGTTAATTGGGTTTCTCAGTAGAAACTGTCTTGAGAGGCAATATGACTATATTGTAATTACGTGAAAGCAAAACATCTGCAAGACTGAAGGAACATCAAGTAGGTTTGTTTTCTAATAAGGTACTTGAAAGGAATTAAAATTATTTTAAAAATATTACTGCTGTGGCATGTAAAATAGTAATCCAGTGGCTTGTATCTTCCATTTCTTACACAGAAAGCAGAAGTTGCTTAGTGGGAATCTCAGAGACGTCTCATCCTTGGAAGTTTGCTTGCGTACCTTTTTCTTTCTAAGATTAAACCAACCGAAAAGGTGTCAGGTTGGGTAATATTGTTTTTATCAAATTTTATCAAGAAAATAGGACCAGATTTCACAAAGACTGCATATTTTTGCATTTTCCTCAACCCAGTTTATGCCCTGTCAATCATATCTATTCTTGTGTCAGTGGTGCTTTAGTTTGGCAGTGGGGTGATGGCATTCCTGTTGCATTTTGTACAGGAAGTTGGGTCCCTGGATGGCTTTTCATATTGCATGCCCATTCAGAGTATCAGCACTTGATCCATGAATCCTAGCTGCAGAGTGAGGGTGTAGTGGTGACTGTGGATCTAACAACTGCTCTGTAGCAACTCATTTTCCTTCTACATGACCTTTTTAGCTCATGATTTAAAAACATCAAATCCAGAAACATGTAGCTAGACAGTGTGAATGATTCAGAAGTGCTGGCTGCAGCCATTTCCCCCTACTAATAGAGAAGTAATCCATTTACTCTTACTTCTTTTTTTAAACCAAAAGTATACCTGAAGCTGACCAAAGAACACATGGCTAAGTAATATCTTTATTGGAAGAACTTTAAATTGATTTTATATTCACTGATTTGTGAAGTCTCCCAAAGTCTTGCAGGAGGTGCTGTATCTCTTTACGCTTAATGGACCCCTGCATCTTCCCAAAGAAAAAGAATAGGCTCTGATCCTGGAGAACATTGCACCACTGCGAAGGTGGCATGCAGCACATCATGTCCTGGCACATTGTGTCTTGCAATTAGTGGACAGATACTCTGTAAAGCATAACTGGGGAGCTCTATAGCAGACTGAAGCATCTGTCACACCTCCTCGCTATCCTGGCTTCATGCCTCTTGCATCTCTGATATCAGTGTTGCCTTGCATCACTAGAAAAGCTGACAGGCTTCTGGAAGGTATTTTGGGTCTTGCCTTCAGGTGTTTTAGTCCTTCACTGAATCTGCCATTACTCAGTGTGGTAGAATGCCAACTGCTGCCGTTTTAATTCACACTAAATAACAACCGAGTTCATTGAGGTGAGTGGAACTACTTAATTAGGAGCAAATCTGTAAACAGAGTTTCAAAATCTGATTCAAGGTAATCTGGAAGAGACTTACTGAGAAACAGGAGGATGGCCATCTTGCAAAACACTACCTTTTTCACTCATGTGCATGTGAGCGCAGAAATACCCATGTGCACAGCACCTTTGTAGTGTCTCTAATGGAAAAATTGCAGTCAGATGCAATTTGGCTTAACATGCTATACTGTGGCCCAATATTCGTAGAAAGATTTTGGATCTGAATTACCCATTTTTCTGTATAAAATTATTTGCTGTAAACACTTTTGTTTTCTTTTTTCATCAGCTAATTCTAATGCCCTGTGCTGGTTTTGCAATACGAATAAATGATAAACGAATAAATGATTTTTGTGGGTGCATTGGCGTTTGGCCAGCATCAACCCATCACATTCCCATGACTGACTTCAATGGCTTTAAACTGAGAGACAGTAGATTTAGATTAGATATTAAGAAGAAATTCTTTTCTGTGAGGATGGTAAGGCATTAGAACACCTTGCCCAGAGAAGTTTTGGATGCCCCATTGCTGCGAGTGTTCAGGGTCAGTTTGGATGGGGCACTGAGCATCCTGGTCTAGTGGGAGGTGTCCCTGCCCATGGCCTTGGGATTGGAACTGGATGGTCTGTTAAAGTCCTTTCCAACACAAACCATTCTATGATTCTGTGACTTCAGTTCAGCTTCTCCAGCCATTTTAAGTAAGCAAAATATATTCAGTAACAGTGATGATTGGTCTGCCTATCATATAAGGAACGAGGAAGCAGTCTGTAGTATGTTAAAGACCTAAGTGTTTCCTGCTTATATTCAGTTTCTGGTTTGGGAAAACAAGATGTCATAAATGGCAGAGTTCAGGAGAGAACTGCAGAAGAGAGGTAATTAAGCAATGACTAAATAAAAACTGCATAATGGAAGGAAACTTATTTTGGTTCCCTGAACATGACACAGAATGAAAAATGTTTACCAGTGTTCATGACTAAAAAGAAAACCAGGTCATTCTGCCTTTTCTGCCTTTCTTCCCTTCCACTGCCACTGTAAACACTCACTCCTAACAGACCCTCTCAAACAGTTTTGTGTTTTTAGGCATTATCTTGCACGTCATCATGCTACTACATGCTGCCTTCCCTACTGAGAAACTATTATAGCACTCTGGACAATAAAGGCTGCCTGCTGTGATGAATGCTGGCTACCCAAGGGCAATGACATCCTTCCTGACTTCACTTCTGAGTTCCTGACTGTGCCTCCCAGCAGACCTGTATGAAAGATCTCAAGAAAATACTGATCCTCAGTTCTGTTACTTATTCTTAGCTGGTGAAATAAATAATAATAATAAAAAAAAAAAACTAAAAAAAGGAAAAGTGTTACACTTTATTGTTGTGTACAAAGTAACCAACTAACGAGATTCATTTTGTTAACAGGCAAAAGGAACTACAAGTTAACACAAATGGAGGGAAAAATATTTGTTTAGTCTTCTCTATACAGCTTGGTGACTTTATTTTTAATTTTTATTTTTTCTCAAGGCTTCAAAAAATGTATTTCAACATCTGACTTGTGTATGGTTGCTCCAAGCTGCTCATAAATAAAGCTGATCAAGACTTCTTATTGATCAGATTTTGATTTCTTCTCTCAGACAAAATAAACCCAAGAATGCCACATTTATCTGCTTGTAGGAATATTCTTTTCATATATTTAGATAATTGCAGCAGTAGTTTTATCGGTTCTTGATGAATTTGGAATTTCAAAGTATTTTTAAGAGTCAATTTCTTTCTGTTATTGTTGTCTGATGCTTGATTTTTATTCATTTTACATTTAGCTTTTGGTTTGATTGGTGTCTTGAAAAGTTTGTTACACAAGTTGTAGCATTCTGATTAGAGAGATTTGGAAAAATCCTTTAGTTTTTTTTACATTCTTTAGTTTTCAAATGCTGTTTTTAATTTTTTATCTTAGAAAAAGAAGACTGCCATGACACTGTCTCTCTCAACAGGAGGAGGATGACTGTTGAGGGTAAAAAAAGTCTTAGGGTCAATTCAATTATCCTACAGTGTTTTCCTGCTCTTCGGTGATGATGTGCAGTGTTTTTGTTACAACACAGCTATGCTAGGCTTTTGCCTGTTTCCATCTAACAGGTTGTTGCTAATTCTTTCAGAACCTACTATGCAACATACATATTTGATTCCTCAGGAAGCAAAGGCAAGCAGAGTGACCTATTTATTGCTTGTGTCTTACCCTCAAAACCTGTAGTTAAGTCTGACTTTATTGAAGTTGTAGGCTCTTGCAGCGTAGTGATATGGACATACGTGCTCTTGTCCGAACAGAACATTCCAATATCTAGAACCTGCAAAAAGCAATGCTTTCCAAAGATTCTTAAACGGTTGTGATAAATTTTGTTTTAGAATAAGGTGCCAGGAAAGAGATGCAAGAACACTTTCACTTGCACTCACTGAGCGATAGTCTCAGTTTTTTTAATTAGGTGTGCCAGGATTTGCAGCGTGCCTGCAGCTTGCCTGGTATTCTGGCTTGCTGAAGGCTATGGCATCTCTACAAATTGGATTTTCTGGGCTCAGCTCCCAGTGTGGCATTTTTGCACTTTTTTAGGAGATACTCTCAATTGAGTCCTTTGAAGCTATTCCAGCAGTTGAATATGACCCACTCCAGGAGATTTTACCCCAAAATCATTAGCTTGGCCCGTATTCTTAACCGGCTGTAATCAGTCTTCCATATTACCCAAAATGCTTATTCTGGTTGCAAAATCCTGTAATGTCTACATTATCCTTGACAATAATTATTTTCAGCAGTTCTAGTAGCCATCTTTTAGAGTGCCAGGGATGTGCCAGAGCCAACAGATACAACAGTCTTACCTCTTGTGATACCGTCTCCCTAAAAACATCCTAGAAATAAAGGTTGTAGATCCTATGTTTGAAGGTAGTTTGGGACCTGGTCTTCATTATGGTTAACTGATATCTGGGCAGCCTCTCCTAAAGCCTGCAGAATAGCCATCTGTGTTTGGCATATCTGTAAGCCAGAGGGGCTGATGTCTGAGCTGGTGTGCAGATGGGGAATTCATGAGCACTTGAGAAAATGTAACCCTGAGACTGATGTCTCCTGCAAAAGTTGTAACTTGAGAGACTGGATTAAGGTGCCTCTTAGTGTATCCATTCCAAATATTTTGAGAGAAGTGATTGCTTTTACATGGATTTGAGGTAAGAAAGAGCTTTCCAAAGATAAACATGAAATAAATTTGGTGAAATCTAAGGCTTATGTTTTCTTTTGAAAATCTGCATTTAAATGTTGATAATGTACTCTTCTGCTGCAGCACAGATTTTGAGAGTTACACTGAAGATAAGCATGTAGTAATCTAATTTTTCTATTTTGTTTTCATCTTACATTGAAGTCCACTAGTGACTTCTGGAAAACCCAACTCCAACAGAATAACAATAGTAAAAAGAAGGGGGAAAAAGGCTCTTCATTCTTGTGACACAGGACAAGTGCAGTTCTCACAGGTGCTGTTGTAACTTGGGACTATGAGCTACAGGCTGTTAAGTGCTCTGCTAAACCATGTCTTTGATCTAACAAGTAAAAATAAGTAAAAAATAAAAAGACATTTGCCTAGTAAAAAATTGGAGGTTTTACTCTTACAAAATAAAGGGTTTTGTTTTCTGAGTCTCCAGCAGATCACTGCACTTCCAGTACCAGCACATATTTTGTTTCTCTCTATTGGTCCTACATGTAACAGTTGGTATTCAGCTTTGAACATCAAATATGGTCCTTTGCATCCCAGAGAAAAATCTTTGGTTGTGGAGAACCCTTGGTGGTTTCTACTGGACACCAAGGTAATGACATGTACTGCAGAGGGGCCTCTGCATGCTTGCAGTAGTGACCTACAGACCTCATGACTGACACTTCATTTATCCTGCATCAAGGCTACCCAAGAGATGCTATCCAAACTTTCCAAACAGTTAAAATGAGCTGGGATTTTTTCATGGCTTTGTTTGTTTGTTTGTGGGTTAGTTCCCCTTCATTCAGACCATGTATCTTGTACTCTTGGCAAAAAGGTCTTTTTCCCTGCAGAGACTGGGTGAAGTATTGTACCAATAGATGCCAAAAGACATCTCTCCAACTCTTATTTAGTCTTGGAAGAGAATCAATTTCATTGTCAAATTTTGGCTAGTAAAATTAGGCACGTACAGAGCTCATTCCCTGCTCTTTTTTAATTTCAGCAAATTATGAACTATTAAAATGATAATAAAACTTCCTTCAACATCCTTGCACTGATTAGACTTCTTATAGTCTGGTGGTGTCATAAACCTCTTGCAGCAACAGGAATACCATCATTGGTGAATGGAGGAACCCTCGTTTAAGCTGTAGAACAGGCACAAGTGTTTATTTTAAAGATCTGTAATTCCCATGTTTAGCCTTCTGCTGGGAGGAGTTAGATACCATGCAAAATTTTCTTGGAACATAATTCCAAATGCCAAATTAAATATCTTATTTTTTATTAATAAACTATTTGATGTGAGTAGCCTTACGGGCTGTTCATTCCAACAGCCTATGTGGTCTGAGAGATGTTTTTCTATACTTGGAGGGATCATATTAATTCTCAGCTTTAACTCTTGGTGTCTGATCTGCTACCTTCCTAATCATAAATTTAACGTGTCCAAATGCCAGATTTTGAACCTAGGACAAAGTTACACTGGGCACGAGTATGAATTGTGAGAGGAGTAGCTGGAGAGCCGTGCACAGAGGGATCTGGGGTGCTGGATCTGGGGCAGTGTATCAGCGGGAGTCAGCAGTGTGCCCTGGCAGCCCAGAGGGCAAACTGCATCCTGGGGTGCATCAAACACAGCGTGACCAGCTGGGCTAGGGAGGGGATTATCCCTCTGTATTCAGAGTTGGTGCAGCCTCAGCCTGATCAGTGTGTGCAGTTCTGGGCCCCACAATTTAAGAAGGACGTGCAGGTGCTTGAATGTGGCCAGGGGAGGACAATGCAGCTGGTGAAAGGGCTGGAAGTCACCATCCTGTCAGGAGTGGCTGGGGACTTTGGGGCTCATCTGGTTTAGTGAAAAGGAGGCTGAAGTGTGGCCTTCTTGTTCTCTACAGCTTTCTGAGAAGGGGAAGGGAAGAGGGAGGTGCTGAGCTCTTCTCTGTTATCCAGTGGCAGGATGTGTGAGTGTGGTTCAAAGCTGCACCAGGGGAGGTTCAGACTGGACATTAGGAAGCATTTCTTTACTAAGATTCACCACTAAGGGTGGTGAAACACTGAAACAGGCTTCCTGGAGAGTTGATTGATGCCCCGAAGCTGTCAGTGTTATAGAGGCCTTTGGACAATGCCCTCTACAACATGCTTTAACTTTTGGTCAGCCCTGAATTGGTTAGGCAGTTGGACTAGATGATCACTGCAGGTCCCTGCCAACTGAATTATTCTATTCTGAAATATTTTCTGACTTTGTCATGTGACTTAACCCCAGTTGGCAACCAAGCCCCACACAGCCCCTCATTCACTCCTCTCCTGGTAAGATGAGGGGGAGACCTGGATGAGTAAAAGTGAGAAAACTCATGGGTTGAGGTAAAGACAGTTTAACAGGTAAAGAAAAGCCACACATGCAAGCAAAGCAAAACAAAGAAGTTATTCACCACTTCCCATGGGCGGGCAGGTGTTCAGCCATCCCCAGAGAAGTGGGACTCCCTCACATGTAACAGTGACTTGAGGAGACAAACATTACTTTGAATATCCTCTCTTCCTTCTTCCCCAGCTTTTTATGCTGAGCATGATGCCATATGGTCTGGGATTTTTCATTGGCCATTTGGGGTCAGCTGTCCCAGCTGTGTCCCCTCCCAAATCTTTGTGCACCCCCAGCCTCCTCGGTGGTGGAGTGGGACGAGAAGCAGAGAAGGTCTTGGGTCTATGCAAGCACTGCTCAGCCATAATGAAAACATCCCTGAATTATCAACATTGCTTCCAGCACAAATCCAAAATACGGACCATACCAGCTACTATGAAGAAAATTGACATTATCCCAGCCAAAATCAGCACAAACAAACCTTAGCAATTCTGTTCTCCCACGTTTTTAAGCTACAGACAGGTTTTTTTGTAACTTTCTTTGTTGAATGTCAGAGAAATAACAAAATTCACTGGGACACATTGAAGTGGTTACTGGTTTTACTACTCTTTGTCAGCCCTTGTCTATGAAGAAAAAAATGAGATGAACGCACAAAAATAGGGAAGTGATCAGCGCACTGCATGGCTGGATAATGGAGGAGGTGATGGTCCTGCTCCACTTTGCACTGGTGCAGCCTCACCTGAGTGCTATGTGCAGTTCTGGGTGCCACAATGTAAGAATGATAATAGGCTTTGCAGATGGTGAAGGGTCCAGAGGGGAAGCCATACAATGAGTGACTGAGGTCACTTGGTCTGTTCAGCCCAGAGAAGAGGAGACTGAGGGGAGACTGAGGGGAGACATCATCACAATCTACAACTTTCTCATGAAGGCAAGTGGAGGGGCAGACACTGATCGCTTCTCTGTGGTGACCGGTGACAGGACCCAAAAGAATGGCCTGAAGCTGTCAGGAGAGGTTTAGTTTGGATATCAGAAAAAGGTGGATATCAGAGGGTGTTTGGGCACTGGAACAGCTCCTCAGGGAAGTGGTCACAGCACCAAGCCTGACAGAGTTCAAGAAGTGTTTGGACAATGCTCTTGGGCACAGGGTGTGACTCTTGGGGATGGTTCTGTGCAGGGCCAGGAGTTGGACTCGATGATCCTTGTGGGTCCCTGCCAACTGAACATATTTGATGGTTCTATGATCTGTTCCTTGCACCTATGTTTATAAAGCTGCTACAGAAAGGTAAGTATGACATAGGTGCTAATTCAGAGATTTGGAAAACTTGTAGCAGCTCAGGACTGTGCAAGACCTTTCTTCGGTTGTCTTTCTGGTCAAAGACTGCATTGCTTTTGTAGAGTATGAGATTCTGGCAGTCTAGATCTGACTTTTTTCTCTTTTTTTTTTGGCAGGGGGAGGGCAGTAGAGGAAGTAAACTGAAGGCTGCAAGAGTTAAAAGACAAAAGGAGACATGTCAACAAAATACAGAAATATCTTGCATTCTAGGGGATTTTCAGAGCTTATCCGAAGATGTAAGGGATGGGAAAATCATTTTAATCTCTTATTCTTTGAGTTGGTTTGTTCTTACGAGCTCTTGGCCTGAGGACAGCAGAGGTTAACAGCAGTTCAGTATTTCCTGTACATAACAGTGAGCAGGGTGATGGTAGTGAAACATACTGCATTCAGACTACCTATTCTAGCTTTAATGTCAAAGATATTTTGGCCCCACAGACAATTGACGGACTAGATATTTTATTGTTTTTATTTATTAGTCAAACCTTAACTCATACGAGCTTAATGGTTTCCACACTAAGATATATAGGAAGCTGGCTGAAGCAATCACATTAATAAATTCTTTTTGAGAAGTGTGATATATTGCTGAGTTCCAAGAATTTACAGAGTATGAGACAGGGAATGATGCTGTGTAGGAACACTAGGAAAAAATCCTGAGAGAAGAATAGCAGAATGAATGTTAGCTACTGATGTGGACTAATGAGGAAGAAGAAAAAAAACCAAGATGGAATTTAGAACCAGCGTTGCCATATGCAAAATAGTAAATAATTCCTGTCTTACTCCAGTTTAGGGCATCCACAGTTTAAAATAGGAATAAGGGTGATCAGAAACCTAAAAACATAATGTCTAGTAAAAATTGAATTTTAAGTGGATGTTTTGCGTAAAAAAGAAACACACTGGGGAGACACGGGAAAAGCACTCAAATATGTGAAGTGCTTTTGTGAGAAAGAGTAAGGAATTGTTCTCTGTGTCTGCTGGGAAAGTAACAAATAACAGGCTTGAGTTGTGGCAAAGAATTCTGTTTTCAGGAACAAATATCTAATGTTTAGAATCACAAAGAATTTCAGGTCATACAATCTCCATCCTTTAGGGTTTTTAACAGCAGGTTATAGTTAGGTCAATATATATTAGAAATGGCTTAAATACATCATATTTTGCTTTGGGAAAAGATTAAAAAATAAGTAGTGTCCTGATAACTTTTAGCTGTTTAGTACTCTTCTGTGTTCACTTAATTTCTGACACTCCTGTGATCCACTTTGTTCCACCTGTCTGCCAAATAGAGCCTTACAAAGTTGGGCATGACCTTGACTGGTTTCAGTTTTGGGGTACTACTGTTTTGGGGTTTTTTTCCTCTATTTTTTGCTGACTTTATAAAATAAATTAAGAATAATACTAAGAATAGCATCTTCTGTGAGAGTTAATGTTGTAACTTCTTGGAAAGAAAAACAGTAGAACTTGGTCTGTTGATCTTTAGGAGTGGGAAGTTCGAACTGTGGCTGCAGCCAGTGTTCTTCAGGGTGGTACTGGCAGAGGGAAATTAGTGAAGAATCACCTTTAGAGGCCACAGTCACACATGAGCCTTTTGTGTTATGATAAATCCACCTTAGCTACAGCTGTGCTTGGTGGGTGAAAGCTGCATAGTGCCAAGATGTGGAATACTTTAGTTATTTACCAAACTGAAAAGGTAAGCTTTGACCTAAAAGACCTCTTTACTAGTTCTTACAGATCTGGCCCAAAATTTTGGTCTGAGAGTGACACAGTCTATAGGCAGCAGCACTCTTGGATCTGATTCTAGCTGAGAACTTCACTGTATAGCTTTCATCTTCAAAAGGAGCAGAAGTAGAAAGCAGCAAAACTGGATCTATATAATTTGTGAAAGGAAAATAAGGTACTGTAAATATTTTGTATTGTCATTTCTGTATTTGTGACTTTCAAAAGATGGAATGAAAACCATTAATGTCATTAAGTGAATGGTATTGAGACGACCACAGTGATTATGAATGAAAGGGATATTTTGGTGTTGATAACATAGGAATAAATAGACTTGGCAGCTGATTAGGGGAGACTTAGTAAGTGAACTGAGAAGAGCTTTATTTAATACACTTAGGAAAACCTGCATTATCATATCTTGGGATATAGTCTTCAACCAGCTAGTGACTAAGCACAAATACTCTTCACATTGTATTGAATAAATGTCATGCTTTTTATTTTCTTCTTTTTGAATAACAAGCTAAACGAAATGAAAGTGTTTGAGTGTCTATTTAATAAGAAATTGATATATTGAAATCACTATTTCTGTATAGTTAAGAGACATCTTTAATTTAGGTGTAAGTAATTACCACTGGAGCTGTTGTTAAAATGGAAATCATTATCATGGCATTAGTTTAAAAGTCAAAATTTGAAGAACAGGATTTATGTATTCCTAAGATGAATCTACTACTGTTGTTGTCTCTAGCATCTGTAATTAAGTACAAAAACCCCCTGTTATGCCTCTTTTTATGATAATAGCTAATAAACTCATGTGCTTGACATATTGTTTTTTATCTATCTGAGTCGTACTCACTCTACTCTCTTGAATTAGTTCAGATAATTACAGCCAAAGCTCATCTCCATTTTTCTGTCCTCCAGAAGTTGCTACCTTTGGTTTGGCTGACTAGAGACTCAGGCCTGTATAATTCTGTTCCCTGCTGCTGCTCACATTTAGCTGGCGTTATTTTATTCTGAGGAGAGAGGGTGTTTATCTGTTAAAAATGTAGTGTTTGTGAAATACGGAACATAGCTTACAGTGCCACTACATTTCGTAACAGGGCGAAAGAGTACAAAAAAGACCAGTTTATGAGCTTTGGTTCCAGGACTTGTCTTATCTCTACATCTTTATTATGTGGAATTACTTCTGATTCCTGCAGTCCTCTCTCTGCTGCTGTAAATTATATAACTGTGTTATATTTTCTCTGCAACATTAGCAAATGATACATGGAAATCTGATACAGTTTCTCAAATGGCTCGTAATCAGACAAAGTAAAACTTGGTTTACATGGCAAGGATTTGGTAGTGGGGAAGTTGCAGGGGTGGCTTCTCTGAGATGACATCAGGAGCCATCCCATTGTCTCACAAAGCTAGTTCCAGACTTTCCAAGATGAGCCTACTGCTGCTCAAAGCTGAGCCCATCGGTGATGCTGGTGGTGCCTCTGTAATAACAGTTATAAGAAAGGGTAAAAAACGCTGTGGGGTGGCTGTGAGAGAGGAGTGAGGGGAAAAAAAAGAGGAACAGCTCTGTAGACACCAAGATGGAGAAGGAGGTGATTCAGGTGTCAGAGCAGAGATTCCTTGCAGCCCATGGGGAACCATGGTGGAGCAGATATCCACTCTGCAGCCAGTGGAGTGCCCATGCCACAGCAGATGCACGAGCTCTGAAGGAAACTGCAGCCCACAGAGAGCCCATGGAGGGGAGCCCACGCTGGCACCGGTCTTCTGGCAGGACCTGTGACCCTGCAGGGCACCCGTGCTGCAGCAGTCCATTCCTGAAGGACTGCACCCCCTGGAAAGGACCCACACTGGAGCAGTTCATGAAGGGCTGGTTCCTGTGGGAGGAACCCCCCACTGGAGCAGGAGCGGCTGGGATGAAGTGTTTTGGGGTGACCACAACCCCTATTCCTCATCCCCCTGAGCTGCCTGAGAGGGGAGATAAGAAGTCAGGAGTGAAGTTGAGCCTGAAAAGAAGGGAGGGGTGGGAGAAGCTTTATCAAGCTTTATAAATCTTTGTAAATAAAGAAATATAGTGAAAACCTGATCAGTCCTGGCTACTGCCTGAGTCTTTTCTGTATTCTTGCTGTTTTCTGCACATCCACTGCTTAATTAATAATAAATAATTGACAGTTCAGCAATTGTGCCTAGAGAAGGAGAAGCAGTTTTTAGCAGTCTTCCTCCCTCCCCCCATCTTAGTTTTCCAAGGAACTTAGATTTTAAGATGATCTAAAGGATGTAGCCGAATGTCCCTCTATCCTGAAATCATAGGAAAGGAAGCTCTGTGTGCTACCATGAACGTGAAGGAGCGTAAAATACTCAGGGCAAATGGTTGTTTATATTTTTCTGTCTTTTTCTCTGATTTAAAAATCCATACATTTCTTTAGCATGCTCACAGAGAGCATGCAAAGAAATTTTTTCCTATTACAGTAGTTAGGGTTTATCTTGAATTGCCTACAGGCAGAGGTGGATGGTCTAACAGGGAATGAGTGACAGAGCATAGCTACATCACCACTCTGAATATATTGTGTGGATTTAGTGACAGAAGCTACACTTAGCTATGACACCGGAAAGATACATGTATAGTGTTTTAAAATGGAGGAAAAGAAAAGAAGCAAAAGCAAGAAATTGAAAATTAAGTATATTCTGGGGCGTTGTGGTAGTGTTTTAAAGAATGAAAGGTGAGGGTTTAAAAACAAGGGATGAAAGAAGTATTACAAGATGAGGTCATGCGAGCTGTCACTGGGATGGTCAGACAAAGTCGTAATTCTTTTTTGTTGTTGTTGTTAAAAACCAGAAATATTTAACCTCATTTTGTAAGAAGAAAACATCTGTCATGGAAACTGTATGATTCAAATAAAAAGCATATAGCAGTAATAATGTAATTAATTTTTAAAGAAAAAAATTGAAGTGTAAGAAGATTAAATTAACAGGATTACAAATGTAATCATAACAGACAATAGCATTAGATCTTTAGCAACTATGCAGTTGCTGTAAAAGGCTGCTGACAGATGAAATGATCATCATAATCAAATATATGAAGTTAATTTCTAAAATACTTTTCCTTCATCAGATCAGAAAAAAATATTAATGACAAAATACAGAATTAATACTTCTGGATGGACACAATCTTGGCTGCCCTCATGATTTGCAGTAGTAAAGTAATTTATTCGATTATTCTGAACTGACCTTTGATCAACAACAGGTGGCAGGTTTATTTCACTGCATAAGAATTGCTGTTAAAGATTTCATTTACATTTCAGATAAATCAGTCTTTACATTAGTAACTACATTTCAGCTCATTTATTTTTTTCATCATTTAGTTGCTTAAGAAGTCACAAATTAGTTAGCTCCAAGAGCTGCCAAACTAAATCTTTGATTGTTTGTTTGAATTGTAAGGTATACTTCCTTCAAGAGTTAGAGTAATTAAACAAAACAAAAAAATCAAGCTTGATTACATGGAGAATAAATGTGTTGTGTGTTTTGTAGAGGTTTGGGTGAATTATTCGGGTGAATATGGTTGTACGATACACTAAAAAAGCTGAAATAAGAGCTTATGGCCAGAAGTAATTAATCTCATTGTTTGTATCCATAGGCCATTACATTTCTTCTGGTTAATCCTGTATGATCCCTTTGACTAGACATAGGTTGTATTTTCTGAAAAACAGATTTCAGGAAGATATTGTGACCCTTCCTAAGTATCCTATTATACTGTAAAGGACTACTTGCTGTGAAACCATTTCTCACATTGTTCTGTGCCTTAAGTTTTTCTACACTGCTGTGTAAAGAATTTAAAAATTCACATGACATTTTCTTGCTTTTCTGTTTCTCTGTATCTGCGTATCACCCAACTGCTCTTTCCCTGAGCATTTCAGAACATTAGATTAAAATAGTGTCTGCAGTTCCCCAAGTGTGGAACAGGACAGACATCTGCAGGAGAAAACCAACGTTTCCAAGTCAGAGGCCAGGAGAAAAGCACTGACCTACCTACCAAACACGTTCTGCTGTAGGTGATCTTATCCTTTTTTTCTGAGGGTATTTTTTTTTCATCTTTTGGTATCTCAAAGGGTGTTGGCAAGTTTATCAGAATGTTTTTTTCCTGAGCATCAGTAAGTCAGTAACTTCTAATAAGAGACCATATTTTAATAAGATGTGCTATACTGTTGAGACACACTGAGTAGCAAGATTATATGTTTTTATCTTTGATGGCATTTGGTGGAATTACTCAAAATGTCTCAAATGTATGAAAGCATAATTGAGCTACGTAAGTGTAATTTGGTTTAGTGGGCAATCTAGCTAAAAACAGGAAAGTGTTTAAGTAGTATTGCAGTCTTTTGGAGGGTCCTGTCTACATGGAGGCCTTTGGGGTATTGGTATTTAGACCAAAATATTTGTTAAATATCATATGGGCACTTCACACTTTTGAAATTTGAATAACGTTTAAGAATCTTATATTTTTTTACATCATT
Organism: Melanocharis versteri; assembly: GCA_013397845.1. Taxonomy (NCBI): domain Eukaryota; kingdom Metazoa; phylum Chordata; class Aves; order Passeriformes; family Melanocharitidae; genus Melanocharis; species Melanocharis versteri. The sequence continues at coordinate 1,304,251 of VZTG01001350.1, read as the reverse complement.
ATTAATATTGGGTTTGGTTTGTTGGGATTTTTTTTTTTTTTAATTTACTATGATTAGTGAAGTACAGCAGTGACTGGTTTTGGTAAATGGAGAAATTTTGTTTCCACTGAGTGATGACTGCTACAAGGACAGATTTATGAATATTTGTAGTTAACTTCGTACTTTACTTGTGTTGTTTTGTTTACTTGTGAAGTTTTCTTTCAGAGATTGCCTGAATTAACTGACTGCCAAGCCTTTCTTAGATTTTTCCTTTCCACTTTACTGCAAGCATGACACTAATATCAAAAGTTAGCACATATTATCTTTAATGTGGCAGTATATCAAAGCTTTCCTGAAGTGCAAAAATTGTTTCATTTCCCATTAGCTGTCATTGTCACTTCATCATAATGTAACCTAAGTAAGCATGACCATGTTCATTTTTAGTTGCCTAAGTACTGAACCAGAGTTGTCTCTCTCATTTCTATTTTTTATCTTTTATTTCTTCACTTGTTTGCGTCTGCCAAAAAACTGTGGAAAAGTGATGCTGCTAATAGGCTTCTTCCATGTTCCAGGTGTCCCCAGTGATATGAGTACTGAAGTCAAGTTCTTTCCATTCTTTTGGTTATTCCTTTGAACTGGTAAAATTCTATGTATAGTTTTTTTGGGTTTTTTTTAATTTCAAAGGTAACAGTTCTCAAAATTATTGGCTTCCATTGCTGTTTCCCATTGCTGTTATGATCTGCTCTTAATTTTCAAGACTTTCCGTTCATAGCAATATTTCATTTTTCAGATTTTTTCTCATCTGCTTATTGCCCCTCCTGGCTTTCAATATTTTTCAATTCAACTAAGTCAGGTTTATATCTGGATATATTTTGTTCCTCTTTGCTGCTTTTAGCCCTCAGAGGAATTTAATGTAACTTGTTTTTCTAACCTTTCAGAAAAGAGATTTTAAAGTGTTTTCTTCTTGCTGTTTCCTTCAAGCAGAAAACAATCTGTTACCCTGTCATTGTATTTGTACCAGCATTATATTTTAATTATCCCAGCTTCAACCATCATTTCACATCCCCTTCTATGTTTTTCCTTCTTTATGCCTAGACTTACAGGATTACAGGATAACTCAGTTTGGAGGAGACCTCTGAAGGACTCTAGTCCATCCTCCTGTTCAGAGCAAGGTCAGCTGTGAGGTCAGTTCAGGCTGTTCAGAGCTTTGTTCAGCTGGGTTTTCAGACACTCGAGTGAGCGAGGCTGCACAACCTCTCTGGGCCACGAGGTTCAGTGCTCACCTGAACTCGCTCCAGTTTATCAGTGTCCTTCTTGCATCAAGGGCAGGCTGCAGAACTGGATGCAATATTTCAGGAAGGGTCTGATGACTTTTTAATAAAGCAGTGCGATCCCTCCCCTCTGCCTGCTGGCCATGTTCCTGCTAATAAAGTCTGGAATGCTGTTTACCATCTCTCAGCTGGGACGTGCTGCTGACTCATGCTCAATTTGCTGCCCTTCCAGCTAGGCAGCGCCCAGCCTGTGCCATTGCAAGAGTTTCTCCCTTCCCAGATATGGGACTTTATATCTGTCCTTGCTGAATTTAATGAGATCCCTGTCAGCTCATACTGTCATGACAGCTCCAGCCTGTCCAACTCTCCCTGGGTGGCCGCCCTGCCCCTAAGCATATCAACTGGTCTCCCCTAATTTGGGGCCATCTGCAAACTGGATGGTTGTGCATTCCATTGCCTCCTCCGGGTCTTTGATAAAGATCTTATTGTGTAATTCTGTATGAACATCCTTTGCCATATTTTTTGCTATTATACAATTGTTTCTTAAGAGAAAATATTTTTATTCTTGCTACCTGTGCTCAAATTTGCACGAGCTTGGCTTTAAGCAGTTGGTGTGAATCTCAGTAAATTATGCTTAAATATATCTGGTGCAAATGAAAAGGTTCACTGAGATTTTGTGCCAGTTTTAGTGGCATCTTTAAGACATTTTAGAAATCAGTATTGCTGCTAAGAAGTTTCTCATTTTGGAAGTCATAACTTTCAGAATTTATCTCCAAGTAGATAAATGATATTTTGCATCTGCTTCCGTGCAAAGTGACTGTTCACAAGAAAGTAAGGGTGGTTTTCCAAGGCTGTTATGCCACTTTGCCCTGAGAACAGTACCTTCCACCAGAGAGGGAGTAGGTTCAGCTGAAAGGCAGCTGTTGACACACAGTTACCCTCACTAAGCCAGTGAAGTGCTATGGGAAACATTTCTGGGCAAAACCAAAAACTTTCCGTGCAAAGGAAAGAAGCCCAAAGTCTGAATTAATGTTTCATTTAATATATTTGATTACTGTATCAGTCCTTTTATTTTTCCGAAAAAAAAAATAGTTGTGCCTGGAGGAAAAGGAAGGTGATGAGGCCAGCAATATTTCTGCTGAGATGAATGGCAGTGCTGGGTTAATGGTTGAACTTGATCTTAAAGGGTTTTTCCAACCTAAACAATTCTTTGATTCTGTATCCAACACCTTACTCTTCCTACTTCTGCACCAGTCACCTTCAAGGGAACCTGCTTCAGCTACTCATCAATTTTATACCCGTTGGTTTCCCTCAAATAGCTTGTCCTGTTTCCTGAGAACTTCAGTACCTTATGTGAATCCCTAATGTTTTTTATTTATATCCAAAAAGAGACAGAAAGCATCAGAGCCCTTCAGTTAAAGCTCTTGCAAACATAAAGGCAGTCCTACCTACTAATGTAAGATGCTTATGAATGATGTTCTTTAGTGGAAATGGAAAAGATCATCAAATGATTGAATAAACTGGGCTTAAAAGTGTCAAAGTTCCACTGATGCTCCTGGGATTGCAAACGGCTGTGCCATTTTTAAATATAGGAGCTGGACTTCTAGGTCACAACTTAAATACTTCTGAAAATTAAATTCTGGAGCTTGAACCTTGTTATTTCTAAGAGAAAAGGAATGCCTGACTCAGATCTCTTAGCACATTTACGCATTTGGGCTCCACATCGCATGATCAGCTGTCTGAATGGCTTGAGACACTTAATACGTGCACTGGGGCAGAGGCTGAGTTGCAATCCTTAATCTCATCCATGTTTCATCTCTGAGCTGCATATCTGACAGTGTAGGTATAGCTTCTGGTTAGCCTAACAATCACAAATGGGGAACTGGAGTGTGACTTCTCAGGACATACAGGGAATGTGTATACCCCAAATCCATTGATTTTCAATTGGAGTGGACACTTGGCCTGCTTAAAGCCTTTAGAACTTCCCAATCAAGACAACTAACTGGAAGCAGGCATTTTTGTGCTCTCAGTGTAGAAGGACTGGTGTTAATAAGTGGCAGGGAGAATAATTGCATGGGAAGGAAAATGTACTTCAGGCTGATGATACTTGTGCTTCTTGCCCAGCTGCAAGGCTGTGATTCTGGAACAAGAGGGCATGGAAAGGAAGAGGGAGGTTCCCTTCAACTCGTTGCAGCTGTACAAGTTAAGGAGACACACTGAACTAAACAGAAAAACCCTACACAAATGAAAGAAGAAAATGCTTTAAGAGCAGCTGGTAAATTGAGACAAAAATGTCATTGCCCCAACCCATAATGAAATACAGTGCTGTGAAAATGCTCCTTCCTCATCTGGAAGTACAAGATGTTTTACCTGGTATCATTTTATCTGATCTGACATGGAGACGTGAAGTCCCCCAGAGCATCTTACAAATTTAGAAGAGAGTTTGTAGACAAAAATTCTCCTGTCAGTCAAGATCATGTAATCGCAGCTTCTTCCTGATGGACAAAACGTTTGTATTTAGATATCACATTTACATTTTACAAATAAACTAGACTAGGTTAGAATGTCTGAATTTGTAACCTATTTTTGCTTTAAACTGAGCATTTGAGCGTAGGGCAGAAAGGTTTCATTAGCATCAGTATTATGCATTGTGAGGGCAGTGGGTGTGTGCAATGGCATTCACAAGGGAAGTGAACCAGGGCTGGGAGCTGCTGCATTCTCGTGGGAAGGACCTGGTGGCAGAAGCTTCAGGCTGGAAGGGCTGGCACATGTCTGCACTTTCTAGGTGCTACTTAGCTGCTCCTTAGGCAATGATGGACCAGAGTGCTGGGAACTGGTGTTGCAAAAGGGACTTGATTTGTGGATCTGGGAGGGTGCAGGGCACCCAGAGCACTGTCCGGGCTTCTCATCATGGTTATTCTTCCCAGTTTGTGCAGCATTTTGAGTCTCTGCTTTCAGTTCTGCTGAGAGCTACTTCTGGCTGCTGCTGGGAATGGCTGAATCCTGGTTTGGGAGGGCTAAGCTCCTGGGGAGCAGCAGCATCAACCTTGCCAAAGCCATTAGCACAGCAGAGACACACAGCATCTCTGCTCAAACTTGCCTGTGCTGGTGTGGAGGGTGTTCAGGGGTGGTGCCAGCACCCCACAGGGCATGTTCCCTGTCACAGACTGGTGCTAAAGTCCTTTGCATGTTGGAGGCCTTGACTTAGATGGCACATCAAGAGAGGCTACTACTGGCCTGTGCGGGGCTGCAGAGCCACAGGGGCCTCTCCTGGGGACCCACACACTGAGTGAGATGCTGACTTGCTTGGGGAAGGAGCTGCTGGAGGGCAATGCTGCCATTCAGGGGGACCTGGGCATGCTGAAGAAATGAGCTGACGAAGTTCAGCAAAAGCATGTGCAAGGTCTAACCAATGGAGTGGAATAACCTTGTGTAAAATGATGAGCTGGAGACCAAATGCCTGGGAAGCAGTGGTACAGAAAGGGATCTCAGGGGCCTAGTGATCAGCAATTTGCATGTGAACCAGCAGTGTGCCCTTACAGCAAAGGAAGTCACCTGTTTCCCTCGGCTGCATGGGCAAAAGCTTAGCCAGCAGGTCAGGGGAAGATCCTTGCCTTCTACTTGGTATTTGCGAAACTGACTATGGAGCACTATGTCCAGTTTGGGGCTCCCCAGAACAAAAGGATGTCAACTTATGGAGACCAAATGAGGTGGCCAAGGGACTGTAGCAAATGGCATTCAACACAGGGCTGAGAGAACTGAATCAGCTCAGGGTCATGGCATTCAACACAGGGCTGAGAGAACTGAATCAACTCAGGGTCATGGCATTCAACACAGGGCTGAGAGAACTGAATCAACTCAGGGTCACAAGAGATGGCCAAGAGACCACCTTAGTGCTGCCAACAAGTACCTAAGTGAAGGGTATAGAGGAGATGGAGCTAGATTTTTCTTGGAGGCATACAGATGTGATAAGAGGCAGTGGACACAAGGTACAATACGGAAAAGTCTGATTAGATGTTAGGAAAAATGTTTTTACCATGATGGTGATGAGGTACAGGAACTGGTTTCCAAAAGAGGTTGTGGACATGCTCAAGACCCAAGATGACACACCCCTGAGCAACCTGATCTAATTATACCTGCTTTGAGTTGAAGGCTGGACTGGGCAGTTTCTCCTGACCTAATTATTCTAATATTCTGTAATCTCATATTTTTGTGTAAAAGTTGGAATTTCTCTTAATAATCATCATCATCATCATCATCATCATCATCATCATCATCATCATCATCATCATCATCATAATATTTCCGGAGGTCTGTATTTCGTAGGCCCACACCAGGAAATTTCTTATTTGTAATAATGTTTTCTTTCTGAAAAAATTACTAATTTACTTAGGTAGTCATTCAACAAATTGGGCACCAAAACACAGTTAAGATATAAATTTATATAGCTTTGTTCAGACTGGAAATTCAGGAAGACCTGTTTAGCTGCTTTAAAGCATATGCATTTCACTTGGGCACATGAATTTCACTGTAAAAGGCAAGGACTTTTAGATGTTGCACTACCATATAGTATTATACCTAACTCCTGTTGAGTAACTGCTCTAACAATATCAGGTTGAAGCCCTACTAGTAGGATTTGGTCTTAGGTTTTTTAACTTTTATCTTTTGTTTGTTAGGCTTTGCATACTTTTGCTAACCTTTTTATTTCTGTAAAATTGCCAGGTATTCTCTGAAGTTTCACTGGAAGATGTTTACTAATGTACCTATTGTTCAGGGTGTTGAAATCAAGGTCCTGAATTTCTTGATTTAAAAATGTCTCTTTTTCTCCTCATCCAGGTCAATATAAGCAGCCTGTGCAGAGCACTGCGTTCATAAATGTGAAACAAGCCCGCACCACCATGTTTGGCACTAAGAGGTCAGTTTCCACCATTTTTGTTATGCTTTTCATCTCAAAAAAATGAAATAGTATGGCTGCTGTGACTCTAATCTGAAAATTTTGCATTTTCTAAAAGCATTGTTATACAAGACACATCAGCTAGATATGTTACTTTTTCTATTATAATGATTAGGTTTTCTTTGCTGTAAAGCTCTGGTCTACTTTGACAGGTACATGGCATGCAGGCCAGGTAACCTAAATGGCAAATAGCATCCCCAAGGCAAGAATGCCAAATAACACACTGTACTAGTGCTGGAGGATATCCCTCCTGCTTTCTAGTATGGAAAATAACCCCAGGACAACAAAGCACATAGGTTCTTTAGGCTCTTGTCTGTCATTTTAGGGAGTCTGTACTGATACAATGTAACATCCATCTCTTACTCTCTGTGATTCAATGTCCTACCCCAAATGTCTCCAAAAAATCAACAGTTTTGAGTCCATGGTATCATTCCTGCATCTTTGATAAGCATCAGATAATCTGTATCTGCCATCAGACAGTGTGGCCCTGCTTCCCTCACAGTTCCTGCAGCCACATGAGCCCCCATGGCATCCTGAGGCACCTTGTCAGGTTGTCAGCTACTGCACCTGTGGGTCTTCTGCAGGGGAGTGTGATTTCTCTACATAATGAAGATGCTATGGACCATTCCCCTTGTTGTGAACTCCCTGATTTTTGTGCTTGTTGGCAGGCTTTTAGGTTTTTAGTAGAAGCTAGTCAAAGACTTCAGCACCTGTGCTCCAGTCACATGGCAGCCTGGTGAAATGTTTGCCCTGTGCAGCAGCAGAGCACCTTTAATCTGGTACCTGGAGAAATACCTCACCTCTTCTGAATTGTTGTGAAGAGGAGAGGCTACCTTGCCCTTAAGAAGCACATATGAAGCAGCTTCTTGCACGTCTGAAGGAGTCAGAGGTGGCAAACCACAAGAAAATGCAGCTTGGTTTTCTGAAGCTCCTGCACGAGTTGTGCAAGGCTTCGGTGTGAGCCGCAGCCTTGTCGGAGTCAGGGGCTCCCCGTTCCCCTGTGCTCCTGCAGCCGTGGCACTGCTGCCTCCCATGGCCGAGAATGCAGCAGAGTGTTTTGTGTCTGGCTGAAGTGGGATTGGCAGCACACCCCAGACGCTGTTACCTTGTATACAAGAAGCATATGAAATATGTTTTTTGGGTATCTTTCCAATAAAAGGAAACTCTGGTTGTATTTTACATAAGAGCAGAATCTGTTGTTTTGTCAGTGTGATGAGGTTGAGATAACAGCTGCAGAGGGTACAGTAACAGAATTGCAAATTTCCCATTTGAGGATATCTGCTTTTAATTAGTTGTCTTTGCAGAATATTAACACTCAAGCAAATCAAAGACATTCTACTAAGTGAAATAAATTATTATATTACATCATATTCAGGTGGGTTAGTTATTTTTGCCAACGTGTGGTACAACCCCATACGAACTCTCTATGGCCTGATGTAAACAATTTTTCACTCCCAGGATCACCTCTTTGTCTTTTCTTAGAGTTATAAAGCAATGGCAAAATGAAGAATTGTGTTTGATTGGTAGGCTTGAAATTTCATTTTTTATCTTTTTCCTCACAAATTTAATCTTGATTACTATGCAAATGAAAACTCCTCATAAAGAATATTACAGACAATATGAAATTCTCTTCCATATCTGCAAATAAGGTTTTATGAAAAAGGGTGTATTTAGAGAACAGAAGCTCTTTTTTTTCTTCACTGTACTGTGTTCTGCTATGTCTTGCTTTATGCAGACTGCTCTGAATCACTTGCAATGAATGAAGGATGTTCTGCTTTCTGGAGGGAAAGAGTCACAGTGCACTTCCATAATAGTAGCCTTCTATGTGTAGACTGGGACATTACGTCAGTATTCTTGAGACTGGTACCATGTTAGGCAGTGATTGAGTACTTGTCAGATGTTTTGTTCTAAGCATTGCAGTACATTTTGAATTTAATTTTCATAGAGAACTATTTATTTGGAACCAGAAAATCTTGAGGTTCTACTGATTATTTTTAAAGGCTATAAACTCCTGTGAATAAACTGCATCTGTTGAGAGTGTTTGAAATCTTGGTTTGATACATTAGTTCTTTTCCTAAAAAGAAACACTGTATTAATTTGGAAATATAATTAAGAATAAATGTATTTTTCTGGAGGAAAGGATGACTTAGGATTTATTTTCTTGAAAAATTTGTTTTAATTAGTTCTAGTAATACATTACTATGCAATACAATACATTACTATAATCTCCATGAAACTTTTCATGAAATTGCATGACTCTGACTCAAAAACTGAGTTATCTTCTGTCACCAGATCTTTGGAAGTTATCAGGTTTATATCATATCTCAAGTACTTTTTCATTGATACCTTTCTTTTAATTTTGCATATAAAGTTAATTTTTAGTGGATAATCCCTGTTGGATGGGCTGGTGAAAGTGACTCTCCAACCATAACAGCTTTGACAAACTTTGTATGTGAGGCAGATATTTCTCAGCTGCTTTATAACAAACCGTGTTTTTAATGTGAACTGACATAGCTAACGAGGAGGTGAGTTCCTCTTAATTTCAGTTTAATTTGAGAGCCAATCCCATGATTTTAAATACTGGACTGTTGTGGTTTCTCCCTGTTGTTCTTGTATTCTGCTCTCATCTGTTTCCCTATCATACTAACTTTTCCCCAATTAATTTAATCTACAATAAACACCAACATTGAAATAGCAGAGGTCAGTACATATACCAATGACCTCCTGCTGTGTTGTATTATTCATGTTGTGTACTTATTTCCACCTTTCAAGAGCAATTGCTGATACCATTCTCCTCATGTGGAAGGCAAAAGTATTTAAATGACTTTAGAGAAGTGATTTTCACTTTGTGGGAACCAATTTTATGTGTGGAAGATGGTCTGTAAAGATAGGCCCCAAATCAGTGCATCGCCAGGGTCTGCAGGGTTGATCTGACTGTCTACCTACCACTGTTAGGATGTTCAGGGGTATTCTTACCTGTGGTTATTTATGTTCTGCAGTTTGGAAACCTCAGGTTGTATAGCTCATTTAAGCTGTGTCCACGCAGCTGGAGAGTATTTCTCCTGTGTGGCATGCTCAGTTTTCTTTTTCTTCTCTAGCCCCAATTGGAGTGCTCCAAAAGATAGCCTAAGTGACAAATCCAGCCCTCAGGGCCAAGCCATTTGGTCCCTAAACGAGTTTAGCAGACTGAAGGAAGCAATTGTGAGAAGCAGGATGTGAGCAGTACTAGGACACTTGCTTAAGAGTGTGTGTGATATTGCTCCATTCCTGGAGCTGTATGCATTTGGCCCTTTGTTGAAGAGCCTTGCACATGGTATATGTTTGAGTTGGTCTTGCAGAGAATACCACGTTGGTCCTGTGAAGTGCAGTCTACCACTAATACCTCTGGGTGATTAGAAATTAGCTGCAACATCCAGCTCTATCTGTTTCCTGCAATGAGTATGGTGCCTCCTTCTGCTCCTTTGGTTTGAACCTCAGGAAGGTCCATAGAGCTAAGAGAGCGGCTCTTGTGTGATCTGCTGCCAGCACTTAGGCTGTTAAGGGCTAGTGTTGCCAGGTTTAACTCAAACTGTTTTGGAGAAAGAAAGAAAAAGCAAAAAAAAAAAAAAAAGTGGAAAGTACTCTGATTTCTAGGGACCCTGATCGCCCTGATATGAACTCAGCCTTTATTTTACTGTACTCTTCTTTGTGGAGAGCATTTTATTTACAGGGTGTGATTCCAGCCTGAGGCACTGTGGCCAATGCAGCTGGTAGCTTCTGCTGGGTGCTGATGGCTGGTTTGGTGCTTCGTGATGGATGGCCAGGTCAGTCTTGGCCAGAGGTCCAAGAGTTTCATAACACAGCAGTTATGAAATTCCAGTCATTTCTGGAGGCAAATAGTTTTCTTTCCAAATCATACTCCAATCAGCCATCCGGGAAAGCTGTAGTCAATTTTCTTAGGCCAGGTCTGTCAGCAGCAATTTTAGTCCTGTGACAAATAGAAAACAAACCTTTCTTCCTGTGTCTAATCATGTTGCTATGTTTATAAACTTAGATAGAGTTAAGATGGGCAAATAGTATGATTAGTATAGGAGAATGATGAGATTTGGAAAGACACATCAGCTTTTTAGTCACTGACAATTACTGACTTCCTCATATCTGGTTTTGATTAGAAAGTTAAGGAAATAATGTTTATTTATAAACTCCTGATATGAACAGACTGTAGTGTTTTCAGGATTATTTTCAAGATAATATAAGCCTACTTTCTTCTTTTCTTTTAGTTGCAGGGAGACTATGTTTATACAGGGTTTCTAAATTTCATGTTTTTAATTGGCATTAGTCCTGGACTATTGCTGTGTTTGTTCTGATACCCCTGCCAGGTTCTAAAGCATGGCCAATGAATGCTCACAAAGCTCTGTCCATTACTGAGCACTAAGAGCATATGCCAAAGTTTTTTCTTTGGGATTTGTAAGTGTACAAAAATAATGATCTGGTTTGACCTAAATTCACATGGTGCTCAGCATCCCCTTTCTTTCGCTTTTTAATTGGAAGTAACACTCCTTGAATGAAGCTATAACATACTTTGTGTCTTCTTCTCTGTCACAGAATTAACTTTCTTATTGCTGAACTTTGTTATGGTAGTGAACTGCAAAATAATATCTATTGACATGGACTCTTCTCAAGTTTACTACTGACTCCAAAATATGAACTTTTAATTTCTTGCACTGTTTTATTGCTTAGGGATCTGGAGACTGACTAATGTAAAATGATAAGGCAGCTGTGAGACTTGGATTTTATTCAACCAGAACAGACGCAGTCTAGAATACAGATGTACATGGGCAGCACAGTGTGTAACAGACACAGACAGGGGTACAGAGTGGGGGACAGAGAAGAACTTGACACTGTGTAAGCAGTAGCCAAAACACTGATGTATTATCAACAGTTTTTTAATCACAAATTCAAATCACAACACCATATGGTCTGCTGTGAAGAAAATTAACTGCATCCCAGTCCAGCCTAGTACAATGTAAAAAGCCCAATCAGTGTTCATATGCTGAAGCTTAAGCTCCAATAGAATGATTGTATATGTAACAAAAGATAGAAAATACGTATTTTGAGTTTAACAATCCATCCAGTAAAAACTTGGCTTCCTATACATACAAATAAAGTCACAAAATTTTTACACAATGGTGAACAGCTTTTAAAAGTTTGCTTTAAGCAGCTGCATCCCTAATTAGAAAATGTGAATTAATACCTGAATATATTCTGTGTTTTTAGGAATGAAAATATAAAAGAAATTTAAGTCTGTTTAAATTTTTCTAAACTGTTGGTATGTTCTCAATTTTATTTTTATAGAAGTCTATTTCACAATTAGGCTCTACTCTGCCTCATGTAGAGCCTTTTAAAGGCATTTACATGAGCTAACCAGCTAACTTGCTGTGTATATTTTCTTAGAGAAAGTCATCGCCATTTCTACACCAACTTCATGCTGTAGGTCTAATACTCACAATTATTTAATTATCCTAATGTGTTTATTTGCTATATCTTGGAGTTTCTGTAGAAGTGTCTGATTATTGCCTGTGGATTATTTAATTATAGGATTACACTTGCACTTCAGCTATAGCCTTTAATACCACAAGTTCCTCCTTCAGAAGGAAGAAGCTTTCAAAGCCTGGACTTGAAAATACAAAGAGGACCTAGCATCGTAGTGACAGGATTGTTTTTTGTTTGTTTGTTTTCTTTGCAGTGGAATGAAAAGTGTTTATTTGTTTCTCAGTTGATCTCAAACAATAAATGTGTGAGCAAAACTGCAGACACCTTTCTTGTCATGGTTCCAGATCCCTTATGCTTTAGAAGATTCAGGAGGCACAGAATTTCTGAGCAATACCTCAACATATACTGTGTGTGTGGCTGGGCTTTTTACTATACAGGAATGTGTTTACTGTTACACTCTGTTCAAGTTCCTGCTGAAGGGCAAACTGCTGCATTTCCATAATCAGTGGAATTCTTTTGCTTCTATTCTAGAAGTCGGGATTTCACATTAATTTTCTAATAATGCTCTTTACCAAGAGTACGCAGAATGAAGAAAAATTTTTGTTTTTCCTTTTAAAAAGTGCATTTGGAAGAAAAGTATGCCAAGATATAAACTGAAGGTCAGCCTTGCTGAATGATGAAGTCAGTTGAACTGCCCCAATTCAGTCATTTCTTCAAGCACAGGAAAGCATGAAGAAATTTCCCAGGCAAGGATGAACTTTTCCTCATGCTCAGATTTCATGCTGAGCTTGGGCCTCAGTGCCCTGCAGATATCTCCTGTTAGTGGTATGTATCTAGTCTTAGCAGAGCTGCTCCTGTCAGATTCTGGCTGCAAAAATAGCTTAGTAACATTTCTCTGATTTTTAGGAAATGAAGCCTGTAGATTAGAGAATTATTATTGCTGCTACATGTGCAACTTCCTCTCAATTTGAAACCTCTCTAGTTTAATTCCAACTTCAATGTGAAAAGCACACATATGACAATCAGCACCTAACAGAGCTAAATGGCATCATCCAACCTCTGCTGCATTTTCATATGGAAGAATAGCTTCACTGGTGGTCAGAAATACATTTTCTCTCAGGGTTATCTTGCCAGATACATCTCTGAAGCCTTCTGAAGCAGAACTGGTACCACATAATGAAAGCAGTTGCTGTATCTTACAGACTTTTTCAGATGCTTCTGGCAATTACATGAATTCTCAGATGTCTCCCTTTTTTGGATGGTTTTTTAAATCCCTGCCCACGAGGACAGCACTGTATCAGACCAAAAGGCTTTTCTCACTGTTCTTTATTTCCTAGCAAAAATCCCAGTATCCTGATACAAACCAAACCTAATTTCACAATGTGAAATGTCTGCATCCTGCTTGTATGTGTATAATATCCCCAGGTTAAATTTTCAGCATGGTGAATAATAGATATCTGCACAAGTCCCATGCTTTGGTAATGGGATTTGTTTATGTTGCTCCCTGATACCTTTTTTAACACTCATACTGGTGATGTATTTTATTATGGCATTACAGAAGACACTTTGGTAAAGTGTGTTCTGATTCTGTATTCAGAGACATGAATCAGTCCCAGGGAACGGGACCAACTCACCGTCTGTGTCTGTGCTGTATTGCTGCAGATAGTGGTCATGGGCTGTTGGCTCCATATTTATGTGGCCATAAATTGCCTGTTTTGCTGACACTTTAAAGTAAATGAAGGAAAGCATCAGCACTGCTGGCTTTCTGGCAGGAAGCCTAAGAGCAACTTGGTATGCCTTGTGTGTCTAACTAATGCCACTTCAGTGGAAAGTTTTAATTAAGTGCATGTCCGTGTGTGCAGAGAAGAAATCAAAGGCATTTGGGAAAAAGAAAGTGTATCTGCTCCAGAGTCACTGAGGAGTAATTTGGTGAGAGCACTAAATGGCTTTCAATTAATTGGAAAATATTTTCTTTAATATTATCAGGAAGGAAAAAAAATCAGTCTGAAGGGAAGACTATAATATTATTCTGTAGATCTAACCCATTTGCCCCATACTTCTTGTAAGATGTCATGGTAGTACAAGTTAAAGGAGTAGAGGTTGTAAAACTAATCTGATATGCTGGATTTCATTAAGGTCCCTAATTGTAATTATTAGAAGAACACTGGAAACTGGTTTGCCTACAGCCAGTATTTTTGATTCATCCTTTCTGTAGCAGTTTCTAAGCTTGCCAACATCCAAAAATTCATTAATACAAGTAAAATTTTTATAGCAAATATTTTATAACTAGGTAGTCATATTAAAATTCTAGCTGTTGAAATTGAACTTATCACGTGGGAATTTTAGCCCTATTTCCTCATTCAAACTCAGGAGAGATGCATCCCAATGAATAGGCAATCAGGCAAAAATGTTAGGAGGCCTGTGTGGATGAACAAGAAGCTCCTGGGTAAATTCAAACTTAGAAAGGAGTGTAGAAGCAAGGACAGGTAGCTTGAGAAGAATGAAGAGAAATTGTCTGGGCAATCAGGGATCCAGTTGGGAAAACTAAAATCCTGATAGAATCAAATCTAGTCAGGAACATCAAGGGCAACAAGAAAAGTTTCTATAGGAGCATCAGTAAGAGAAGACAGACCAGAGAAATTGTGAGCCCTCTCCAGAAGGAAATGGGAGAACTTGTTACTGGGGTATAGAGAAGGTTGAGGTATCCAATGCCTCTTTTGCCTCAGTCTTCACCAACAAGTGCTCCAGCCACACTGCCCAAGTCACAGAAAGGGAAGGCAGGAACCAGGAGAATGAAGAACCACACACTGGAGGAGAAGATTAGGTTCAAGATCATCTAAGGAGCATGAAGATGCACAAGTCCATGGGACCTGATGAGATGCATCCATGGGTCCTGAGGGAATTCTCAGAGGAGTTTCTAAGCTACTATCCATCATACTTGAGAAGTCATGGCAGTCTTGTGAAGTTCCCACTGACTGGAAAGGGGGAAACATAACCCTATGGTTCCTTTAAAAAGGAAAAAAAAGGAGACCTGAGGAACTACAGGCCAGTCAGTCTCGCCTCTGTGCCTGGCAAGATCATGGAGCAGATTCTCCTAGAGACTGTGCTAAGGCACAGGCAAAATAAGGATGTGATTGGTGACAGACAACACAGTTTCACTGAGAGCAAATCATGCCTGAAAAATTTAGTGGCCTTCTGTGATGGGGTTACAATGTTGGTAGGTAAGGGCAGAACAACTGATGTCATCTACTGGGACTTGTGCAAAGCATTTGACGCTGTCCCACGTGACATCCTTTGACTCTGACCTGGAGAGACATGGATTTGATGGTGTACCACTCGGTGGATAAGGAGCTGGCTGGTTGGGAAAACTCAAAAAGTTGCTGTCAAGGGCTCGATATCCAAGTGCAGAGCAGTGACAAGTGGCATTTTGCAGGGGTCAGTATTGGACTGCTGCTGTTTAACAGCTTTGTTGGTGACATGGGCAGGGGGATTGAGGGCACCCTTGGAAGTTTGGCAGTGACACCAGGCTGTGTGGTGTGGGTGACATACGGGAGGGAAGGGATGCCATCCAGAGGGACATGGACAGGCTTGAGAAGTGGGTCCATGCAAACCTCATGAAGTTCAACATGGCCAAGTAAAAGGGCCTGCACAATGGTTGGGGCATCCTCTGGGGCATAAGATGGATTGACAGCAGCCCTGAGGAAAAGAACTTGGGGGTGTTGGTGGATTGATAGCATAAGATGTGCTGACCAGGTGTTCTTACAGCCCAGAAAGCCAAACATGTCCTGAGCTGCATCAAAAGCAGCGTGGGCAGCAGGGCAATGGAGGGGATTCTTCTCAGCGGCTCTGCTCTTGTGAGATCCCACCTGGAATGCTGTGTCCAGCTCTGGGGTCCCCAGCACAAGAAGGAAGTGAACCTGTTGGAACAAGTCCAAAGGAAAGAAGCAAAGATAGTCAGAAGGCTGGAACATCTCTCCTGTGAAGTCAGGCTGAGAGAGCAGGGGACTGTTCAGCCTGGAAAAGAGAAGGCTCCGGGTAGACCTCATAGCACCTTTCAGCACCTAAAGAGGGCCTATGGAAGAGCTGGAGAGGGACTTTTTAGAAGGACATATAGTGGTAGAACAAGGGGTAATGTATTTCAACTACAAGAGGGTAAGTTTAAATTAGATATTAGGAAGAAATTCCTTACTGTGAGGATGTTGAAACCATGGACCAGGTTGTCCAGAGAAGTTGTGAGTGCTTGGAAGTGTTCAAGGCCAGGCTGAATGGGCCTTTGAGGCACCCTGGTCCAGTGGGAAGTGTCCCTGCCAATGGCAGGGGGATTGGAAGTATATGACCCTTACAACCCAAACCATTCTATGATTCTATTCTAATATCTTTCTCTATTCCTGCTATTGTTATGAAAATGTGAATCTGAAGACTGGAATAGGTAAAGCTTCCTTCTTAGCCTCTATACTTATTTCAAATGTATGCAGTAGATGGGGAGTCTCCTGGCAAGGGGAGAAGTAAGTGCAACAGATTCACAGTAAGAGCAAACAACCTATGAGAGTAGTTCCAAGTACTGAAGATGCCATTAAAAGGTTATTTACCTTTTGGCAGATCATTGCATTTTGCCTAACCTTTATTGGTGTGAGATATGAGAAATATTTTGGCATTTATTATGATAAAGTAGTTGTAAACAGAATGATCTTGTTTCTCTGGGCATTATGGAGCAATACTAGATGCCTCCACAGCTCATGACGAAGACAGGAATCCTTATGAACAACATAGGGAAAGTCCAGAAACCAGAAAAATTATGTATCTCAGAGTATTCCACTTAAATTAATTAATGCTGTGGTCTTAAAACCTTGATAAGATCATCGCTTCACATTAAGGTAGGGCAGTGGTCCTGTGCAGAGTGTAGGAAGATGTGAGGAACATTGCCCTTACCGATACACTGGCTTGCACACAGGCAGGCTCTGGAATGTTTAGCAGCAGCGTGTGAATGCTAAAAATTTCAGAAAATGGCCAAAACCCCCCTTTTTTAGTGGGAAGGTGGTTAAACTGAAAGAGTTTGCCACAAGATTGTATGGTCTCTGTCCTGGCCGACGATCAAAACTGGCTGTGGCCCTGAGCAATCTGCTGCAGCTGAGCTGGCTCCGAGTGGGAGGATCCCAAGAGGCCCCACCAGCCCCAGTGACCTTCTTGCAGGCTATGAAACAAAGAAATACCTCTACAGTAAGAAACCTCTGAACCTCAAATTTCTGGAAGCAATGAAGCTTTGTCCTACTGTTTGTCCTGCTGTTTACCACTGTCTGTATTGATTTTTGTCTCAGGGCTGGTCTTGGCCACCATCCCAGAGGATGCTGAGCTGGGCTGGCCATTGGTCTGATCCAGCATGGAAGTTCTTGCATCTGTTAAGGGGATATTGGGCTACACGGCAGATAAGGAGTAAGTCTAATTACAGAGGACAGATTATTTAGGAGAGGAGGGTAAAGCAATGCAGCTACACCTGCAATACAGGCAGGGCAGCCCAGGGAGAGTCTTGACACTGAGATTTTGCATGAGGTTTTGTTTTCTTATCAGTTGTATGAGGTACCGCTGTCTCTTTGAGGAGACATTGAAGGTACTGGGTGCTTTGGTGAGGAGTCTGTGCAGCTGTGCAGCAGCAATGGGGACCATCCAAATAATGCTGTGCTGTGCTGGGGAGAGTGGGCGCTTCCAGAGCCTAACACTAGCACTGTCACTAGCCCTGAAGGACCAGGAAAATAAGTTAATTCCAGTTAAACATGAGTGTGACATTACCACTCTGAGATTAGGGTTACTATTTCTGGCAGCAAACAACTGGTTTGGCTGACAGTAAAAAGACAGCATTACCTTTAAAAGAGGGGGGATATGACTTTTGCAAATGGAGCAAGACTGGCTTAAGGACAGGCATGCCCACCAAAAATACTGGTTTTTCCAAATTTTTTATGAAGAGCACTAGCAGCAGAAAGAATAACAAACTGCTCCATATTCTGGCCGTGTCTGTCTATAGCAGAAGCTATCCACACGGAAGCTTGGCTTGTGGCAGGTACCCTTTTGCCTGTGCTGTCACAAGGGTCTCTATGCTATCAGGAACAGCTATGTGTTATGTTCACTTTCCAGGCACCTGTGTTTCTTCATGTCAAGACTGCCCTTTGAGCCTGGCCCTCTGCAGTATGAGTATGCCAACAGACATCCAGGACCCTTGTACTGAGAGACGAGCTGCTGCATGCGTCCTCTTTAATACAATGATTGACTTGCATTGTCTGAATTGATTCCAGTTCATAAAGCTGACATTTAATTGATATCAGAGTTAACCATCAATGTCCTTAACAGACTTAGTCCAACTTTCATGTTTTAATAACTGTGAACAGCATGGAGCCCCAGGTAGATTTCTTTCAAGGTAGATTCATTAGGGCATAAAAAGATCATTAGCGGCTGGTAATGGATTGTTTCTCAGTAAGATAAACGCAAATTCAGACATACTTTGAACTGGCAGTGTAGGCTTGCTTCAATGATGAAGGGAGCAGGTGAGCTGTGGTATTCTGATTGTTCTTTTTACTTCTGTTTTAAAAATAACCTTTGAAAATCACAAAGTGTTGGAAATAGACTGTCCTATCCACTAATGAGCAGTAGAAGTAATGACATATCTCAAAACTCCCTCAGTGTCCACATGCTTAGCATATACTTGTCTGAACTTCATCTAAACCTTTTTAAAGTGATGTGTGGCTTTGGTGTCAGGAGAGAAATACTGGAAGTAGTTTCCATTTTTTCAGTCGTTCAGTGACTCATGCTGAGTGGCAAGATCAGATCAGATCTGGGTGCCTATTACGCTTTGTGATGATCATATGAGATGGTCTCTGCTGTGCTGTATTCTCCCCTAGTCCATGAGCAACCTTCATAAAACCAGGATGAGGAAAGTTTGCTGATAACCATTTGTTTGCGAGAAAAGATTTTATCTAAAGGAGTAAGTTCTATGCAGCAATATCCTCCCATGTAGGATGGTGCAGTAGTGGTAATGGTAGAGTCTCAGCTTGCCCATAAAATTATCTAATCCCCTGAAACCCCTTCAAGGGGATGTCCCACAGACTGAGGGGTCTGCCTCTGTTCTTTCCCCTTCTGGTCAATAAGGGCTCTGCTCACATGTACAGCTCTGGCTGGAGCTGCAAGGGAATCCTTATTACTTATTAATTTAGAGGTTGTATTTAGTAGAGGCTTCCTTAAAGCAAACTGGCCTTTGGTAAAGCACAGCAGCTTTCTGTGGCTTTTACCTCCTGTTTGCATTGGCACCCTGAAATACATTTGTTTGAAAAAGTGTATAGTCCCTTTCTTTAAAAAAAAAAAAAAAA
>VZTG01001350.1:1252070-1285154 GCA_013397845.1 Melanocharis versteri | reverse complement strand
AAAAAAAAAGAAAAAAGAAGAAAGAAGAAAGAAAATATTTGCCATTCTCTGTATCTCATTTACCAGAAGTACTGCCTTGTGCACCATGCCATAGAGAGAAAAAAATTCTGAGCTCTTTGTTTTTCTGTACTTCTCACCTTGTGACATTTTCTCACAGGAAATATTCACATCACATGCAAATGTTGAGAATTTGGTCTCCATCCTTGTGACTAGCAATGGCTAAGATGTATGCAGCTTCTATCTCAGAAAAAGCTGATCATGTGCTTCCTTTAATAATGGAAGTTGTTTAAGTCTGAAGATCTTGTCTAGCTAATATGATTATTTTAGTTTTAAATTGACTACAGAGCTGAACATATTCATGTGAAGAGTTTCCTAGCCTCACTAAACAGCTTGTATATAAAAGAGTTCAGATATCAGCATATGATCATGAAATACCAAGCATTCATGCTGATAATCAGATTCCTTTTTAAGTGATTGCTTTTCTGCCCCTCAAATACCTCTTTAGATTCTGTATAGTCCATCTTGTGAAAGTTTCTGAAAGCAAATTTATAGGAAGAGACTTGTCTCCACAGGATTTGTTTCTGTCAGTTCTGTCAGTTTCTGTTTTGCCGCAATTTGGTGCATATTTCTAAAAGTGACTGTTACATACATAACATTAATGACAGATTTTTTTTTTTCTGTTCAGGCCTTGAATTCAGGAAAAATTATCTGCTTGAGAAAAAGGAATTGAACTTTATACAGAGATTTCTTAATGAAGTCCTATGGTCTCTGTTGTTTATGATGGCCTAGGATTTAACCCTCCCTCTCCCTCTTTAGTTTTTTTCATTCTTATAGTTTGTAATTATGGAAGAGTTGGCTTGGAAGAATATTATGTTTTATTTTGTGATTATATTGAAAATCCAAATTAAATCTTGTCTGCATATATAATTTACCCATTATGATGTGTTACTAGAAGGGAAATGCTATTAACTACAAACTATGAAGAGTTCTTGGCTGCAGAGTTTTTCTCCTATGGCTCTGTGCATCTGATAATGTTGCTGCTGTTTCACAAAGGATTTGCATCATGGGATGAAATCCTAGGACCACTGAAGTAATTTGTGAACTGCCACTGGAATTGGGGCTTTTCTTAACCTGAATGGTGGCCAGAGCCCTGTGTAGTTCTCTTTCTCACTGTCCCACATGCAAGCCTCTCAGTGGAGATTAAAGTAGGGTCAGGAAGGGATTGTAGAAAAAAGCTACATCTCTGAATAGGTATTTGAATGTATAATTATGTAGTGGTCTTCTCATTAGTAGTTCTGTAGGATGCTTAGAACATCTCATACTGTAGGTACACCTGTTCTGATTCATATGATCTCAATATTCATATTATAATTGAAATGAAGCTTAAAAAGTTCAAGACCTAAAAGTTGCTGTTTATCTTGTGACGTATAATTATTTAATGGTTTATGTGTATATCTATATATATATGTCAGTTATATATATTTTTGATCAAACTTTAGGAAGAGTCTACACTCTTAGTTTAGATCAAATTACTTCTAATAATATTGATTTGATGCCCCTCTAAGGTAGTTAATGTACTACTATTGTAAATTGTGTTGGTGGGACTTGATGATGTTGATTTCAAAATGGATCCTGCAGGAAGACCAGCCAGCTCTGCATCCTGCAACTTCAGAGTTCAGGGTTACTGCTTTAGGTGGCTGCCTATTGATTATGTTGTGTTTGGCATATCCAGACATGTTGGACTTGCTGTGTGTTCATAGGAGGCCGATGTGCTGCTTTCAGAATTCCAGTACTGGTGGAATTGCTGTCGGGAATGTGGAATTAAACACTTTACAGTTCAGAAGATGAAAGCATCCCTGTATATGTTGACAGCCTGTAGTGCTGCTTGCCTAGCAAGAATGGATGGGTTAACACCACTCCATGGCTTAAGGCCTGGAGAAAAACAGATATATATCTTCTGTACACAAGGTGTGGTAGAGAAGTGTATTGTGCAGGTAAGCACTCTGCTC
Source organism: Melanocharis versteri (assembly GCA_013397845.1). Taxonomy (NCBI): domain Eukaryota; kingdom Metazoa; phylum Chordata; class Aves; order Passeriformes; family Melanocharitidae; genus Melanocharis; species Melanocharis versteri. The sequence continues at coordinate 1,283,145 of VZTG01001350.1, read as the reverse complement.
AAGGATGTTTAGTAGTATCTGCAGATGGAAGGAATTAGTTACCTTTGTCAGAGTTTGTGTTAATGTCACATAATTGAAACACTGCCTCAGTTTGTTTCTTCCCCTGGAATAACTCATGGATTCACCTATTTTAGCTGCTCATGTACAATGATCTAGTGTTATGTGTTTTCAGAGGTCATTATCGTATGTCTGCTGAGTGTTTGCAGTGCTGGATATTTAACATTAACTAAAAATCCTAATCTTCCACTTCATTCACAGGAAGAATGTTCTTGTGACTATTGTATGTGATCTTGTTTCTCAGAAATACTTTGTATTCTAGAATTTCACTTAATGTGTATTTAACTCTAAATATATAACATGAAAATGCAATTAGTTTACTGATTCATATCTGCTTTTGAGAGGTTTTTAAATTTTAACAAATAAAAAAAACAAAGCAATATCCGGAGTATTTTGGAGAGCAACTTAAAAGTAAGAAAAAAGCATCTAGCATTGAGCTGGAAGCTGTAGTTTTGGAGACATTTGGAGCCAAAATAACAGCTCACCTCTGGCAAAAGAGGGAGAGAGGGAGGTTTTGCCTCCTCCTTTTCATGCTCTCCTTTGCTCACTCCCTTTCTCCTGCCACTGAAGCAAGTGCCAGAACCCTGCGGGTGATTGCCTGGCAGGCGGTGCCACTCCCTAAAGCAGCAGAAGCCCACGTTGGGGCAGTAACATTTCTCACTGCACAGGTGAGGTGCCTGGCCTGGCATCCAGCACCTGAGCTCTTGCAGGGAAGGTGGAGGGCTGGCGCCGGCGTGGTGGTGGGGGACAAGCGAAACCCCACCAGATTTTGGGGGTTGCACTATGAACTGCTCCCTGCTTTAGGCTGAAACAATTAGATCTTCCATTTTAATTTAAGACACCATTTAAAAATTTTAGAATAGAATAGAATGGAATAGAGAGTTCAGTTGGCAGGGACCTGCAATGATCATCAACTGCCTGAACAATTCAGGGCTGACAAAATGTTAAAGCAAGATTTTAAGTGTGTGGTCCAAAAGCCTCTAAAACACTGACAGGCTTAGGTCATCGACCTTCTCTGTGGGAAGGCTGTTCCAGTTTTTTTATCACCTTCTCAATAAAGAAGTGGCTGCTACTGTCCAGTCTGAACCTGGCGCAGCTTTGGCTCAGCCCTGCGCCTCCTGTCAGTGGGTACCAGGACGATCAGAGCAGCCTTTCCCTCCTCAGGAAGCTGCGGAGTGCGGTGAAGTCTTCCCTCAACCTCTTTTCTTCCGAAGCAGACAACGCCAAAATCCTCAGCCGCCGCCCCAAAACAACGCTGTCAGAAGTGGGATTCGAACCCACGCCTCCAGGAGAGACTGCGACCTGAACGCAGCGCCTTAGACCGCTCGGCCATCCTGACCCACGTGGGGGTGCTATCGCGGCTCTCTCAGTTTCTATTTGTAGACCTTTTTTAGTGATGCAATGTTTTTCTACGCACAGTGGGTGTTAAAAAATATTCGAAATGAAAACGTATTTTGTGTTGACTCTCTGGTAACCATAATAACTGATGTTTATTTGTACGTGCAGCTGTTGCATTCTGTCTGTGAGTGTGAGTGTGTTGAGAAAGAAGCAGGTACTGTTGCACATCTATTACATATGCCATGGTACAGACATTTGAAGCTGTACAGAAATTAATAAAAATGTGGCATGCAGTATGTTTCACAAGGACATTGCTTAAGGCTAATTTGTTTCCTCTAATGTCTTTGAAAATCCCCGTGAGATATGTACAAGTTCTTCATGGTAAGAGTTCTCTGATATTTGAAAGGCGACTGTGACCCTGAAAAAATTGTATGTCTCCTTGCTGCGGGTTTTTTTCGAAAGAATTCACGTGCTTGAAAACTGAATCTAGTAACCTCTAAATATACAAATTTGGTCAGGATTTGGGAGTGAAAGTAAATATGAAAGGCAAGAGGTGTGCTTGTTTGGAAGCATCAGGTTAAAGTACAGTGTCTCTGTTTGGAATATAGACTTAATAGAAAAAAAAAAAATTGAAATGGGACAACCAGGAACTGTCAGAAATGGCAAATGTATCCAAGATATAATAATTGGCCCCCAAGATATAATAATTCCTTAGAGCCATAAGAAGCAATATTTTCCAATGACAAAAAAAGGCGACTGTCTCTTCTAGATTGGCCAAAAATTGGTACTGGTTTTATTTGGTACTGGTATTTGAGGAAAACTGTTGCTTCTATATGGAGAAACCAATTCTTCTGGCTGCAGTTTGTCAATGTCTTTCTTGCACTGGGGAGCCCAAAGTGCTGGGCCCAGTACTTCGGTGCGTTCTCATGGGTGCTGAGTTGAGGGAAATAATGACTTGTCTTGACCTACTGGCCATGTCCTTCCTTGGAGACACAAAAGAGTTGACTGGACAAGACTCTCTCTTGTCCTGATTTCAGAGTCAGACCTGTCTTCAAAACTGACTTTGCTTTGAGCAAGGCTGCAGAGCAGGTAAGTGCTAAAAGTCCCCTCAAACCTAAACTCTTTTGCGATTCTACAACTATGGGCCATATTTTTGAACAATTTTATGTAACAATACTTGTGAATTGAGAATATTAATGCTGTATCTTGGATATGCTGTAATGTGTCCTGAATCTCTGCATTTTTATCCTTGTACTCATTCTAGAGCAACAAACAGTCTTGTCTGAGGCCTAGCAGAATGAAAAGACGAGCCTGTGTAACCAATATTCTTATAACGTACTGGAAATGTTATGCTTCTTGTTATGTTGGGAGTCAGGAGTTATGCTGTAATGCACTTCAGCAGTCTCGGTTGACTTCCTGGAAGGTGCAATTTTCTCATATTTAGAATTAGTAATGTATTTAAATTCTGTAGAAACAGGGCCTTGGAAAGGTCACAAAACATATTTATATGTGCTGAAAAAAGAGTCTTAGCCAATGTAGTTCTGTTTGTTTGATTGTTTGGTTGTTTTTTTCTAGACAATAGCTGGTGGACTGAACAGGNTGATTGGTTGGTTGGTTGGTTTTTTCTAGACAATAGCTTGTGGACTGAACAGAAGTAAACTTATTCCAGCTTTGGTATATAGCAAGATGGGCAGAGTCCAATAAGCAGAAATACAGATGGCAGAAGTTTGACCATCAAAGTCTACTCATAGTTTAGTAACTCCAGAATGCTGCGTCTTCAGCCAGCAGCTCCAAAAACTTGTGTTCCCTACTTCAAGACACACTGATGATGTAAAGCTGACTGAATATTCTCGAATTGCTGGGAAATTAACTAAATAGGTCTTAATTTAAATCAAGCCTAAGTCATAAAGATAACATTACCCGTTGGCTTCCAGACTGGTAGATCACACAGGAAAGCATAACTAAGTGCATACCAAACATACAGCAACCTTGGTGAAGAATCTGCTCAAGCCTACTTCTGGACAGCTCTCCCTTAATAGTGGGCATTTTTTGGCCCAGAACTTCATTAACTACAGACCTAATGCTCAGGCTGTTCCCTAAAAATCTGCAGATCAGCTGACTTGCTGGTCAAAATGTAGTGGTACTTGGTATGCAGTTGCCAAACTGACTGAGGTGAGCTCTAGTAAGTGAACTGAAAACCTCAGTAAAAATGTCATATTTAAAAAAGTGTATGTATTCCCCAAATGCTTTGGCACAGACTTAGTAGCTGCCTGTCCAGCACACAGTCAGACTCATCAGACTTGAGGCTGCAGGTTGTTGTGTTGCAGGATGTTGATAGGCTCCAGCAGATGGGTTCCTATCCACTAAAAAGAAAGTCCCTGGGATGTAAAGTGCATTGGTATTATCCATCAAAAGGGTTTGCATACTGGTCCCTGAGTACATGTTCTGACGATCGCAGGTGAAGAAGAAGCTCTTTGGCAAAGATATCGCTGTCGATAGTCTCTCATATTTGCTTTATGTTGGTGCCCAGCCTAATGAGTGATTTACACTGCTGTCAGTGTGCAGCAGCAGTTGATGTATTTAGGTGCTGGGTCCAGTATCTCCAGTACTGGAGATAAAAGTCATCACAACATCCCCTGATATGAAAAGCCTCTCTCCCACCTTTGCTATCCCTCCTGTTACTCGGTAGCCCTTCCTTGGACATTTTGGGTTTCTGTCCTGCTTTAAATAAAGCTTCTCACAAAGTGAGAGCATCTTTTGTGCTGTTCTTTCTTTGAATAGGAGAGTTGCTTTCCTCCTTATGTTTCAGGGCTCTCCCTGGGGCCCTGAAAGGAATACTTACTAATTCAAAAAGAATGACTGTATCTAGTGGGACCAATGCATCTCCTTCCAAAGAGAAAATGGAGCATGTTACATGGGTGATAATGAGATTATATGTGGTTAAATGGAGACTTGACTTCGAATAATGATGCCTTTTCAATATTCTTATAACTTTTCATTTTGCCCCTAGTTCTGCAAAAGCACGTGTGCTTGACTTTACAGGTATTGCTCATCCTGTTGTCAGGCCTTTTTGGTTGCACAAAGAGAAATATAAAGAACTGCGTAGACTCAAAACGTTGTCAAGAATGTGGGAAGCTCTCTTCCTGCCCCCTGGAATCTTTAGGGACCAGACTCACTCATTTATATTAAAATCTATATTTACATCAGTAGCAGAAACAGATTGCAAGCTGGAAACGAGACTGCTCTGCGTCAGGACCATGTTGTCTCAGCTGCCAGCTGTCTTTGCAGCAGAACTTCAAGTCATGTTGTAGTCACAGGTAGGAATAGTAATAGAGGCTTTTTTCTGGGCATATCCCCTCTGTTCCAGTGGGAATTAGAGATCTGAGGGGTGCAGCTGAGAAAAAAAGTAATCATCTTATTCTATTCAATGTATGTTGAGAATCATCTTACTCAGTTTAATGGGTCTTCCTTATTAGATAACTCATCCTCAAAACACTTTATAAGCAAGTATGCTCATAAGCCTCCTTTGAATTAAGTACATTCCCTAAATTCCCCAAATAATATCTTCCTTTTGAAGATATAAAGCAGATTAAATGTCTGGAACCCTGTGGTGTTTATAGGAGATCAGGAATACTAGAGAAGGCTGGCATAGCATGTCTGCACTGTCTGTGATAATAACAGAAGATGCCACAGGAGCATATGTTATCAGCAGGATCCAGAAGAGATGCAGCATCTGTATGTGAGGCAGGGTGGGAGTATTCCTTCTATGCCCTTCATATGGATGCCGAGTATCATCTTTTCTTTCCTTGCAAATCACTGTTTCATCAGGAATGTGGGCACCAGCTGGAGAACTCATTGCTCTGTGATTGCTGCCTGTTGAGTTGGAATAAAAATTTTTCTTAATACTTTTAATTCCAAGTGAAATTGAGGAGTTCTTCAAAACAAAAAATAGAACTGCCTTTATGTCTTTACATCTCATATCTGCTGTTCACAAAAGCCGTGGGTATGGGCTTTTGTTCCTGCTTAAGGTAAGGCATTAGGAGCTGTGAGGGTAGTCAGTGGATTTCCTCTGTTTTCACTAGAACACATTCAGGTGACGAGCTGAGCTCAGTTCTGTTCCCAACCTGTCTTCTTCCTGTCCAGTAACCATCAACTCCCATGGATGGAAGTAGTTGCATTTATGATTATCAGTACAAGGTGTGGATGAGGGTTTGTATTTAACATGGCTGCAGTAAAAGGTAACTTGATAGCTGACACTGGGGCAGAACTTGACCTGTGAACTGCTGATTACTAATTGATGAGTAAGCATCTAACCTGACTTTCATCTTCCAGCTCAAGTGTTCAGCAATGAAAAATATCCTTCTGCTTGTTAGGAAAAGTGAAGAAGAAAAGAACCTGTAAATCATTGGGATGTGATAAGCATGGAAACTTATAGTGACAGAATAACTATATTTTATTGTTAACGGGGACTTTATTTTTACTTTTATATAGCAAATTCCTAAAATATTTGAATCACAACTGCACATTTATACTCTATTAAAGTTCTGTCCTTATTAATAAAGGCAACAGCAAACAAACTATTGAACTGGAAGGAGTCTTGTCAATTATTTATGTTAAATGAATCAGATGATGTTGTGTATCCCAGACTCTCAAGTGGAAAAACCAGTGACGAGAGTAGTTTATCACATAACCTGTGGTGGAGGCCCTGTGTCCTCTCTTGGCAGTTTCCAGGAAGGCTGAGACGTAGTAGAGAAGTTTTAGCTTAAAAAGGGCTATATAGGGTTTGGCTGGTAGACCTGGCTGTGGAGAGCTGGATGTAGCTAACAGAGGATTTAGTGAAGGGGGAGCTCAAGAAGGGTTTTCCTTGTGGTAGCTAGAGAGGGGAGAACCATAGCGGCTTATCTAGAGTGTTGCAGGTGATTGTCTCTTCCAGGTGTTTTGCAGGTCATAAGCTTTGAATAGAGGACAGTACCTGACTGTGTCTTGGTTTCTATTTCCATGTCATAAAGCCACTTCCTACTTACTAAAATTCTATGGAAACAGTAAATCCCAGGCTTGTTTGTGCTGGATATTAGTTGTGCTTGACACCTCCTTTTGAATACTGCAACCTTTCTCTCCTCTCCAGATGGAATGGATGGGATCTGCAGCCACTTGCTCTCTGCTACACAGGTGAATGTTGTTTCTGAGGTGCAGAGAGCAGAGGGAATGAACTTCCAGCTGATTTTATATGGGTCTATTTGCAATAAAAAAGAGTGCAACCAGTGAGTGCAGCACTGCTAATTATGACACTGCAAAGATAATGAGAAATAGCAATGGTATTATATATATTATTTAATAACAACGCTGAAGTATTGAATAATGATTAATGCATTATAAAATGTGGCAGGTTTCTTAAAAGTGTTGTATATTTGGAAAGTGGGTTTTGTTGGTGCGGTTGTCAATACTAAAGTCTTGTTACTGTGTTGTGCAATATGTAAAAGGAATAAACAATGCATTAAGTGCAAGATACTTCACCCTTCACTGTGTACAGAAAACAGTAACACAGTAGCTGTCAAATCGTAGCCATCCCTTAGACTTCCCTCTTTTTCTAAAAGCATGGTATTTACATGTTTACTTTTCTTATCCCAAAGAGACATAGTATCTTTTTTTTTTCCCTCCAAAGGCTTTCTATTTGCGTGATTAATATGTTTCTTGCGCAGTGTGAAGAGGAATATCTGCTTCACTCTGATACCCAGGCTGACTCCCCATCGACTGCTTTCCAAACTAACATAAGAACTTTTTATGTTTGCAACAAAAAAAAAAATCGTGCTGGTTTTGAGTGTGGTTTTCTTGTTGACATTTTAGAAACTGTTCCAAGCTCTTCTTAATATTTAGACAAACAAATATGTTTGTTTTTTGTGGTGCTGCTGTTGACATTTCCTAAGGGAATTGCTGAAGATGTTAACAACTTCCCAGCACAGGCATGCTGTAATGGAATAGTACTTTGCTTGTGGCCCTGACACAAATTCCTTTTAACTGATGTTTTTGCTGAAAGTAATGTGATTGTGATAACTTATGTGAGTCAGGGTAAATGTGAATCAGTCCTGGCTATTTTGGGGAGCATAAATGTCTGCTAAACTCCTTAGTGTTTTGCTTCTTGCAGATATAACAAGCAGAAGGTACCAATTTATTGTGTGCCTCAGAGCCTCTGTGCTGCACAAACATCTGCAGTGTAGAGCAGGAAGAAGGTCCATGAGGAACATTGATAATTGGTGAAGCCTGAAGGCCAGGGAAGCTTGTAGCTCTCTACCTGCAGAAATTGGTCAGTTTGGGGCTTGGCTGATTTTGGAGCCAGTAGCCACGAAAAACAATCGCATAGTGGAACATGCCTTTGTATGTGCAGTGTGTGCCCCAAGAGCACTGTAGGTTGGACGCAGACAGAGTTGAACCTGTGCACTGCCATATCTTTAATATCTGTCAGTAGAAACAGGATATAATTACATTAGCAATTAACCCGGGGCTACCCACTTAGAGAATTTATATAACCTTTTATGGGTGAAGGTTCTGAAGACTTTTTAAGCAGGTTGGGCTTTGTTCTGGAATCCCTGATTAAAAGTCTGAAGCTCTTATATGCAACCAGCCAGTTAAGCATGTGTCTGTATTAAAAATGTCCACATTGTTGCTACGAGAATCAGTTATAGTTTACAATCTTTTAGCAAGACTGTATCTTCTTCTGACTGGTCACCATATATTGCAGCTATGGAACAGATTTTCCTCAAAACCCATGGCTGTTTTAAAATATTTTCAACTGAAAAACATTTCTGTCTCTGGGATTATCCTAACCTCAGCTGTTATATCCTCTGCATTTTCAGTGAAATTGTAGAGAAACTTGTTTGCAAGACAGTCACGCAGCAGCATTTTGGCCATGTTTGTTCCGTTCCTGAGCCCTTGGGCTGAGGCTTCGAGAGAGGCAGTCTTTGTTGGTCTGTGGCTTTTCCCCTGCCTTGAAAAAGAACAAAAACTGTCAGGAAGAAAGATATTCATCCTAAGGGTAGACTCCAGTTACATTAAATAGAATAGCAGCCACTTGGAGATGGGACTGGAAGGCAGCCAAAAGGACACTGAAATTTTTCAATAGTCTGTCCCTATCCCTGTCTTCCAGTGATCAACAGAGAATGTAATTTCAACCTTCAAACTATTCACTGCAACCAGAGGGAACTGAATGCTGTTCTGGCTCTATTTTAAAGAGCCTTGTAACCTAGATGGGGAGATACTCTTCTTTCAAATGTGCATGTTGTTCTCCTATTGCAGTAAATCATTGCAGGTGTTACTACTTATTGATTTAAGTAAATTGTCATTTTGGCTGTCTTGTATCCGTTTCATAAGGAGAAAATTGACCTTGACCCGTGGATATAACACATTTTCAATTAGTGTTTTGATTAAGGATTTCTCAGATGGTCCTTCCTGCTTGTACCATTAGCTGGAGGTGGTCGGCCAGGAGTCGCCAGGTGAAGTCATGTTTTGAGGCATTAGTGTCGTGACGAGATCAAATGGCTTTCCTTGTAATGCCTGCAAAAGGGTTTATGCTGTACCTTCTTTGTGGAAATCTCTCAGATTTGTGTGTGTAAAGACAGATTGCCTGTGACTTCCAGCAGCATTGTAACCTCATGAATCTCCAGTAATTTCAGGCATGTATTTGCAATATCATTTTTCCTTTTCTTGTGAGAGATCTCTGTACCCTCATGCCATATATGGGAGATATAACCCATAGAGCCAGGTGGGTCCTCTCAGCTAAAGTAAGATCAGAAATAGCCATCAGAATAGTTCTGCTGCCACTTGGTTTCAGGTACTACTCTTTCCTTCCCAATTCAATCTCTAATGTGTGTCTCCCAAGGAAGAGGAGGAGCTGAGGCCTTTTCATTTAAAACATTGCATTTTAGTGAAAGCAGCGATACGGGAATATAAGAAAAATAAGAACTTGCATGATGTAGGTAAAAATCTCATTCCTACTGTCAGATATATAGGAGCTTTTTAAAATTGTGTGTAGTCTAATATTTGTGCAGTGTAGTGTTTCTGTTTTCTTTCCTCCTGACATATAGAGTTGTATTTGTATGCTGCTTAAAAACCCCAACACCCTGTCCCTTTTTCCTACACATAATGATAGTGAGCAACTTGCTTCAGTGAGAGGTGAGAGGTGTCCTCTGTGAGTATGCTTTGGATGTAAAGAAGTAGAGATGACATTTGGCTTCAGAAAGATGATCTGTAGGATTCAGGAATTGAGAATCATAGGTGCAGTAGGTACACACTCTCAGCTTCCCACAGAGTAACCTGCTCTGTTTTTCAAGTAGGTGTCAAAATACGTGGTAGGTAAATGTTCTGCCCAAAGCCCAGTAGTTCTGCCCAGGCTGTGGGAGAGTGCCACAAATTATGGCACTCATTATGAGATATATGGGGTGTTACAGAAATGTGGAGTGTTATCTAAAGTACCCAGTGACCACAGCTGGTAATTGTGAAGAGCAGCAGTTACCACTGTGAGTAGTACATTAGCTTCAACACAAACTACTCGGTGCATTCAAGAGTAAAATAATGTCCTTCAGTTTTTCCATTAATGTAGGAAGGGCAGCCTTCTGCCATGCAAAAATCTGGACTTATGACATGTTCACAGCTAATGTGCTCTTCAGGATGGATAGTTTTACCCAATCAATTTTTTTAAATATTTGGCAGATGGAGGAGAAAGCTCTCTAATATTCACCATTACATTCGGTATTTAGTAAACATACTGAATCTAGTGTCTGGCTCAGATTTCTGTCTCTCACTGTGCTTGTGCAGAGTCTTTTGCTTTTGAAGACCATGATCTATGAGGTGAAAATAATGACAGATATTTTCTGTAATGTGGATGGCATGGCTTGCTGTCATGGGGATCCTGGACTTAAAATGGGCACTGCTGTTATCCGTGCCCATCCTGGGTGTTCCTTGGGAGAAGAGGGCTTTGTTCAGCCAGAACTGCATCTTACACCTCAGTGCCACACAGACCTGCAGATGCTGATTACTTCCTAATCTTTTTGTTATGAAATGGCCATAAAATTTTCTATTATTGTTCTTTTCTGAACAGAACAAGTTCATTATAAGTATCTGCTTTCTTTTTTTTTTTCTCACTGTGCTACAGTGAATAAATGAGGGCTGAGAAGAAGACTGGATGAATAAAGAAAGGAGACAGAGAAAAGAGAGGTGAAAGGAGTGGGGAGTAAATGAAAATTAGGGACAGAGAAGTTACATATGTGTTAATATTTTGATGGCTCTAGAAAAATGAATAGACTCAGGATTATTAATTAAGGAAAGACAACACATCAGAAATTGCAATTTTTAAAATATGGGAAAAACACTCCAGGTGTCATACATCATAGTAATAAGTTTTAGGTTTTTTCTAAATATTTGAGTTTAGAAAATAAAATTGAGGCAAAAATAGAAAAAAAAAACTGAATAGTGGACCACAGAATGAAGAAGGTGATCAGAAAAGGAAGAAAAGTAGAGAAGGAAGAAAAGCAGAGAGGGAAGGCTTCCTAAATCCACTTTGCTCTAGTGCATATTATGCTCTGAGTCATATTTAGGGCCCCAAAATTTCAAAGAATTTAAAAGGTGATTGTTTATGTCTACCAAAAATAAATATATTTTCTTAATACAAAAAGTTAATTAACCTGTGGAGCTGATGTCACAGAGACAAAATTTCTAGGGAGGTAAAAAAGGCCTTCACATTACTCAGTGGTAATGAAACACTAAGGATTTTGTGAAGACAGTGTGTTGTTTTTTTCTGAGGATTACCAGAAAAATCCTTATTGCCCAGGGAATGAAACTTCTGGCTGATAACACTCTGGAAGAGACTGTCCTTGTGTTTTGCTCATGGGTGCTGGCTGCTTGTCAGTAATAGGACCCCTGCTCTCACAGTGGTTTTCTACACTGATTTTTGTGGTGTTGTAGTTCTTGTTATATGATGGGGCTAAATCACACAACTCGTGCTAGAAAAAAGTGGCCAGAAGTGACTCACCATTCTAAAAACATAGTGATCTGCCAAGGTTACTTCTGAAGTCATGGGCAAGCAAAAAGGAGACTGCAGACATCAGAGTTACAGCCCACCACTCCATCCACTTCCCATTTCTGCAGTGAAGGAAAAGATTGTTAGATGAAGGTCTAATGAGTCACATCAGCTGGCATTTCATCTGCCATAATAATGGACCACAATCAAAACATAATAATTCATACTTCTGTGCGAGGTGTTTAAGTAAAACTGAATGAAAATTTACTCACAAGATAAAGACATGTATTGCTATTTTTGCCCCTTTAGTTTTGTTTTAGTTTCTCTTGGGTCGTAAAGAGGGTGTGCCTTTTTATTTCAGTGAAGAACTGCTTCATCTAATAGAAGAGGTTTTGGATTTTTTCCTGATTATTTTTGTTTAGTTGTTAAACAATAGTTAAATGTTTGCTTCACTGTGCTAATCAAAGTAGAGTTGAGGTTTTCAGTGCTGAAGTGTTTCTTTATTACTGCTTCCTGCATAGCCATTTCCATCATCTGTTTGCTCTTAAACTTGCCAATCCTTTTTAATGTGTTGCTTTTACATGTCACCATGAGGTGGAGTGGGATTGTTCCAGTTTTCTTGATTGCTCACATTAAAATTACTGACTTTTAAACTCTCTTTTAGAGTTTAATAATAACCACTTTTGATATAGTAACAAAAAAAGAAAGCCTAGACTTTTAAGAATATTCCGAAGAGGCTATAAAACAGACTATCAGATTACTGTTCACTTGAAATGATCATAGTGATAGAGAGATGAAAAGAAATTTGCATAATTTTTCAAACAGGAAAAGAGAAAAGACAAGATTGATATCATTACATCAAATGTGATGTTGAAGAGTTTTGCATTTATTTTCTCACAGTTCTTTCTGGCCTGCTGGCTTAGTGGAGGACAATAAGCCATGCTGGACTCACTTCTTCCTCTAGGTTGTGATTTTCATCTTGAGAAAGGATACTTGAATTGATCTGGCTATTTCATGGCTGCAAACCATGATTACTTGAGAGTATGATTTACAACTAAGAACTGTAATGGCATTAAATTTAAGCAGTCAGAAAAATACTGGATTAAATTTAAAGATAATGTCACATTGGAAGAGCTAATTCCTGAGGCACTATTGAATCTTAAATTCACTTTGTAACAAAAAAAAAGGTAACTCAGAATAAAAAGAGAAAGAAACCACTACATTTTCTCCTGTGAGCCAGCTAGCAGAGAATTTTCACAGCCTTCCTCCCATTTTATGTCTGGACTTAAAATAGTCACGTAAAAATGTAGAAGTAATCAAGTATTCCATATACAAGATGAAATTCATATGTCTGATTTTTTTCTGACGGACACATATATGTTTAGTAATCTTCTTTCCGTATATGTTTAGTAGTGTAGAGCAATTCCCTGGAAGGTACAGGAAAGAACGTGAAAACTGATAAAGTGAAGAGAATTCAAAGAAGGAATATGAAGAAGATGGATTGACAAGTTATGGAGGTAATTTTGGTCCCTGAGAATACGGTAGCACTTCCCAGTGGTTGTACCTTAAGGATACCAAATAGATCTTTATTCCTGTTTCTAGTGTCCACTCTCCCTTCACATGCATTGCACAGTGAGTTAACAGTGGGCTTTCTGGTCGTGAGACTACACCCTCATTGGTAGGTTACATAAATTAAAGCTAAGTCCCAGCTCTCAATAGTTTTGGGTAAAACAGGAGAGGGAATTCCATTCTTTGTGTAGGTGAAAGTTTATTGAAATATTGTTTATAATAGAAATAACTTCAGAAAAAAAGAGCCTCATTCACAGAGGAAGTTACTGCAGCATCTAGTTTGATAAGGGAGCTTTTAATTTTCCTGCATTGGATGTCATCTTACAAAATTGCCAAGAATTTTGCTGCTGATATTAGCAGAAACAAGTTCAATGCCTGGATGATTTCTTCATTAATTGATGTTAGTGCTCAGAATTATCTCCTTATTGTAGCTTGACTTCATTCTTTCTCTCACAATTTATGATAGCAAAAAGGCTTAGAAAGGCTTATTAAGCCTCTCCCTCTGCCACTTTAAAACTGTTAGCCATGTTCCATCTTTATAATGATTGCTTAAATACCCCTTTCTGTCATACTTATTTTCTAACACTTCCTTTCTGGATGGACCAATAAAATAGTTCTAAGGGAATGAACAAACATATTAGGGGGAGGTTTTTTTCTCCTCAGTATCTCCAGAAGCCAGCCCCACTTCTGGAGCAGGAACACTATGATAATATATCACAGGCTTGTTGTATCAATTACTGTACAATATATCACAAGCTGCTAAGGTCTTGTTTTACAAAAAGGCTACCAGTTGTAATGGCACATTGAGGATATTTAATAGCACTCATGCGGAACCCACTTCGTCACCGCTTTATAGTATGTGAGATAACAGCTCAATAAATATTCTGGGCCAGCCTAGAGAAACAGAACATTAAATATGAAATTTAAAATACTTCTTTGGTTTCTTGCCAAAAGTATTGGACACATACTATGCATTTACAACTCCTGCATGATTAGGATTTGAGTTTTGTTACTTAGACAAATATTGTGTTGCAACATTAATTGAGAGCTGATTTCAAATTATTTTAGTGTAATTACTACCTTTGCAGAGTCAGGTTTTAAACCAACAAACACATGTGACCATTCATTGCTCATGGAATAGGATTAGAATCATTATTAGAATCACAGGAATATGGTACAAACCTAGCATTCTGACTTCAAAAGGAATTGCACATTTAGGAAATTCTACATTTTCTTAAAGCCAAGCTAAGCTGATTCCACATGACAGTGGTTTTAATGAGGCTCAATAAACAGTACAGTTTGTAACCTCAGGCCAGCTGCTGAGCAGAAGCCAAGAGCAGTGCTACAGCTTTAGTGAACCCATTACTGTGAAAGATGCTGGATCCTGGAGCAGCCTGAGTCACTCATTGCACAAGAGATGAAGCTCCAATAAATAAAAATGAATATCTAAGGTGACGGGTGACAACTTCATGCAAACGTGATTTTCTCTGATTTGACAGTGCCTTGATAAAGTCTTAAGGCATGTGGCTTACTAGCAACCATTTAAATTTTTAGCCACTGGATCTTCTGTTTTACTTGCAGACATTAGCATTTGGGGCTTGTTGTTTCCTATAGGTATTAGAAATTTGCTTTGCTTATGTATTGGGCCTAATTCTCAGAGCAACTCAAGATCTAGAACAGCTCTTATAAGCTGTTAGGGTAGTCAACAATGCTGAAATGCATATGTTTTCTTTGCCAATTTATGGTTATTTTTATTAAATTCTTTTAATGGTGAATTGGTATAGGTTGTTTCCTACCCTTAGGGCTGATCTTAGACCATGTTCTCCCAGCAGTGCATTCACTGTCCTGAGAGTCCTCCAGAGCAGTCTGCATCCCCTGTGAACAAGGTGAGGAAATGGTTTAAAAACCACCAGAGGCAGCATAACTCCTCTTTTAAGGTGCTATGGCTCTCCTAGTCTTTATGAAAATATTCCTAAAGGGTATCTAGAAATACGGTATAAATGGATTTAGGGGCTAAAAAGAATAGAAGAGAAGAACTGAGTTACTGAGTCTTGAAGTGAACAGGGAGGCTGAACCAACTCTATGGATGGTTTATGTACCAAAGGCATAGACCAAAATAAACAGAAGAGTTGGCAGCACAGGATAAAAAAGTTGGTCTTGTACAAGAAAATAGGCAGAAATTAGTTTACATTGGTGGGAATAATATAGTATGTAGTGGGTAATGCTTGGACTTGGTGATCTTAAATGTCTTTTCCAACCTAAATGATTCTGTGATTCTGCATAATGTGCTGTACTGTTTATTCGTATTTCCCTGAGATAATCTTATCAAAACCCCTTAAATCTAAGCAGTTAAGCATGTTTGCCAAAATTGTGATTCTTATGTAAGTTTTACCTGTCGTCTTTGCAAAGTTGCTGAATCACAGTTTAAGTGATTAATGCTGAACTACGAGCTGATAACGGGTTTACCATTTACGCTTTTGATCTTCAACCTAGTAGACAGCAGAAAAAGATGTTGAGATAACACAGAGCTAGTGCAAAAAGGTTCTGCAATCAGATTCTGTTCCCTATTTAGTGCAGTTAAATTACCAAATGGAAACAACAAAGACTAAGTTGTCATCTGCTGACATTTAATTCAGTGGGAAACAGGCAAAATGCACTGTTAGAAAGTAATATCAGAAACACTAGGGATTTGCAGAGATAAAAAGAGACAGATAAACACAACAAAAATCAATATGGCTAGTGTCTTCAGCTCTATCTCCACTTCCCAAAATAATATAGTTTCTATTTACAGTTGGGAATTATGTCCTCAATTACTGGTGGCATTGCAAGAAATGTTTTGGTGAACAGTCAACATCATCACACAGACCATGAAGGGACAAACCACAGTTTTTTAATCAATGGAAGAGGAGAAATGAATGTTACTAATATACTATTTTCCCTTAGAAGGTGTCAGGCATGGTACAGTGCAGACTGATATGTCTGAGCTGAGTCACGAAATGCAAAGCAAACTTTGAATGAGTAGATCAAACACTAGGAGTTCCAGGCAGCAGGATCCATAATCTGAGATTAAACAAGGGTTGCTACTTTGGTTTTGCAAGCAGATTGACAGTTGGTATTTGAAATTATTTTATAAGTGGCTATCTTTCATGTTTCTTCATAGAAATATAGTGTTTCCTTCAAAAGGAGACTGGCATGAAAATAGTTTTGTGTAATTTTATAGCGTAATTGCTTGTTGAGTGTCCCTGTTAAAATACACATATGGAAAGAAAATGGTCATGGTTATCTTCCTTGCCTGTGGTAAGCCAGAGGTTTTATAGGGCTAAAGCTATAAAAAAAAAATGTAGGTAACTGACCCTAACATATTATTCAGGACTAATGCTAGATCTGAACTTTGGATGATCTTGTATTCTAAAGAAATTGGCACCTAATGCCTTTTCCAGTGTTGGTATTCCTGCACTCAGAATAAGTGATTGCTGACCTAGAGAAAGAAATGGGGCATCCATGCAGAACTCCAGAATTTCAGTGGCTCCACATTACAAGTTGCTGGTTTATTTATTGAGTCATAATTTATTGGTGTTCCCCATCTTTGTAAAAGTTTAAAAGCACAGAAAGCTGAAATAGACTGTAAATCCAGAACCTGATCCCTTCTGATTCATATCTGTGGGTTCTGTGGCCAATTTTCCTGAAGGTACCCTATGCAGAGCCAAGGATCACTCCAATTTTTTTGTTGTTGTTCCTTGTGATGTATTCCTGCCACTGTGATAATCAATCAAGAGATGAAGTAATTTGGTTTTGAGTGGAAGTAGCTGAGGCACATGTAATAGTCCATGCCAGGCCTCAGACATTTTTCTGTAGTGAAAGGCGAACTCTCTCAACTTTCCATTTGTATCCCCTGTGTCTGTGGTTCTTGGGACAGATTTTGTGTGGTGCTGGTGGAGGTCTCATCAAGTTGCACATGTACTCATGACCACCCGCGCCTGAAATCCCCTACCCACAGCCAAATGGGGGGATGAGCTATCCTTGTAACACCCTTCCTTGTGCTAACAAGGCCATGCAGGAGGATATCTCAGTAATCCATCTAGGGTGCATTGATGGTACCAGGAATGGAGGGCAAGGAGGGGTGGATGTTGATATCTTTATTGATTTATTCTCCATTGCCTTGAGAGTCTCAACCTCACTTCTGTGCACTTCAGTTATTAAAAATTACGTTTTAAGTTCCTTACTGCGGGCAAGTTTTGAGTAAATGGTGTAATTCTTGTGATCAAAGCATGAGCTTTATTTTTCCAAAATGATATACAAGCATCAGTGAATTGTTCTTATGTCTGCTGAAGCTTCTCTCTCATTCTGAATAGCAGAGAAATAATCGTCTCTCTGTCTTTCTTCTCCAATGAGATTTGCTGTTTGGTTGATATTCCTTTGAGAAGGAAGTTCAGATATGAAAGCCTGAGGCAATGATAATCTGGAAAAGGAAATTTTCTGTCAGTCTCTGTGAGCTTCACTGTTCACAGTAAAGTTCTACTGGGTAGAAGGACTTCATTTGGCCTAAGCAGCCATCCTGGACTACTGCAAACTGGTAACTGAGTGAAAAATTAATAGTATTTTGTTAAATTGTCACTTGAATAATTGTTGTTGTAGAGCCATTGTTCTGCTGCTCTTGTGATATTTTTCTCAAATAAGAAAGTTAATTTATTTAGATCCTGATTTTTACGCACAATAAATGAGAGACAGCTCTCACTGCTAGGTAAAGACTGAACTTCAGAATGAAGACAGATACTTTGAAGTATTTTTAACTCTAGTGGCTCCTTTTTAACCAGAGGGTAGAAGATGCTCAAAAGGAAGGTTAGACTGCAAGAAACCTAACACTCCACTCAGGAAGTATAAGGCCAGAAGTGTTTGTGGGGGTCAATGCTACCCTGTTACAAAGAAGGATAACTTCAACTCAAGTTGAGAATCTTGTCAGTAGGATTTTTGCCTTAATGTGAGTTTAGTTTTAGGGACTCTTTTAGCCTTAGGCCTTTTTTAGCCTGTTTTATATGTGGATAGTAATGACTTCATCAGTGAGTCTGATCATCAATTGTTAATTAAATTTCTAATTATTTCTAATAAGAATTTAAAAAAGAAAAATGTCATATTAAAAACCTCTGTCGTATTTTATTAAAGAAGCTGACCCTCTAATTTTCATGTTTCTGCAAGAACTGTAAAAATGTCACTTTAAATTAGATTGCAGCTTATTGATGGACTGCTAGGTACAGTGACCTTTCCATCCTTTCTGTCTGAATGCCAAAATCTCAAGCTGTACCACAACATCCTGATGGGCGTTTCTACCACAGCTAAAGCAAAGCCTTTAGCACTGGTACCTGCACTGAGAGAGTCTGGATTTAGAATCCCTTACACCTGAAAATTTGTAACTAGATCAGTACAAGATTGATTAGCTGAAGTGCTTATGTACAATATTTCTCACAGGAATGAGCAGTTTTGGTGCTGCGTTTGCTGCTGTGATGGCAGAGGCTGTGCTGGGAGCCTCGCAGTCCGTGTGGGGCAGCCTTCCCGCACTGCAGGGCTGCAGCAGCAGCTGATGTGCTGCCTCTGCAGAAGGAAAAGGTCTTTTTACCCTCCCTTGATAAGCCAGCACCTGCAAGGAGAGGAGAAGGAGCCGGTGCTGGGGGCTGGAGACATTGCTAGCACAGGCAGCCCGTGGCTCTGTGAGCAAAGCAGTCTGTCAGAGCCTTGCAGAGCTTCACCTGAGGAGTATTGTAAGAGACAGTGTTCCACAAAACTTTGAAATAAAGAGCGGAGAACAAGCATGGTGATTACTCCCTTCCTCTTCCCATCTCTCTTGAATGTGAATTAGCTGCCAGCTAGAAGATCTGAAGGATACGGAAAGGAGAAAATGACACAAAATAGTGTAACTGTTACCATCTTCTATCCTGAAATGTGTAGAACCAGACAACCCTCTGAGATGATTCAGTGAAGAATTGGATTAATTTATATTTGAAGGGGAACTGGAGTTTTTGATTCTGTATTTGATTTTTTTAAATGAATGTGTGGTCTTCATCTGAGTGCTGGCTGCTGGCAGGCAGCAGAGGAGCAGCAGCAGCACAGCTGGAGGTGGTGGCATTTAGTGTATGGGGCATTTGATGCCGCTCACTTCTCCACTGCGAATCCATGAAGCTCTCAGTTGTACGGAAAAAAGGAGGGTGGGCATGCTTGGTCACCTGCATAGCTCTGCCTCCAGCATCAAGAGTGGCACTGAAAATGCCATTGAAATGACATTGGCATTACCTGAAGGCAAGGAAATGTACAGTGACGTTGAAACAATGAAAGGAAATAAAAGAATATTTATGGGTAAGGGTCAGAGTTAGAGGTCTAGATACGTGTCTGTTTGATGGGAGGTGGAAGGGGAAGAGGTAGGGTTGGAGGCAGAGCTGACCCTGCTAAACCCAGAAAAAAGTGCAGTTGAAGCAGTCAGGTAATTTCATATCACAGAAGTGGTATGAAATGTGTGGCAGGTTTGCAGTCACAGTGATGGCTTTGTTGCCACTGTGTCCCCAGTGGTCAGAGGCACAGTGAATAGCTGTTCCCTTCTCCTACCCCAGCCAAACACCAGCATCCTCCAAATTAGCAAAATCCCAAGCTGCCTCATTCCTGTGTGGCATTGCTTTGACACAAATGGGCTCAGGGGGAAAAAGCAAAACCAACTGACTAGTAGGGTGAAACTGTGTCACTAATAACTATAAATTATCGGCCATCAGGTGTCCTGAGCAATTCTGAATCAGGTACCTGCACTGGCTCCTGTTATTAAAATCATGTTATAAGTACAGGCTTGTATTTTGGAGGTTAAAAACAGTGATACAGGAGCAGCTGTGGCTGTGGAAAGAAATATAAGTAGTTTCATGACTGCATATGGTTTATGTTTTCGATAGTGTCTATTGGTAGTAGGAAGGTAAAAAGAGTCTGTGTAGTTGAAGACAGTGCAGCAGAGCTCAGTGTCTCAAAATCTCACCTTTTCTAAAGGATATCGCAGATGCTGATAGAGTGGTTACACATAAATATGCTACATTTAGCTATTCCATGGATGTATGAAAGACAGAGGAACTCTTCTTGGAATAGGCTCCTTTTACTACTTCTGCTGTTGTTTTGCTGGGTTTTTTTTGTTTTTCCCAGCAGTAGCCTAAAAATAATTTGAACTGCTGTCGTTCAATACAGATACTCGGTTCAGGTACATGGTAATAAAATTTGAGCAGAGCTCTGCATGTGTTCTGTCAGGAAGGTGTTAAGGTGCTTAATGACTGTCTTTGCACACTGCTAATTTGGGCTGGTATTTTTAGTTGTCCTCCCAGTAGGAATGGCATGGAGTTTTTGACAGCTTCTCACAGACAGCTTTGATGGACTCCTGTGGGGAGGGGCTACAATGGAGTTACAGTAGCCATCCCACCGAGGTTAATGCCTGCTTTACTCTGATAAACCAAGTTTTCAATTAAAAAAATTCCAGAAACGAAACAACCTCCTAAAACTTCACATCCTGTTCTTTCCACTGAGATACTGGATGTTTTTTTCCTCTGGAAGTTCTGGGGAAGGGATTCTGGATATATGTTAAAGCTGTATTTATAGAACCAGCTTTAACCTGCAAGTTCGGGGGAGGGGGGTTGTCTTGTTAATTGCATGTGAGGATTATGGCACTTTTCTTCTTTTGTTTTTGTAACAGTAGGTTAGGAAATGAGAGAGAAGTACTTCACAGAGCTTGTAATAGACTATGCAATGGACTGTACGAAAATCTGCAGAGATGGTCAACCCAGAGTTCTTCAGATAAATTATAAAAGGAAGAGGGGAACTTAAAAGGATGTGGGTTCTTCTTTTTAATTTTCTAGTTCTTTTTATTTGCTAAAACAGCATATTTAAACATGTCACATATGAAATAATTCAGCAGACTAATAATGATACAAGTAATCTTGGATAAAAAATAATTTGTGACACTAAAAATCATGACTATAACTAGATTTTTTGGTTTCTCTAATATTCCTAATCAGAAATACTGTTCCACAAAGGGCTGTGAAATAGTCCTGTTGGGCATGCAAGGTTCCTCATGAGCAGAAACTCTGCATGAGTTTCTAAGGTCTAATTGATCTTTTACTAGTATTTGAATTTTGGTGGGCCAGAGCCCTTGGGATTAGTGCTGTCAGGAGGCCTGGAGGGTGCTTGGCTTTTGTGCTGGAGAGAGAAGGACTGCTCTGATGTATTACTAGTGGATTGGACCTGACATGCAGAGTAGATGCCTGGATCGTTTTGAAAAGTAATTTTTTTTTTAATTTATATTTTTTAGTGTTGGTTTTGTTTTTCAAGCCCAGATGATACTCAATTTTTAACCATGATTTCAGGAGTAGTTTTTGCTATTACTGAGACTTCTTGGTAATTGCGGTTTTTGGGTGGTAGATTTTAGGGAACTAAAATACCCCCAAAACTGAGTACCATATCGATTTTTCTCCAGTAGCCTTTGTCATAAAAAAATTTTATACTACATCTCTGCTGGATACTGCAGTTTGCATATTATCCTGTTTTCAGAGTCTACTGCCTCTCCTGGCTTTTATTTCCAAAATGTGCCAGCACTGGAAGTTGGGTGGGGGGTACAAAGTAGTGGCAGCAATAGGAGATGGGGCATTCTGTGGGCTGTGGAGGGGCATGGTGCAGAAGAAGCAGCGACTGGATGGTGACAAGTCTGAGAAAGTTGAACTCTCTGTTTGTAGACCTGGGAGACTTTGAGCTAGATCACAGGTAGGTCCTGAATTTCTGCACACTGCTCTTCGCTGTTCTTTAACTAAAAATATTTTCTGGAACAGAGAGTGCAGGCACCTTGCTTTGGACTTTCCTAACTCCCACAGTGTTCAGTGCGTTTTTCTGTTGATGAAAGCAGAGCAGGTACCATTTGGTGAACAAATCAGGTTCTTTTGTGCAGGAGAATACAGAAACACCCAAAACGTCAGGTGAATGTGCTGGGCAGAATATGGGAGGCTGCTCAGATAGTGCTGCAGACTTTTAGCAGAGATTGTTTTTTCTCAAGGAGCATAGGCGGTAAGAGGATGGCAGAGGACCCTCCTGGGGGCTGTGTGACCTAGATGGGTGGCTCCTAAAACCAATGGATCTCCATTCATCTTCCTAAAATCACTAGGAATACTTCAACTAAATGTTTCCACATAACCTTAATCAATTTCTACTCCATAAAAAAAAAAATTTCTTCAAAAAGACAGCCTCTTAATTGCTGCTCTCAGCTTACAATGACTGCTTCCAACCTACCTAGAACATTGAATATTACATTTCTTGTGATAGGAGTGAGTCTGGATGAGTTGTGATCCAAATGTAATTTTGTGGCATACAACATGAAAGTTTATGTGATTTGTGTGATCTTGACCTTGGCAGCATTATAGTTGGACTGCTTATCACCTCCTATATTCTCCCTACAAAAATTTCTGTAAAGGCACATGAACAATTGAACGTACAAAATCTTTTATAGAAATTTTTTTGCCAAGGGATAATCTAAAAAAATAATAAAATTTTCTCAGTATAAGCCTTGTATTCACATTGGGTAAAACACATTGGGTTTTGCTGTCATTTTACCTAAAGGACAGATATATTGCCACTGTGGATAATGAGAGTCACCAGGCTCGGGGACTGACACCTTTCTAATTTCTTTTCCCTGCCTCGAGTATAAGCAGAAGTTTAATTTCTCTTACTGTCTGGAAATTTAATCTTTTTAAGGTTCTGTTCATCTAAGCTCTATTTAGAGCTGTTGAATTCTTTGCATTTGTTTTCAAGACTGGAAAGTAATTTTCCTCTAAGTATTTTCCATATATAATCATTTAAATTCAGTGACAATTTACCTTTCATCCTTCCTTTATGAGCTGAGTAGATTGAACTCCTTTAATTTAGCATTGTGGGGCTTATTTTTCAGCTGCAGAGTTACTTTTGTTCTCTTTCAAAGTTTTCAGGAAGTAAGTAGAAATAATAATTTTATCATCAGAAATGTCATTTTAATCTGGTTGTGTTTTAATTCAATAACATACAAACAGAGAAAGATTAAACTATTTTTACTCTAACTCTGGACCCAGGTTTTATGACAAGGCAGGCACGGCTTTAGATAACCCAGTCTGTCTTTGAGCTGTCTCCTTCCAAGTCAAAATCTTTCAACCTTACTTGGGAACACATTGTCTTGGAGAACAAAAAAAGAACATTGAAGTGACAAAACTTTTTCCAAAATATCTTGTTGACTGGCATTAATTAGTTTTCTTGCATCTAATTATTGGTAATCACTACGATGACAACAGTGAAAAAAAACCATAGAGGTCTTGAATTTTTCTGTGAGTGGTAAGGATATGTTTAGGTAGCAGTAAATGCTATCACATTTTAATGAGGAGAAAAGATTTTGAACTAGCTTTTGAATCTAAATATAGACATTTACAATTAATTTTAGGTGTGTGTAGTAGAAGAAAGGATGGCCTTTTACCAAAAGCAATGTTTTGTGTTGCTACATTGTTCATTGGAGCAAAATACTCTTTGGGGCCTGATTTGATATGCGCATTTCTTTATTAAAATTAGAGAGTGAAAGAAGAGTCAGTGACTTTCACAGAATGGCACAGTAAAACCTACTATAAACAAGAACGCAGGTTTTCTTAATGCAGTTGATGCCATTCAGTAATATATGTTCCTAGATTTTATTTGCAGGGTGGTTCTTGGGCACACAGACTGCCACGTGGATTGAGAGCTGTCTCGCAGGCTGTCAGCAGAAAAGGCTGATCATCTCTGCAGGGAGCTGGTGCCAAGCTGGGCTCTGCAGGGCTATTAATTCCAAACTCTTCCACCATCTGCTTTCAGGAAATAGAGAGGGGAACGTCACTGACCTTCGGGGTGTTTTTGCCTTTGGCTATTAAACAATCTTTGATAGTACTGAGCCCTGGCTCTGAGCTCTGCCTGCAGTCCCTTTCTCTCACTCCAGTTCCTACAGTGAGCTTGAAGGTGTCCAACCCATTAGAAACTTCTGACCACATTTTTTTCTGAGTGTTGTAAAACTAGATAGGAAATTATGGGAATGGTAAATCAGCCTTTTCTATCCAGTGAGTAAGAATTCAAAAACAAACCAAGGAATGCATCCAGACATTTCTTTAGAAGTGTGGGTACGTCCCAGCTGCACAGGTACTCCTGCAGCCTGGGGTGGTGTTGCTTCCTTTGCGGTGGTGCCAGGTCTTGCTCGTTGTTGTGCAGTGTAGGTCTGCACTAGCTATAAAATCCCAGGGAGATATAAAATGCTTGGGAACCCTCCCTGCTTGTGCACAAACTCAGCAGCACTTATTGCCCATGCGTGGCACTGAGCTGGAGCAGGCATCCTGCTCACTTTGTGTCCCCAGGAGTGGTGACAGTCTCTGCTAGCTCCAGCGTCTGATATTGTTATATCAGAGTCTGGTTTCCGTAGCCCAGGAGGTGAAAGACTAGGAGGGATAGCTAAAGTACTGGCACGAGAAACAATGTGGGATTTTGCTTAAACTGAAAATTGGGAGCACTAGGAACTCCCAGGCTTGCAGTTCTGTGAGAGGTTTTTTGAACCCCCCAAAATCCTTACTAGAGGGCTGGTCTGCTTTGAGATTTGGGTGGACAACCACTTCTGCCTTCTGCCTGCATTGCCCAGCCATGCAAAAGAGTTGTGGTGAAAATAAAATAGCTGCATTACATAAACCTGAATGCCCTTCCAGCTGGGGGAGAGGATGAAGCTTAATGTTACTATTGTGGTGGTCTCAATGGCCCTTTTTTATGGGACACGGTAAGACTGTCAGCATGGGGAATGAAACGCATTTGAAACTCATGCACATCTGCACTGCCCTCTTGCACATCTGCACTGGCCTCTTGCACTTGTAGGATTTATTTTTGACTTATTCTATTGTGCTTGGAGTGCTTAAAGTGTCATTTGCAAAATTAATCCTTGAAACGGAGGAAGAATACTCATTGCATTTGCAGAAATTGAGTGGGGACTAAAATCCTCATTCAGCAAATATTGCAGATGTCACATTGTGCTAAAAAAATTGGCAAAAAAGTTGAGTGGTTTTAGTCTTTTTTTAAAACGACAAAATTAATGGTCAATAGACATCTGTAACCTTTGAATATTTTGAAAACAAGAGAAGCTTTGAATTGACTGTGGTCATTTTGAAGAGTAAAACAGTTTTCAAGATAAATACTGTAGAGAATATTTTATGAACTTTTAAATTCTGTTTTGTTCTTTTAAATGAGAGCTTAGGAACAGACACATTTGCATATTAGTTGGGTAACATTTCCACTTGAAAAGCAGAAGAAAAGAAAAAGTCTGTTTGTATTTAAATTAAATATTCATGAAAAGTTTAGAAATGCCTAAATCAATGTGGGGGTTTTTAATTTTTTCATGAAAAAAAGAGATATTTTAGGACATTCTAACTATTGTTGCAGTCTGTGACTTTTTTTTCTGAAATGAATATTTTTTTCAT
The DNA here is from genome assembly GCA_013397845.1 of Melanocharis versteri. Classification (NCBI taxonomy): domain Eukaryota; kingdom Metazoa; phylum Chordata; class Aves; order Passeriformes; family Melanocharitidae; genus Melanocharis; species Melanocharis versteri. The sequence continues at coordinate 1,257,675 of VZTG01001350.1, read as the reverse complement.
TTTCAGGTAATGAAAATTTGAGATTGATGGTTTAGGGAACTACTCTGTGGAGCTGTTTTTTTTTTCTTTTGCACTGGTACCTAAGTAAGTTCCAGGTAATTAGTGGCAAAAGTTAAAGCCAAACACCTTTCTGAATGATTTATAACTCTATCACCTTATATATTTATTTCCCTTTTTTTTAAGTCAGAGTTTTATTATGTAAGGTGATGCTCAGCATCCAAATAGTGACTCTCCCACTGAAAAGCTTCTATTTAAAACTGGAAACATATTCTTAATAAAATGCATTGTGTCTGCTAGAGCCTGCCAATAAATGATGGGCTGGAAACAGTTCAATATTTGTAGTACAATAATATTAGGGAAGGGAAGTAATAATACAGCATCCTTTTCTAGTAGCTGAGCAAGTTATTAGTCTTAGAGTAAATTTCTTTGTGTCAAACAATAGTTTAGTGTTGAGTTTTTCTGTGGTCTTTTGCCAGAAGCATTATGAATAGCAAAGAAGTTGCTGTATCAGTCCTTTAACCAGCCTGTTCTGGAAGAAAATGTGCTTTCATCACACGTTTACAAGTCTGACATGAAAATACTATTAAAAGGAACAGTCTTTAAGTCTTCTTTGGCAAGTTTTGTCCTCAGATGGGTATAAATAAATGTGTACAAATAAAATTATTGCAGCATCTTACTAGTTTCTGATTCTCCTGCCTTCTCCCAGAGGCAGAACTGCAGGGGCTGAGGCATCTGCTGCTGCTCTGCAGAAAGACAGAGATAATCGTTATATTGGCATTCAATCTCTCCCTTGTGTACTCCTTGTCCCTTCCCCTCTTTCCATATTCCTTCTGTAAATATTAATGTGGTGTCTTGTTTGACTTTTAAGACTGATCTTTTTCCCCTAAGACAATTTTTCTGTAATTATTTATGCTATTACCTATTTCTGAAAGGTTTCCTTAAAAGCTAAAAACTCAGTTTGGGCATATAAAACAAAACACTTTTATGTCCTTGACAGTGAAAGTAAGGAAAGCTAGAAATGTTTGTTTTTTAAAACATTCAAACTTATTTAGAATTCAGACAGCAATTCCTGTCTGTTCAGACAAATATTTGTTCCTCCTGTGAAGGTGGTTCCCAGTGCAGTGTGATAGACTGGGTACTCATGCCAGTCTCTCTTCACCAGTGATTTAAAAAGCAACAAAAGTTAATACTTTGGACTAGATGATCTTGCAAGTAAGAAAGAATCTAGAAAATATATGAGACCTTTCACTGTTGTGGTACTCTTCTCATGGACCATTTCAGAGAGTTGGGGATTGTCACTTCGCTCATTTCATCCCTCAACACAGGCAAAAGACTTCCACCCCACAGATCTCCCTGTGGTGCACTGAGAAGTCAAATAGTTCAGTAGCAGCAGCACTCATGCCTTGTTTTAGGCATTAGTTTCTTCCTTCCCTACTGTACAGTGTCACAGAGCAAAGCAGGGGTCCTTTTCCCAGCTTCTCCTCTACTTTTCTTTCTCCCTCTTCTCAGGTTGCAGAGCACTCAGGCTGTGTGTGCAAAATCTACTGATGTTTTAGAATTTATTTTATTTCAGTCTTTCTGAACTATCTGGAAGTGAATAATGTAAGAACAACACTTGCATCCTTAGTTAAGTTGCTGCTAATTTGGAGTAGATGCAGCACTGCTGTAATTCTTAGCAGGGAATCTCAGACATATCCTTCTCTCAATAGGCAGATGTCTACTTTTGCCTATAATAATGTATGAACCCTAGAAGAGATTATTCCATAATCATACTAAATATTAATGTTTTCTTTTGTTTCCACAATACCCTTCATGGTAAAATAGGTAGTAGATTACATTAGCTGTGTTTCTGGGTTTGAGTTTGTTTTGGTGCAGGTTTTTTTTTCTTTTCCTGTGTTGTACTAAAAATCTCTAAGCTGTTATTAGTAAGGCACTATTTTCTGAGGGAAGAAATAAATGCCACTTGACAGTTGACAACTGCTTTTAAACAGAAGAAGCCATTACTGCAGGAACGTGTGACGGCAGACAGAGTGACTCTGACATAGCGTGCCTGACCTTCGCACGCCAAGTGTTGGTCCAGCTGTCGTGGTTCTTTCTGTGGGTGATGGCTGGGGTCTAGCAACAGCAACATGAGTGTGAAACCCTTGCATTCAGAAGGCTCATATATCTTCTGCCTTTGTGGTGTTTAAATGGTTGCTAGGGAAGACAAAGAGAGGCTTGTTTGGAGAGGAAGGGGGTTAGAGACAAACTGGTTCCCAGTCTATGCTGCATGTGAATAGCGCAACACTGCAGCAACAATAGCAGGAATGGGAGATTTGTTTATTTTTATCTATGTTACATTGGTTTCCCATTTGTTTGTTATCTTGAATGTAAGCTGCAGGCTTCTGTGTCCACATGGGCCCTCAGAATGCATGTAGAAAAAAACGTACAACAGGAGCAGAGCTAGAGTTGTTTTTAGCAAGCGGCTTTTAGAGGTTTTTTTAGCCTAGAGAAACTTACTTCCATGCACTGATTATATATTTGCTTGAATCTTTTCATTATTAGCCCTAATAGGATCATCCCTGTTTGGGATGATGACAGTCATCACCCTAGTAACTTGTTCCAATCTGCATTGTTGCTGTGAGCAGTTTTCTGTTGTGCTGTGGAATAAATCTAAAGTATAAAATGCATTGGAAATTCAATCAGAAGCAGTTATTTTGTGTTTCTTCCATCTGTTGTGCTTCTCAAACCTGTAACTACATGGGAAAAATGTGGAAAATAAAAATTATAGGTCTTGTAAGTCCTGGAAAAACCATTAGCAAAATATGACTGCATGGGAAGTGTGTATGGATATTTTTGAAACTACAGCCACTGTGGCTACCTTTTTTTCTTAAGAGTCCAATACAAAAAAAGAATATAGGCAAACTTGAAATGAGTGGTGGATAGAAATCTATTCCAAATACTTTTGCAACTAGATCTCCTACTTGTCTGGACTAGTTGGATTTCAGTGATGTGCAAGATAAGCTGCCAAGCTGCTGCACCTTCACTGCTGGGCTTGAGTTTCTTTTTTTCCCCCATTTCTTGTCACTTCTTGGCCAAGGACACTTTGTCCAGCTTTTATCCATGAATTCTCAGATTTGGGTTAAGTCTAACAGCTTTCTATCCCTTTGTAACTAAACTGGTTTTTTGCACTGAGTCACATGGTAGGCAGTGACAGAAGGCTGTAACCAGCAAGAATCTGTTTTTTTTTTTTTCCCCTTGGGAAGACCCTTTGAACACAAAATGCTTGTAAGAGACATGTGGTAACCAGCTCAGCACAGCATCACATTTCTTTGGGGATATGTTGGTTGGGCAAGTCAATGATCTCCATCTGAAATGTGGGGTTTTGTAGGAGCAGTGAGGCTGCATGAGCACATAAAATGCCTGAAACCACCAGTGTGAGGAATGAGAGAGGAGGGCAGCAACTGACATCAGCTTCATATACCTCAATCTGACAGATTCATGCAGCACAGACATATGGTCTGGATATAGATCCCAAGATGCAAGAGTCTACATCCACTATTTGGTGGTGAAATATGAAAATACAGCCTGCATTTCTAGAGCATCGCTCTGGACAGTTGCTTGGGCCACATGGAAGTTGTCAGAAAAGCTACAGCCTTTTAACTAAAAGCCTCAGAAGAAAGGTCTATATATGTTTGTTTCTGAATTGATATGGTCTAAAAGGAGATCAAGAATCTGCCATGATGCATGCAAATAAAGAGGTGCTCATGTTGATGCCCAGCCACACAAGTGCCATGCTGACACAGATCTATGATTTCCAAGTTGAACTTTCTGAACAATGACAAGTTCATTTTGCCGTGTGTTTCTGCTCTCTGCTGGAACAGATCCAAACCTCTCATATCAACATCATAGATGAAATCGTGTGAAAGTGTCTGTTTTCAGATTAGACAGATATATATTTTTTTTAATTTGTCATTTTCTTCCGAAAGTAACAAAAATGGACCACAAGTAACAAAAGTGTGCCACACAGAGACCTTTCCATTGAAATTGATACATCCCTGTGAAACATTGTACCCTGATGGAATAGTATAATTCTGTGGGGAGAAAAAAGAAATGAACAACAAAACAACAAAAACCATCCAAAACATTTTGTCAAGTTTTGACAATATCTAGTGTCTTTTCAGAGAAGTCGCAGAGTGAACAGATTAATTCAAACTATTTGGTTCTCTTTTTTTCTCTTAATAGAAAAAAGAAAAAAAAAAGACAACAATTTTTCCCTAAAGATTTTTTTTAATATACTGCAGCCCCCGGCCTTCTGACACAAGCATGCATCTAGCACTGCCTGCTAGATGATATAAAAATTACTGGCCTGGAACCAAATGTCTCGTTGAAAACTAACATGAACAAAAGTGTCATTCAGACTTAAAAGTGTTAGCTAGAAAAGCTAGATGCTTCTCTCTGTGCTCTTACCATTTGCCTTTTTCAAATTTGTCAATAGATGCTAACGAAGTCTGTCTCCTCCTGTTCCTCAGACTACAGACCTATGTATGAAAGAACAAATTGACAACATTGTGCTTAGTCCAAACGCGTGGTAGGAAGGGATACACAGCACTTGGGATGGGTGCTAGTGCTTGGTGATGTTTTTGAGGATCAGATGCATTGGCATGTGCAGTCTGTTGCACATACCAGTCAAAATTCTGACCCTGCAAACATTACTTCTGTACTCATAGGAGCAGTATGTGGTGCACATAGGTCCAATAGGTTAGAGCTTGTCAGCTAGAAAATACACTGCTGATTTAATAATGTTGTAGTGACATGCTTCACACTGCTTGTTTCAAAGTACCAGGTGATACATGAATGAAAAATTTATTTAGTATATTCATCAGCTTATTTAAAAGCTGATCTCAAGATCTCTCATGAGACCCCACCTAGAGTACTGCGCCCAGCTCTGGGGCACCCAGCACAGGATGGGTTCCAAGTCTCCATGGCGGGGGGGTTGAAACATGATGTTCTTTAAGGTCCCTTCCAACCCAACCCAACCCATTCTATGATTCTATGATGCTATGATCTTATTCAAAAGTCCCTCTCCAACTTTCTGCTGCTGTAGGCTGCTTTTAGGAACTGGAAGGCTGTAATTAGGTGCCTCCTAAAGCCTTCCCTTTGCTGGGCTGAACATTTCCAATTGTCTCAGCCTTTCTTCAAGGTGGAGATGATCCATCCCTCTCATAATCTTGGTGGCCTCCTCTGGACTCACTCCAACAGGTCAATGTGCTTCCTGTGCTGGGGACCCCACAGCATTCCAAACTCTGTGAACTCTTATGTGTGAAACTAAAATTTATTTTGGCATTCAGGACTAAACCCAACCCAGAGCGGCACCCGGCATACTTTAACAGGTGATGTGACGCGTCTGTGGGGCACAGACGGACCCACACTCTGGGTCCTTTGGCTGATCCTGCCGGCAGTGTCGGTGTTGCCGATGGCCCCGTGCCCGCCGGCAGCGCCCCGGGGCCCGCTGAAACCCCTCCGGTCTCTGCCGGGGCCGGGGCCGAGGGCAGCGCTCGGGGCCGGGGCTGGGGCTGGGGCTGGGGCAGGGGCAGGGGCAGGGGCAGGTGGAGGGCAGGGGCAG
>VZTG01001350.1:1150095-1252004 GCA_013397845.1 Melanocharis versteri | reverse complement strand
CAGGGCAGGGCATCGCTGCTCCGCCGCCCCGGCCCGACAGCGGACGGAGCTGCGAGCCCGGCGGTGTTGGTGCGCCAGGGGCGATTGCAGAGCCGCTCTCGGTCCCCTGCCGTGCCCTCCCGACCCTACAGAGTGCGCTAAGAGCCGCACGTAGCTGTGCTTCAACACCCCCCGCCCCAGCATCCGCGGGGATGCGGCGGGGGCGCCAGTGGCTGTCCCCCGTCTCTCCCGCAGCACGGGCGATGGAATCCCGCAGGGGGGGGGTCCTTGCACGAGGGTATGGGACACTTTGCAGTGAAACAGCGCGTAAAATAAATAGTTCCTCTAGGTAGCAGTGAGACTGGTTCCATAGGTGCTTCCCGGCCCGCAGGCTGAGCCAAGCCCAGCCCTCGCTGCTGTCCCTGGCCACCGCATTCCTGGCTTTGGGTTGTAAAGGATGCTCCGCTCTGCTCCAGCTGCAAGCGGCTCTCGTAGTGCCACAGAGGACATAGCAGCACGGACAAGAGGCTGACTTCTTGACTTTTTACGTCTTTGAATGGGACTGGACTGTCTGCAAATTTGCATAGGTGAATGGATATCGCAAAGGAATGTTTAATTATCATAGGTCTCTTGAAAAGAAATAATATTTCCATAGGTTGCAATTAATTGAGAATATTTGTCATCATGTGAAAATTTTACATATTCTCTTTTCTTAGAGAGCAAATATATTTATTTACTGAAACTATTCTGAGTATAAAAGGTGATTAACTTTTTATGAGAGTTGAAGTAGACTATTATATATGCTCAGAGAGGTGGTAGACACCCCATCCCTGGAAATTTTCAAGATGAAGTTGGACAGGGCTTTGATCAACCTGATCTAGTTGGAGATGTCCTGCTCATTACGGAGATGATAGACTAGATGACAAGTCAAGGTCCCTTGCAACCCAGAACAAACTCCTAGCTTGTATGGAAAACTATCTGCAACTGCAGTGTACTTTGAGAGCCCAATGAAAGATGAGTATCCTGGAAGGACTATCAGATGCTTTTACTTGGGACTTGCAGAGGACAACTCCTCCTATGAAACTGCAATGTTGTTAATAAATGTCAGAGTGATAGCAGTTATGTTTTCAATCACACAAATCCACGTGGTGTGATATTACAGCCCTCACATCTCTGCTCTCTGAAGAGTCTGGGTTTTAGCAGCCATGATCCAGGATGTTTGCTCATCCCTCCTTGGACAGAAAGTAGAATGTTAGTAATGCAAAAATGTTTCCTTTTCTCCTCCTGAGGCACTGCTTTTCCCCTTCCTCCCTCTGAATCCTCACTTGGCGTCACAGTTATCTTGTCGGGCTTTGCTCCTCTCTGAAATATGCAGTTTGCACTGAAAGAAGCCAGAAGTAAGGGTGGGTAAGCCAGGCCCATCTTTGTGACTTCTGTTTCACAGACCTCTCTGGAGCTCTTTGGATGCATCTAAAGTTACTTGAAAGTAACTTAGAGGAGATATAAATTATAATGATTTTACAATCCTTCCTTAAAAGTTGTAAATAAGAACCAAAGAAACAGGTTTTATGTGTCTTAAACCAATCACTGTGTATTGGGTGTCATTGGGGGTTGAGGGATGGCCTCTCTGAGGACCCACTGCAAGGCACAGCTGAGCCCATCGGCCAATGTGGTGATGCCTCTGGGATAAAATATCTAAGAAAGGAGAAAAAAAATGGAGGAGATGGAAGAATCAAGAGTGAAGTCAACTTCACTCTGAGGCTGGGAAGGAAGAGGTTTGGTGAGGGTGGTTTTAGTTCTGTTTTTTATTTCTCACCATCCTACTTTGTAATTAATTTGTAATAAAATTAAATTAATTTCCTCAGGTTGAGTCTCTTTTGCCTGTGATGGTAACTGGTGAGTGATCTCCCTGTTCTTATCTTGACCCATGAACATTTCCATCCTATTTTCTCCCTCTGTCTTGCTGAGGAGGGGGAATGAGAGCAGTTGGGTTGGCACTTGACAGACAGCCAAGGTCCACCACACACGAACATCAGGTGCCAATAAAGAGACCAGATTTTAAAACAAAAGTTTGGAGTGGATCTTTAAGATTTAAAATTCAAACAGAAATGCATGTCTAGCACCACTTTTTGTACTCAACAGACTAGACTCAGCACTAATACTTTAACCCTTGTTTGCAATGCAAGCATGGAAAAATTTTTGTTTTTCAAAACAAAGAAAAAAGCCTCAAAATGTCTATGTTCTTCTTGATGCTTATTCTGTTTATTTTGATAGTTCATATAGGGACAGCTTTAGAAACTTTTTTGTGACTTTGGCTCATTGGTTATAAATAAGCTCCAATGTTTCATGGTCCATTGTTTAACTTGCCTCTAGAACTGATAAATACATCACTAAAACCTGGCACCATGTCCAGTGAAAACACAACTTGTTATGCCAGTGCATGAGAGCTAATTTTCATATCAAGCAATGAGAGCTCACAGTCAGTCAGGACAAACAATTCCTGTGCCATTGGTTTGACTCGATCTAAGATATCTAATGAAACAGAGACTCTAATGTATTTTATACTTCCAGCTTTATGTGAAGAAAAATTGTAAGAAATTTCTGCATTACTAATATTGTGTTGCTTTTTTCCCCCCTGGCTATAGTGTGCAGAAACATTTTCCCTTGCAACCCTTGCAGGAACCTAAATAATAATTTGTAACTGGGATTAAACAAAATATGTATCTGCTCTAGTTACTTAACTGAGCCTTTAGAAGAAATTATGCTGTTCAGAAAACTGCATGCATCAAAGCCAGGATTTATTTCCCCAAATCCTATTACACTCAAGGCGTCAAACTGAAAAAAAGATCATCCATTGTCCTCCATTTGCTTTTTGGTTTTTGTTTTGCTGCATGTGATTTCTATACAATCAGTGGAGACATTAGGAAAACAGGCATATATGGACATCAGCATGTAGATGCACAGAGCATATGTGAGCATATTAGCTCTAGATTGCTAATTTTATTAAAGGAGTTCCTGCTTTGTTTCATTATGGATGTTTTCCTTTCCTGTCTAACTTCCTCTACCCTTGAATTTTTTACTCAATATTTCATTCTGGTAAAGGAAGATTTGGATAATATATTAGACTTAAAACCAAGAAGAATATAAACAATATCATTAGCTATTTCTTCAGATACAGATGTTTGATCTTCTCACAGTGCCTGATTTCAATTTTGTTGCCATTTGAGGACAGTTCTGCTTTCTGAGCATTTCTAACAAAAGCAGCCTAATCCCCAATGCACAGCTTCTGCTCAAATGAGCTCTCTGCCTGAATGCAGAGAACTGCACAGTGTTTGGCACACAGAGTTGGATTCATTCACATCACATTTTGCTGACAAATTTTCTCTTGACTCCCCTCTCATCAGTAGAGAGATTAAATAACCCTCAAACAGGTAAAGTCAAGCTAATCAGTAGGCAAGTTCTGTGACTATCTCTTCACATAAAAATATGGCATTTAGGGACATAGTTTAGTGATGGACTTGTCAGTATTATGTTTACAGGGGGGGTCAATGATGTTAAAGGTCTTTTCCAACCTAAGTGATTCTATGATTCTCTTTTCCAACATTTGAACAAATTCACCTAGACTGAAATATACACTGATATGCTTCTTGGAATATAAAAAAAACCCATACATGACAAAAAAATTAAAAATAGTTATCTCAGTAAGGATGTGAATCCCCAAAGTAAGGACCTGGTGCTTGTACAGTGTAAAACAATATGCTATTTACAAAGAATGTGGGACTTGGCAACATATGTTGTCTCCAGCAGTACATTAGCTTTTACCCTTTTAAGATGCTGAGATGATGAAGGAAAGAAAATTACTTTATTAACAGCCTGACCCAATTTTTTCCAACATTCTTGAAGTGAAAGAAATTTTTTGCCTGAACCTATTTCTAAACAGAAGCTAAGATTTTTTTCCCTGAATGACTTAAACTTGTGTCTAATCCCCTAACAACCTTAATCAACAAATTCATGATAAAAATCTATTTAAGGCTAATTTGATATTATTGCTATTAATTCAATGGCACAATTCTTAGCAAAATCAGTGCAAAATATCTTCATTTACATACCATCGCATAAGAGCATGCAAACAATATGAAAGTGTGTGCGGGGAATAAGTCTCTGTTGTCTTGTTATGCTCTATGGTACCTTTTACACCCAAGGCCCTTTAATGCTACCTTGAAATTAATTAGAAGAGTCTGTGCTGCAGCAGCGTTCTGGGAAGGATACCCAGCCTGGAAGGTGCCCACTGGGACCCTTCTGCATGTGCTGACCCACACTTCAGGGAGCTGTGCGTCCCCCAGGCCTCCTGTGCAAGAGCCTCTGAGCATTCATGTCTTTCTGCAGCCACTCTCCTGTGACTGCCCCTGGTAACCTCTAACTTGTGCTCTGGTTTGGGAGGAGTGAGAGGGAGCGCTAGCTGCAGCCCTGAGCCCACAGACATGCAGCCCTGCCTAACAGGGCTTGCCATCCTCAGAAACAAGTGAACTTGTTTCTCTTGAACCTTTCCATGGTCATGTAAACCTTGGTGGCTGCTTTGGCCGGAGGGCTCCTGCTTGGTCAGAAGTGGCTGGTGCTGGTATCTCAGCAAAACTCTGCTGTGCACTGCTGGTGATGCCCTTTTCTCCTGAGAGTGCTATCAATAGGCAGAACAGCACCAGCAAAACATCCCATGATAAAATTGCCCCTTCCCAGCAGATGGAGGCAGCTGTCATGCCTGATCTGGCAAGATGCTGTATTATCTATGTGAGAAAGGGTGGCGTGCCCTGCTCGTGGCAGTGACTTCTATTATGGTATGCAATATAAGAGCACCAGGGAACACAGTGTGGTCGTGCAAGTTAAGCTGTCTGGATATGCTTTGACAGACTTGAAGTGATTTGTACAGGGCTGTTACACATCTTACAGCTTCTGGGCAGCAGCAGCCTGAAGGGCTCTCTTTTCTTGTTTTCCTTGGGTTGTTCTGAGCAGGTCCCAGAGGCCACTACAAACATTAGAAACTGGTAGAAATGGTAGGCTGGTGAAAAATTAGATCTCAGTGACACTTGGGGAGATAGAGCAACAAGGCTGACTGTGATGTGAAACTGATGGGCTCTCTGCTTCTGAGGCCTTCCTGACATATGTTGGAGCTTTATACTGTTGTACTTCCATCAGCAGCTAAGCATGATTCGTGCAAACTTGTCTGCAATAACAAGTCCCTGATAGATTCTGTGCACCCCTTAGAATTCCTGCCCTTTAGAAATGAATGAGTTGTTATATCAATTTACAGTGGTTGCAGTGTTTTTCTTATTTATTCCTCTTTTAATCTGGTGGTTTTCTTTGTTTTTGTTTTTGTTTTTTTGGTTGTTGTTTTTTTCCCTGTATTTTTGCTTACTTGTTTTAAAAGGATGGTGATGTAGCTCTGTACTTCTTTCCTTCTGTTCCTCTCTCCTTCCAAAAATCAAAAGATGAATGAATCTGAAGTTCCTAAGTCCCATAATATTAACAGAATTAAATTCTCAGCATGATTGTTACTTTAGGCTGAAACTAGATGTTCAGATAAGTATTTGCAGAAAGATTTTTTTTGTGTGATTGCAATTTTAGGCTGAAATTTAATTTTCAGACAAGTATTTGTAGAAAGATTTTCTGCTGCTGAGTTGTTGATTCAAGTTTTATTTCTTTGCATTTGGGCTGTTAAAATGATAGGTCTGACCTCTTAATATCTTACATCTTCCAGATCATTTACCTGGGGACTTAGTGGTTCCCTTGCTGGGTTCATCTGGGCATCTTTCTGCTAATTAGTTCCCTCACAGCAGAAGTGCCTCAGGCAGTGCTAGTGTCTTGCTCACTCCTGTTGGCTATTTACCTTTTCAGTTTTCTTCTTAGTATCTTGAACAGGACTATTTGAATTAAGTAATATCAAGCCGGAAAGTGGAAAACTGTGATGAAAGAAACAGGAACTTGGTCTAAATGGTCTAATATTACTTTATCAAGTGGCCAAAAATCTGAGGCACCTCTCCTTTAAGACAGACAGTTTTGAAGGAAGAGAGGACCTTTCTTTTGCATGCAAGACATTTTCTGTGTGCCCTGTTTTTTCTCAAACTTCGTGATGATCTTTTAAAGGCTGATTCTATCACTTCATATGAATTTGCACATATTTGCAAGATCCAAGGAGCTGACACTTCTCAAATGGTCAAGAGTGCAGTTTGAGCCCAGAGATGCCAGGATTTGGGATATTTTGGGATATATTGTCCCTGCAGCAAAATGGAGCCTGTCCTAGGGTTTGAGGTCCTTTTTCAGCGAGGTGTCCTTCCTTGCATGTGAGCAGAACTGTTTAACTCACTTTTATCCAGAAGTACTTGGTTTGTTTGAAAATTAATTTTGTAAATTCTTGTCTCGAGCACATATTCCTTTATGGTAGAGTAGTAGCAAAGTCTGGCAGGGAACGGACAGAGTTTGTTGGGCCCTGCAGTACAGATTTTAGCCTTTATTGGCAAACACACTGTGCCTCATGGCCATTTCTAGACTGAGTGGTGCCTGTCTTCCTCTTCAGAGCTCTCACTGTCCCAAGTGAGGACCCTTCTCACCCACGTCTTTGTCTCCTTCTCAAATAACCAATATCTGGGTGAGATCATTGGTATATGGCTCAGACTCCAACCAGAATGCTCTGTGAAGCTTCAAAGTTGTCCTTGGCTCACCTACTTAGATATAGTGGGAGGTTGCATGTTAAGTTAGGCTTCAAAACAAGACAGATCCACCTTTCTTAGTGGTTGCAGAAGGGAAAGGTGGTGATGGAACCTGAGAGTTCACAAAAGGTTTTGCAGTATGTTAATGATATGTCATGTATCTCTTGAGAAATAAGCAATTTGGACACCCATTTAGAGGCTGAAGGGAAAGCACCATACTGTATCCTGGAAAGGGCAAATCGTGTTCCATGGTGACAGAAATGGCTCTTTCACGCAGAGAATGGAAGCCTTTGGTCGCTGTTACACTGTGTAAGTTGAGCTGTGGTAGTTTGTTAACCGGCACAGGTCTGCCCTAGGTTTCTGCTTGAGCACTGCAGACGACTCCAGAATGCGTAATTGTTAACAGTGCCGGAACTGGTATAATGGTTTTTTTAGCTATTTCAAGTACATTAACAATTCAACAAAGATACAAACTTGAATTCTAGCTGCACTGCCATCTTCAGATGTCTGTACTTGTGTAGAAAACTTCCACGCAGTTTTTCACATTTGCTTTAGCACGTGTTTACCAATGGGAATGGATGATTGCTGTATATAGCAAAATTTTGGCATTAGTTAGGGCTTTTTTTTGTTTAATCAGTGTTTACCAGAAACAGGCAGAGCAGAGAGGCAAAGCTGCTCAGAGGTATGGCATGACCTCCACAAAAGGAGAGAGTTTTCAGGGATTCTTTGGTTCGAGTATATGTGCATACACACACACACACACACACACACATAATGTCTGTAGAGCATCTGTTAAATTTAGCTGTCGGTAGGTTTGAAATTGTTGCCCAGGGACATGCAGGTTCTTTTAGGGATCCTTGTGAGAGTAAGGATTGGCCACAGGGTTGTAGTTATAATTAGAGCCTTATTATTGCATTAAAATTTTAATAATCGGCATAGGTTATTCTTATCTACTCTTTCTAGCAGTTAGTGCAGCTTAGCTACCCTTAGCATAGCTTGCAGAGTATCCTTAGCAATTATCATGGCTTTCAGTTAAACAGAATTTCTAGTAATTAGTGTCGCTTTCTTACTATCTAGGGCTTTTCATTACCTGGACCCGCTACAGTTTGCATCAAATTCTTAATAATCTCTGTGTGATACAACAACCACGGTCTAGGCTCAGACTTTACTGAAAATAACACGAGTCACTAAGTCTCAGAGGAAGCAGGCAATAGCAGGGATACTCCAGACCCCCAGGGGATCACGGGTTTTCCTGTCCAGCAGCAGTTCCAGTCTGTGCCCCACTTAGGACTTGCAGCTGCTGGATTTTATGGGCAATATCTCACGTGCTGGTACACTTCCCTATTCCCTAATGGGTGTCCCCACATCCTGGCAACAGTGCTTGGTAGGCAAATGGTCTTCTTGTACTGCTGACAGGGAGGTGATCTGTTCTATAACGGGGTCACCACATCCTGGTGGCAGCCACAGTGTTGAAAAGGGGAAGAGAGAGGGGTGGGGTGTGATCAGCACGCTGCCATACTGCGGTGTTTGTCTTAGAAAATGGTGTTGTTTCTGCTAACCAGATTCCCAGGCTCAGGAAGGGGGTACCAGACGCAGAAACAGAAGAACTTATTTTTCACCCAGACCGATGTAAATTGCCACAGGTTCCTGCAGGGACCAAAAGCATGAGTAGGTTGAAAAAGGCATCAAACACAGTGGTTCAGATATAATCTCTTTGATCTATTCACCAAGTTCTTAAGCTACCAATTTTCAGCATGATAAATACAAAGGAATAGTATGTTTGCCATTTTTCTTATGTTCTCTCTGTAAGTTCCAGGTTTTGGCTACTCTTGGGAATAGGATTGACGAAAAGAAAAGAGTTTTTTAGGCTGGTGTTGCGGTTCCTGTACCATCACAGTTATGCTGGGTATTTAATGGAAAGTGAAACAATATTTAAACCCCAAAAAATGAGAAAACCGAAAAAAATTCCCACTTGTTCTGCTATTGCAAACATACCTGCTTAGCTGAGCTGTGCCTGGCTGCCTTTCTAAGGCTCTGCATGCAACTGGGAGGGTCCATGTAATACTGATGAGCCTGTGCACCGATTGAGATATGCAACACAGGATTGCTGCTTGGTCTCTTTGACACCATGATTTACAGTGGCTTCCCGGTGGCTGAGATGGGAATCTGCTGTTGGAGTTTTGACTGCTCAGCTGCACATGCTTGCTCAGAGATAGAAGTGTAGTAGCTAATACCTATTTGCGTGCTGTTGGATGTGTAAAATAACAAACTGCCAATAACAGTGCTATTCAACATCAGTGCGTGGGAATATCAATTCTGTTGAAGATGTCAAAGTATTTAAACATTTTGCAAGTGGACAGTGTAAAGTGCACATGCCCCTCTCTTCACAGCCCTTAAGGTGAATAACTGTGCTGTTATGAAACTTGCATGAAAATCAGGATTCTTGCTATTCAGGAACTGCGGGTATATGTGGAGTATCCAAGAGCTTTTACCTGTGGTTGCTTTGTGTCTAGTTTGCTATCAAATAAGGCATAGATCTTTTAGAATGATTTGATATCATTTCAAGGAGATTTGCAGTAGCTGTCTGTAGTATCTTTTACATCAGGATTGATAATTATTTATGTGGTTTCATAATGCTAGAAGTTACTTTTTTTTAGCATCTTGTTTCCTAAACATTTTAATGTATTTTCTTTGAAAATTATATCCTGCAGAGAAAGTAGCAAACAATAAAGCAGGTGTAATGTGCTCTTGTAAGTGTTTGAAATTACCAGTGCTTACCATGTGCCAGATATTGTGGGAATTGAAGAAATTGCTTTTTCTAAAGTTACTGAGGCCAGTTAGCCTCTGATTTAATGTGGAGAGAAGGAAAAGTGCTGGTACTGAAAAGTGTATTAAGATGTAAAATAGCATAGTGTGCATCTGAAGGATTGTTTTCATGGCATATTTTTGCTCTTCTTTTGAGGCACTGAAAATATTGCTGTTTTAAACTGATATCTGCTCTGCTTCACAATTTTTTGTTGTTGTTTTTAATTGGAGCTTTTTCAAAATTACAGAAAAATGCTAGGTCTGAAGAGATATTTTAAAAATAGCATTATTTCTAAAACAGAACTGCTGAAGATTTTGGTTGTACAACTACAGAAGAGAGCCAAGAGAAAAGTGAGACGGCTCTTAATCTTTTGATTTCCAGTGAGGCTTTTTCCTGGGTGTGTCGCAGAGTGTCTAATCCAAGCAGTTCTCTGGGTCAGGCCACTTAAGTCAACTCTGCTCTAGGGACCTTAATATCAGCAGGTTTTGGATCAGTCCCTGGGGGAGATAAAAGCTCAGAAATACTTAGTTGTTCAGTATTGTCTTCTTTGGTGTTTTAAAGACTGTATGCATATTATATGTAGTGATATTTTTGTAGAATTTAGCTTAGTTTATGTATCTGAATAGCTTCTGTATTACTTGTGTTCATACACATTCAGATTACTATAGTAAAAGAAGCTTTTGACACAAATATTCATTTTCAGTTCTTACTAGTGTAGTGAAAATTTACATTTTTAGTAGTTTTGCAGTAGTGGGCTATGAAAATTTCCATGACTGTCTTCAATGTTTTTCTTTATTTTGACTACATTTAATTAATGAATTTAACTGCAAAAAGAAAACATGGACAGCTAGAATCAGATAAAGCTGCATCTTTTTCCCCCCATATTTTGCCTAATTTATAGGAAGAGATTAGTTATTTAGAATGTAGGAGTCCATATGTTAGTGCCCAAACAAAACCTTGGAGAATTCTGCTGTGTTTTGTCTGCATACCTTGCTAGTGTAAAAAGACAATTTCAAGTGCCTTTGTAAAACAGAGGCAGGTGTTTATACTAATCCCAAACCTCTGCATACATCATGAAAAAATCTAAACACGTGTCTCTAAAGGGGTCGGAGTGTGCCTAACACATGAAATGTTCAGACTCAGTGTCTGTGTAGACAGCCCCTACAGAAGCAGCACGGCAAATAAGTGAACTTGAAGACTGAACTGCGAGGTAATGTGGGCATTGTGCCAAAAGGGAAGACCCAAATCATATACAATGGTTCCTATTCCTGTATGCTCCATCATCCTGGCCCGACTCTGGCATCCAGTGTCAGTGGCACACACAAAGGACATAGCTTCCCACTCTGTGTCCAGCTACCTCTTTGTTTCTCTCTTCCATTGCTATGAAGTGCTTAAATAACACATTACAAGAACAGTAAAACTGTCCAAAGCCTGAGCCCCACCTAGGAACTGAAAAATGGGCAGTTGAACTCAACTGCTAGCCGAGCAGAAGGTGAAACAAAGCAGATGAAACAAAGCAGGTGAAACAAAGCAGGTGAAACAAAGCAGATGAAACAGTTATTTAGGAGCTGGACACCTATTTTATGGTTCTGGATTTCTCCTTCTGGAGAAGGCTGACTTTACCAAACACTTCGCTGTGTGAAACAAGCACAGAACGTTACCAGAAGGGAAACTTCAGGTTGGAGACAAGGATAAATACCCATCTGTATTAGGAGAGTGAGCACAATCTATTTTGTCATTAAAAACTTCTAATGAGATTGAAATTAATTCTTATTCCATGTGTTCTCTGATATATGAAGCTCCCCAAAGCTCAGAATCTAAAGCAGGCACACATTTTCTGAAGCCACATCTGCTTCATGGTTGCCAGAATGTGCTGCAGGACTGGCTGCTTGCTGCTAGTGCCTCACAACTCTTTTTATAGCCAGCGTAGCCTTGAGATGGTGAGCAGCATGGTAGTGTGAGACAGTCTGTGAAAAGAGACAGAGAAATATGCAAACTGATCTGCATGTCTGTGCTTTGCACAGGCTGAAGAAGTGCCCCAGCAAACAAAACAAAGTACAAAATTCCAGCTCTGTGCAAGAAAGGTGGTGAACTTGTTTTCTGAAGCAGCTATAACAAAGAGTTCCAGTGTAAAGGAAGATAAACTAGTTTAACACAGTTTATGAGAGCACTGTGGTGAATTAATACATCTCAGCAGCAGAGGAGCAACTCTTTTAAATCGTTGCTTCTGCTTGATATGTGAACATTTGGCCATATCCTTATGCATGATATAGGTTGCTATTCTGGGAACTTGCTCCATAGACCTTTCGTAAATTTAAGCAAATGCATGAATTCTTGGTTTCTTTGGGGTGGAGAGAATCAGAATCTCATTTGCAGTTGCCCATCGTTCAAGGCTGTTTAGTGCTTCTTAAACCAGTGGGCATAGTGAGTTCAGTGCCCCAAATTCTAAGTCATATAATGTGTATCCCTGTAGAAGATTTGCTCAAATTAAAGTAGCTTAAATATTCATATGACCCAGCTTTTTAGACTAATTAAAGAGAAAGTAAATTAAAATATATAATCAGATCCTTGCATGAAGTACTGGAAGGAAGCTTTGCAAAAATTCCCCTGAGAAGAAGAAGTCAAGAAAGGTTTTGCATAGTGCTTTCCAGTCTCTTTAATCTTGAGAAAAAGTTCTTTTACTTATAATGACAAAATTGTGCAAATTGTAACTAATTATCCTCTGATTAATTTGTCTTTACTTAGCTTTTATGATGGGTAGGGAAGAGGGGATTTATCGTGGGGTGTGCTGTGCATTTGCTTTGCTTTGCCTCCTTTTCTAGGGGTTAGGAAAAATGTGGAATAAGACTCAGTGAGTAAAAAGAAAAAACACTTCCCCATGGCATAAAAAGTTATTTCTCGGTCTGTCTTACCTTCTGTATGTAGTTCTGACTGTCATGAATGCAGGGCAGAAGAGTTCAAGAGTAACTGGTAGCGAATGGTATGACACAGCTTTCTGCTTCTGCCCTTGGTACCCAAGCAAGCTGAGAAACCAAAGCCATTAGTGATAATAATTTTATAATATATAATAATAATTTCATAATATTTACCACTGTGTGTGGTAGATAAATTGTGCTACTGTAATTATACAGACAGGAGTAAGAAACAACCCTCTTCTGAGTAATTTGAACATTATTACATCAATCCTACATTCCTATCAGCCATAGTTGTATGTCTTTGCTGTAAAATGTCAGTGCTGAGGTGCCATTTTTGAGGCCGTAACATCGAGACAATCCATATAATGTTTCCTATGTGTTTAAACACTGCACACTGTTAGAAAACTCTCTGCTTTATATTTAAAAGATCTTTGTTAGCTAGAGGTGTACACTGATAAAATGATGAAGGGAAAAGCCAAGTCACTTTCATTTTAGTGCTCAATTAGGTGCTCTCAGAAATTAATACATTAGCTATCACTTCACCTCACCTTCAAAGAACAATACTTAAACCTTCCTGACATTTTTCCCAAACGTATTCCATAGCTGCACATAACTTATAAACATCAAAACGAGTATGAGTCATCCTGTTTTTAAACCCAGTGACTCTTCTGCACTGAATAAACAGTGCTAGCCGAGAAAGGAAATCTCTCTTCAAAGAGAAGCTGGAAATGTTTTTAGATTTATGCTGTCATCCTCTACGTCAGCAAAGCCAAGCTTGCGTAAGTGTATGCTCTAGATGCATTTTGTGTTCTCTGGTGTTTGCAGCACACGTATCTGTAAACCAGTTTTTGTAACAAAGATGTGCGTTCCTTGAATAAGTAGGGCTGGACTGAGCTCTTTGTTTGATGTGGCCCTCAGGAAGGAGCTGGTGACTTTGCTGCACTCCCAGCTGGGACTTGTGGTAGAGCTGATCTCCCGGCAGAGGAAAGGTAAGGAGGATGGTGTCACTGGTGGAAAGAAGCTGGAATTTTGCAGATCTGCCTGATCCTGGCTGATGTAGTGTATCACTCTGAGATCTCTGGACACGTGTTTGTGACACTGCAGTTGAGGTTGGTCAGTGCTGTGGTACTTGCATGGTGTCATTCTCCTATCCGGAAGAAGCATTGATATCAGTTGTTCTTGAAGTCACAACTTTGCATGTAAGGCATGTATTCATACCAGCTGCTTTCTAGTTTTTACGTCACTGACAAATAGGTGAGGAAACAAACTCCAAGAGCTTATTGCTGAACAGGGTGAGAAACGGGCCTCAGAACATTGTTCTTAAACATACTGCTCAGTTCAGCTGTGCTGCTAGGCCGAGGTAGAGCCACTGATTCTGAGCAACAAAAAGCTAAGAACATGCTGTAATGTGTGTTGTAGCCTGCCAGTATGTCTCTGCCAGCATATATCTGATCAGAGCTTGAACCTCTCTGTTAGCTTCAAAGCTCTTGGAAGGACTTGCCTGAGTTGTCTGGTTGGATATGCCATGCCAAGTGGTTGCGGATCTGCCTCTACCTCTGGTTCCTCTCCTGCAGCTGCTGTGGGGTGCTCTGGCATTTGGGAAACCACGTAGAAAGTTGTGCACTGTTGAAGCACACTTTGAGTTTAGAGATTCGCTGCGTCTAAAAGCATCCTGATTGATATCCAAAATGTGTTCCAGATTTATGTTCTGCAGTAGCTTTGGTCTGAGATTAATTGTTAGATTTAGTTGTGTATGGGAAAGTTAAGGAGCAGGTGTGTTCTTAAGACTTTGTTTTTATGAGAGAAACTATTTGCAAATTCATAAGAACGTAAATCACCCGACCATTGAAATCTTTTGGAGTTTGCTTTATTGCCAGATAAAGTAGCTCTAGTTCAATACCTGAATTTTTCCATTGCTGTTTTCAGGCAGTACTCTGGAGTGTTGTCACAGTTGCTTTTACGGCTCTGGTAACTCACGCCAAATACTGTCAGAGTACAACTTGACTGTGTCAGATTTGCTGGAAGATTATGTTATTGCAGTAAGTGTCCCACAACTATTCTTTGTTTTACTTTCAATAAATATCAAGAAGAATTTCAAAATCCCTTGATCTTCTCTAATACACCACCAAATCGTGTATATAAATGTGTGCAGAAGGAGCTCAGGTGGGCTTTGAATTCGACAAGAAGCCAGTGAAATAAACTTCTGAAAGAAGTACCCTGGGGAGCCCAGAGGTCTGTGGCCAATCCACCCCAGGATGTGCAGACTTAGGTACCTACAGTTTTGTGAAGCTTTTCCCTCCTCTTCCAGCTGAAGCTAGAAGCTGCAAGATGAAATTGGAATAGGGATAGGGGAAAAGAAGACCTGACTGGGAAAACTATTTGTTTTACAAGCAGTTTCTCAAACTTTA
The DNA here is from genome assembly GCA_013397845.1 of Melanocharis versteri. Classification (NCBI taxonomy): domain Eukaryota; kingdom Metazoa; phylum Chordata; class Aves; order Passeriformes; family Melanocharitidae; genus Melanocharis; species Melanocharis versteri. The sequence continues at coordinate 1,237,195 of VZTG01001350.1, read as the reverse complement.
CAATTTTCCTAAGGAGATCTTGAGAAACAGAGGGCCAAAGCCATCAACTACATTTGTCTAGAGTCCTTTTCTGCTATTAATATGTATTAAACAAAGTAAGTATAAAGATAAAGCTAAGAAATAGCACTTTATAAGAATGTTTTAATGATAGAGTAAAAAAAAGGTAACAATTTTTTCAGTATAAATATAAGAAGTTTAAAAACTTTTCGAAAACCCTTATTTATAGAAAAAAAGTCTGATCCTTCTTGTGTTAGATGTCAATACAATAAGGAATTTCAGATTCAGTGATCCTTTCAGAGAAATTCACTACTTCAGACATAAGCAATTGGTTGCAAATTAATAGCGCTTTTTTTTTTTTTTAATATTGCTGGAGTGTATTGGATGCTGAATTTTGAACGGTTTTTTTTTAAGAAATGTGGCTGCTGCAATTTTCCCCCCACAATTTCTTTAAATACTGAAGACCCACTTATTTTTCTCATTTAAGTAGTTTTATTATTTATATTAAGATCTTTCTATTGCATTGTTTTTGCTGAGGTAAATATTTTACATTGTTTAGAATGCAGCATGTATTTTAAAACTGCCCTCCATGCTTTCTATTTATAAAAGCCTTTTTCCAAATACTTTAAGTCCTTGGTTTGTTTCTTACACTCAGCAGCTATATCTGCCAAGGTTTTGCCAGAGGGGGGCTTTGGGATGGGCTGTGTGAGAAGGGGCCGGGCTGCCCTGTGCTCAGCACAGCAGATCCCAGCCAGCCCTGCACAGGACCCACTCCGGGCTCAGCTGAGCCCAGCAGCCACCCTGGTCTGAGCCCAGCAGCCACCCTGGCACCTCTGGAATCAGCCTGGATAAGAGGCACTGATACGGAGAGAAGGAACCCAGAGCACCCACGGCCAGAGCAGAAGGAACTGTGGCACGTAGATGAGCCCATGCTGGAGCAGGAGCTCTCCCAAAGGGACCGTGGCCCATGGAAGGCCTGTGCTGGAGCAGAAGAGACGGATGAGAAGGAAGGAGCAGCGGAAGAGAAGAGTGGGGAAAAGAGAGTGACTGAAGAAAACTGCTGTGGTCTGCCCCTTCATCCTCTGGCCATCACCCAAGGGGCTGAGTATAGCCCACAGTGGTAACATGATGAGTGGAGAGCAGGAAAGGACCAGGAAAGTGGTCTGGAATAAGGTTGTGGCAGAGAAGAAAGAGAGGGGTTTTTTTTCCTCTTTTGTTTCTTTCTCAAGATATGAATCATTAATTAAATATTTATACTTAATGACAGTAAATTAAATGTCCCCTAAGTGAGGCTGTTTTGCCTGCAGTAGTACTTGGTTAATTATTTCCCTGTCTTCATTTCTACCCATACGTTTTCTCATTCTCATTATTCCTATATTTTCTCATGTCCCATTGGGGATGGAGAGAGGGAGCCGCTAGGTTGGCTGCCAGGTGGGATCAACCACCACAGCAATCTATACCTTTAAAGTTCTTCACACTTGTTTGCCCAGTATTTGTTACTGTCTGCCATCACAAAAAGTCAATTATCATCTGATTTTTCCACAGTGATCTTCCTTACACCTTCTAGAAACTCTGTAACATCTGCAATTAAGATGAATTTCCTTGAGAAATACTTTTTACTGTTTCCAAGTGTGTTAAACATAATCAAAATAATTTACTGATGCAACATACCAGCATGTGCCCCACCTTAGCTTATATTTCAGACATGCAGGGAAAAAGAGACACCTAAAATCCTTTGTTTCCAGTGAAGCTCCATTTCAAATCAATTTGCTCTCTTCTGCTCTTAAAAAAAAGGAAAAAGTGACACTGGCTGAAAGGGGAAATACCTAACTTGATTGTCACGTAATTAGAAGATTTGTGCTGGCATTGTATGATTTTCTTTTTTTTTTAATATAACTTCTATCTTGACAAGGACTAGGCATAGACATGAGCCATTTTTTTCTGTTGAAAAGCAAAACTATGATTATTATTTTCAACAGTGATAAGATTTTGACCTCAAGCTACTTCTTCCTGCAGCGATAATTTGTCACCTTTAATTGCCAACAATGTCTGTGCAGGTAGCCGGTTTTCCTTGTGCAGAATATATTTAAAGTTTGGGTCTAAATTTGATGCTTGCTCACAGTTAGACCTGTCTGTGGTATGTGAATTGTGACAAGAAATCTTAAAGGATTTTGAAGGAGGGATGTTATTTTACAATGATGAATTTCTCCTTGCGAAATGCATTAAACTTAGGGGTCCTTCAGCCTTTCTTGCTCATCCCAGCAGACTCTTGTCAGGCCATAGGATCCAGGCTGAAGACCACAGAAAAAACTTGAGAAGTCAGAAAGCAGGAAAGAGTTTTTCAGAATAAATAGTATGCTCTAGTATGGAATATTGCCGTTTGCTGAATTCCCAGGAATGAAATAACAAGGAAACCAAGATATTACACTTATTTTTCTCTCACAATAGCCATATGTTTCAAGTTACTGTTAAGCTGGTATGATAGCTTCTGCAAGAACCCAGGTGTGTCGTGGAGAATGGGAAATGCTGTTGGTGCAAAATCAGCTAAATCTTGAAATGCAAAAATACCACAATAGGTCTGTTTCTTGGATATTTTTATTGAGAGGAGTATTTGAATTTAACTCTCAAGATATGAATGCTAGAGAATTAATAGAAACTGATAAAATGAAGATTCTCATTTTTTTTCTATTCAGTATCTTTCAAAAATAGACAGAAGAGGAAGAGCTTTGCTCAATTTTGAGAATATGCCCCCTTGTGTGTTGCCTTTATTATGAATGGCTGGAATGGAGTCTTCCTCTGTGTGCCTGTTTGGAAATAGAAAACAGATTGTATTTTAATGCGGTTCACTTGCTTACTTCATATTAGATGCAGGAAGAGGAAGGTATATCTGTATATATTCAGTATTTATAGCCCTTACAATGTTCAGAGTTCTCAAAATTCCTTAAGAGAGGGAAAGAAGCTATAGGACAGTCTCTACTGAAGTAAAAATTACTGTGGCTTTTGCTAAAATAGCATGTTTTCTCCTAGACTAATCACTTTACTGCAGTATCTGTTGTGTTTTCATTAGAACTGATGAAAATAATGCATATAGCAAAAGCAAATCTCACACTCGTTATTGTTTAAGAAAATGGGAAGTATTTATTGTTAACTTCTAAAAAATAGGAAATTTAGGGTTTTCCAATAATTTCTGTAACTCCAGTGGCAAACTGTCAGTGAATACAGTCTTCTTCATTGACTTGTTTGGGAGTGCTGGGCAACAGGGGTTGAACATGAGCCAGTGTGTGCCCAGGTGGCCAGGAAGGCCAAAGACATCCTGGTCTGTATCAGGAATCCAGCAGGACCAGGGCAGTGATTGTCCCTCTGTACTGGGCATTGGCGAGGCTACACCTTGGTGCTGTGTTCTGTATTGGGTCACTTGCTTCAAAAAAGACATGGAAGTGCTAGAGCATATCCAGGGAAGGGCAAGGGAGCTGGGGAAAGGGTCTGGAGCACAGGTCTGAGGAGGAGCAGCTGAGGGAGCTGGGGTTGTTTTGCCTCAGGGAAAGGAGGCTGGGGTGGGACCTTACTGATCTCCACAACTCCTTGAGAGAAGGCTGTAGGCAGGTGGGCGCTGGTCTCTTCTCCCAAGTTACAAGCGGTAAAATGAGTCTCAAGTTGTACCAGGGGAGTTTTAGATTGGATATTACTGAAAAAGCTGTCAAACATTGGTAGAGGCTGCCCAGAGAAGAGATTGAGGTATTTAGAAGATGTGTAAATGTGGCAGAGTAAAGCAGCCCTGCAGTAGTGCAATTAAGCCAATTAGACTGTAGACAAAGACATCCCTTGCTCTTCTGTTTTCTTAAATCTTTTCCAGCAGAGACGTTTCTGTGAAGAGCCACTTCTCCGTCCGCTCCTGAATACAGCTGACATTTTAAGTTTCTGCTTGGGTGGCACACTAACAGGCTGCCAGGTCCAGTTCTACTTTGTGTTACTGGTTCGTTTGGAATGGAGAAAATTGGGAGGCAAGCTGTCAAAACATGCCATTAAGAGAAGGGCTTTGCCATAGTAATGCAACAGAATGAGAAGAAAAACACCTTTGTCTACATATATTATAAATTCTAGCCCTTTCTTTTACCTGGGCCTTCTCCAATTATTTTTTTTTAACTGTTTTGGTTCTGACATTATTGATACTCCATTTCTCTAGGAAAGTGCATTCCCACAAGATTCTTCTAGATTGTCACATAGAAAAGACATGTGACAAGCCCTGTAATGTCAGTTTGAGCCCTCCGTGCAGCCAATGCAGGCAGAATTCATCCATGTCCACATGATGTTCTCTGACTGCTGATTATGTAACATTATGATGACAGGGCATAAAAATGTTCCTGCAGAGAGAACAGAGGTTCACAAGCAATTTCATCAGTTGAGAATTTTTTTCTGAAGCACCCCTAAAATAGTGTTAGGACATTATAAAACTAAAGTACTTGCAAACTTTCCTTTTGCTGTCTGCTGAAAAAGAAAAATGGAAAGAAAAATAGTGCAATAAAGTAAATAAGATGTGAGAATGGGAAGAACAAAGACAAAAGTTATGAAGAAATAAGACATAGGATATGCAGGAGAAATAAAATAGGGACTAAGGAAAGTGATAATGCACGGGGGCCAAAATGTATTACTCTGTTGAGGACCAGTACAATATTTGTGATCACCTAAAACTTGTGCAAAATATCAAGAGCAGCTTTAAAGCGAAGAAGCATTGAAAAAAATAGTGGAAAACCCAATTGAAAATATAAGATAGAAAGGATTAATTTCACATAACCTTACATGCAAGTGCATGTAGCTTCTGCTTGTGTTTCCAGTGAAGTATGGAAGTCTAATGTTCCCTTGGTGTAAAGTATTAACTGTTCTAAGAATTTACAGTACCCATCAGATAATCAACTAGCTGACCTGGCAGAGTGCATGGGAGGGCAGAGTGGACCAGTCAGCCTGGAAAACCAAAGGAAAGGAAAACCAAAGTTTGCCCATTGCAGAAGGATGTGTCTTTGCTATGCAACTATTAGGTTTAAATGTAGAATTGTGAAATCTTTAGGGTTCTTCCAAATATTTAAGGATGCAATATACCTGGTGTTGCCATGGAATGGTCATATCACCCTCCACATAATACATGGTGGTGAAAAAATAAAAAACAAAACAAAACAAAACAAAAAACCAGTTTTTCAGATTTTTTATTCAGCTAATATTTAATTTTATCCCTCAGTTTGCAGAGGCAGATATTTTGTTACTTGTCTTTGTTTGCTTCTCTGCTATGGAAGATTTATGAGCAGCCTATACTTGGACTTATAGATACTTCTTTCAGCAAGATTCAATGACAGAGTTACAGAACTTTTACTTTAATTTTTCATTGCTACCTATGGCCAAGCTTTATTTCACTGACATAACTCTACCAGGTACCAAGAAGTGAGCCTGATTCTCATTCTCCTCTCCAAGCAATATGGTGAATAAATAAAGGGATGTTAACCAGGGCTCAGATAGGGTTTAAAATCTTGAAGTCCAGGAATTTGCCTGCAGTTATACATCAGTCTCATACTCCTGGCAGAATGGAGTAGTGAGGTTGCAATGAACATTTCTGTCTGGCTGTAGAGTGCAGCCTTGCTCAGAGCAGGTCATGGCAGCAGGAAAAATGTGCCACAATCTCTACTGGCACCTGCTGGTTTTTTGTGTGCCTACAGAAATGCAAGCCTCAGTTCCAGCCTCAGGAGTGCAGTGCTGCCTCAGGAAAATGGTTCTGCTTCTTTTTACACTGGTACAAGAATTTGGCCTTAATGTAGGTTGTGTCAAAATAGATTGTGTCCTAAACTGAGTGACACTGGTCTTCATATTGTCATCCTCTACTTGCACCAAAGGAGCCTCTAGTGAGTTCACAAGCACACTTCTGCTTTTTTTTTGCCACATCAGGACCTTAGTTTCTGGCTTTTCCTAGCCCCTTTCTCTGTTGCTGCAAGTCAGGGTTTCTTAAAGAGCTTACTTAAGGTGGGAGATCGCTGCTGTAGCTTAGGACTAATTATTTTACCATCATCTTTAGAAAAAAAAAAAAAAATTGATATTAAAAATAGTGATGCTTTGTTTTCATCCTTACCTTTTTCCTTTGCTCTAAGGGTTTGGAAAATATATCTGCAGAGGTACATCACAATATATACTTAGGCCTTACTCACTGCCAGTCAAGCTTTGCTAATCCTGAATCCTGTCCTGAAAGAAGATGCACATGTACTGAACACGCAAAGAGAAAAACTATCTATAAATAACAGATGTATGTCCACCACCATAAGTAGAAGGAATACTTTTGGGGTATCCCTGTCCATTCAAAGGAGTGAAAGGCCAGATTTACTGGCCAGAGGAGCAGCATGGTATTTACTCTCTTCCCAGAGACTTTTGAGGGTGGAATGTTAGCAGGGTATCACTCCCGCCGTTCCTCAGGAGCAGTGGAGGAAACTCCAGAGATTTCATGGTACCTGAACTTTCCTCCATGTTGCCATTCATGTTCCCCTTTTGGCTGATTCCTGCTTGCTCTTTCTGAGATGGATGTTCTGCAGGGCTGGAGGTGGGGGACAGATAACAGTTCCTCTGGTGTACCCAGGCACCACTTCCATTTAACAAAGTGGGGAGTTGAGGTGAAGCAATGAGCACTGGGAATGAAATACATCTCTGATGAAGGGACCAGCTTGGATCACGCTGTAGGTTCTTCCTGTCTGTGTCCATAGAGGGGACAGGCTTGAGGCTTGGGTATGGTCTTCCAAGGAAAGCTCAGGTGCTGTGTGTCCATGTAGCACATTGCCAGCCTCTATCTCTGCATCCTGGACTCACAGTTCAATTTGTCTTAATTAGACAGACCACACATTCCATGTCAATGGGTCCTTATTTAATGTCATAGATTTATGGCAAACCTCCAAATTGGTCATATCAGCCATTAGGCTTCAGTCAGAGAAAAGACAGTGGGTTTTGTAATTGTGGGTGTCGCTTTCCAGAACTGCTCTGTGTCCCAGTTAGCTGCCTCCACCTCATGTGGCTGGTGGCTTCTGTTTCATCTTTAGTTTTTTCTGTTTGTATTTGATGGTGAATATGACCATGGAAGATGAACAGCAGTGGAAGATGTTATAGATGTGCAGAGCAGGGAGGCTTGGCACAGGAGCCCTCCTGTGTTCTGACTGGCTTATTACTGATTTTCAGTTCGTTATTGATTTTCCACTCACAGGTGGAGGTGTTAACAACTGTCTGGTAAAGATGGAGACAAAGGCATTTACTCTGTGAACAAAACCAAACTCAAATCCATGAGTTTGGAGGTCAATACTGAATTAATATTTTAGATGCTGAAATTAAACTCCTCATTCAATGCAAAAAAAAAAAATACTTAGCTTTGGTTCTGAGCACTAACTAGCACTGATTTCAATAGGTGTTTCTGGCTGTTCAGTGCTTTTGAACACAGGATGTTCCTCTAAATAGGAATAGTGCAATTCATGGCCTGAAATAGTAATTCCATTCTACTGCTCAGGATCTGATTGCATTGCCTTTCAAAGCAGAGAAAACTGCTGAAGAGAAAGATTTGTGCTGCAGAGAACCGAACAGGGAGACAACTTGTACTTTTTCAGTGGTCTGAATCTAAATATTCCTCCTGAATGCACAGGAAACCTGTCAATGTAAATAATGAGAAAGAAATATGGTATCTCACTTTTTATCTACTGAAGTTGGAAAATACCAACTGAGCCGATACACTCGATGAAGCTTTCCTTCCAAAGCAGTGTAGGTGCATATGTACACTCATTTTCCTGAAAGGTTGATGCTAAAACTGTTGCTAAGACAAAATTAACTGTAGCGTCCATGCCATGGCTATCGCAATACAGAGTTTTTTCTCTTATTTGCTTATTTGTGCCTCTTAGCCTTTAAAATGCTATCTAGTTTCCTAGCACACAAGTTCTTGAAGCTGGAAGATCTGGAATTGAGCACAGTGGATTCACTGCATGTTTCAAAGAAAGGTGTTCCACCCACTTGGTGGAGATGTGGAGGATTAGGGGCAAGCATGGAGAAGTACACCTATAGCTTTTCAGCTGGGAGGATTCTGACCAGTGATGCAGTAAGTTCCCCTGCGGGAAGCTGAGTTTAGGCACTGCCTAAATTACTGGAGAGATGTCATTGCCATATCAGTTTTCTGGTGTGTTTGCATTCATCAGTAGGTTTTACAGAGAATGGACATTCTTCTGCTCCGCATTTCTAGACATTAATTTCTGCCCAAGTGTATTCTTTCAATTACATCCGTGTGCCTTAGTGCTCACACCTCTCCGTACCTTTACATTATGAAGGAACAAGAGAAACTGCAGTGGAAACTTTTTGCTAGAGAGGATACCATGCAATGTAGGGTTGGGTTTGCAAGCAGTACTGTACATAGAGCTTCTTATAAAACACCAAGCTGAAAATATTACAGCAAGAGTGGTCTAATCTTTTCTTCTTTTTAATAGCTAGTTCATATTTGGGTACTTTTTCTTTTTAAGTCCTTTATGTAACACAGAGAAGGATGCTAGCAAACCACTTAATTTAGGAAATGAGCCTTTCTAATTATATGCTTCTGTTTCATAAATTTCAAGATGAAGAAATTTGATCTGATAGTTTACAAGGTGGAAGTGAGGAAGAACAATGGACAGGGCCTGTGTCAGTTATAAGGCTGTCCATTTATTCTCCTTGAAAGGACAGGAGGAAAGAAACCATTGCAGAAAAACAAAACTGCATTAATAATGTTTTATAATAGCATAGATGTTAACACCCTGGGCTACATAATGTGATTTGTTTTGTTTTGAAGGTGATCTTAGTGATCAGTGCTGTTTTGGTAAAGGCAAGTGGTGAAACCTAAGGTCATTACTGATATCAGTTCCTAAATTTGCATTCAACCTTTTAAAAGTGGTGAAATACAATATGTCCCTTAGATGCCACTTCTAGAACAAAAATTTAGGCTAGGAGTCAGCATGTTCCCAACTGAAACCTTTATTTCAAGATGCAACTAAGAGGCCAAAATGATTAAAATAATTGCTGTAATGATTTTACTGTATATTTTACTGTTATGGCCTTTGGAACATTAATTTTATTACAGGAGCTGGGAATCAAATAGAAACATAAATGCCTTTTTAATTTTTTTATGAAGCTTTGTTTTAAAAGACACTTGTCACAAGGATGGCTCACTCTTACATGATGTTAAATGTAACAGGTTTAGGTGTTGTCAATGATACCGCATTTTATGGGGAAAATAACTAAGTTAGTTCTTACTTTTATATTCGGTCTTCCTGTAAATGACAGCTAAATGGGAATAAATTGCCTATCTGTTTCCAATTTTTACTTTTAGCCACCTGCTTTCTGAACTTTGGAGATGCTTGCTAACAGTCCTGGTATTGCTTTGCTTCCCTGCCCTATTTATAGTTAATGCCAATGCAAGAAGTTGTTTATATCTCAAACGGGTTTTCTTCTGGGAAATTAGGGATTCCTCCTCTCAGAGATGACCTTCAGTGTTTCTCTCCTTCCTATAGTCAGAAAAAGAGACATATTGCAGTTCCCCAATTTCCAACAGGATTAAAACCCTTTTGTTCTCTAAAACTGCACAGTGTGATTCATGGGGTTTATTAGGCAGAAATCTTTGGCAAGGTTTCTTTAAAACCGCAGTTTCACAAGCCTGTAATCTCTGATAAAATTTTGTCGTTTGCTATCTTCTCACATCTCATGTGTCAGGATGGCTCTGAGAACTAGCTAGTACACTCAACAACTGCTGGTGAAAATGAAGAGCATGAAAAATAAGATGTGACTTGCAGAAAAGCTGGAGAATTCCTATTTATGTGATTGCCCTGGATGAGTCACTGAAGTAGAAGTGAGATGGCTTGTGATGAGGGAAGGTAACTGCCTCCAAGGGTTTTCATTTCAGTCTGTCCCTGGTATATTTGGTAGGAGGGGCAGGAGATGGGATGAGAGGTAGGGAAAAGCAGTTAATTAAAGGCTTTCCTTCTCCATAGAGTATCTAGGGGTAAAAAACCCAAATGCTTGATGTGGTTCCTTGATGAGCCTAACAGTTTTGATGAAGGGAGTTGGCTTCGTCAGTGATAATGTGGCCTCTTTGGCAGTCTTGAGTCACAGGATAAAGGGAATAGAGACTTGCACCTGGAGAAGGAAATGTTCAACCTTCTCTTTTACTAATTTCACAGCTGAATAGCATTTTAAATCATGGCACTGATTAGGCAGTCTCCTGAGTGAAGCAGTTGTGAAGGCACCAACAACTCTGGAGTGACAAAAGATAAACTCTCATTACGACAGACAGGCCCTGACCTGAGAAAGGCTGACGTCAGTGTCATGGCAAGTGGTTGCTGAGAAAGCCACTTAGAAAATAAATTGCTTTTGCCAAGTGTTCCTGGTATTAGAGGAATACCACGGAGAAATGATTTTTGAATGCTGCTGTCATTTCTTAATGCAGGTCTTGTTTTGCTGAGATTAGGAATATTTAAAAACAGCTTTCCTCTTTGGTATAAGGTATCTGAAAGTGCCCACAGTTTCTTAAGCAGGCTTTTTGCTTTAAGACTGCTGGCAGCATCCTGACAAAGGTGCTTCCAACTTCATGCTTTGGTATTAAGGCTCTCTCATTTTCTCATGAGCAGGCTGATGGGTAAAACAATTCCAGTTGGTTTATAAAGACACATGCTCATTATAACATTAACAGAGGGGATACCTTTTGTTTTGAAGCCATTTGTGGGGAAAAAAAAAAAAAAGGAACAAAAAGCCCACAAACAGGCCATGATCATGATGCTACATGCAGGTACATGTCTGTGTTTACCTCTTTGGGGCTCTGGAGAGCCTGGGCTATGCCTGTGCTGGGGGGCTTGCATTGCCTCTCAAGAGAAGAAATAAGAGTCAGGAAAGAAAGAGGAGAGGAGAGGAACTGAGGCTGCAGAAGGCATGGAACACTCAGAATGGGCCTTCAGGGTGGGAAAGCAGTTTGCTAGAGCAAGTAGGAAAGAACTTGAAATGACAAGGCAGGGATGACCCATGTCTTTCGGCCACACCTTTTGTGACAGAGCCCTGCCTTCCTGAGTGAAGGCCTCTGTCGGGGGGGACCATTTCAAACTGCTGTTCAAATAAAGGCCTAAGAAACAAAAGGGAAGTGATTTCTTATCGGAGTGTTGTGTACAGCTAGTTTAAATAGATTTTGAGCTATCATTTGTATTCCTGATTGAAATGCGCAGGTTACTGCATCTGCAGTAGTTTCCTGACATTTTTGCTCCTGGAAGCTTTCCAAAATCTGATTGCTTATATTATTCCTCCACCCATTTTTTCTTCTTAAAAAAAAAGAAAAATGAAAAAAATCCTCCTGCAGAGAGGAGTCCATGTGAAAATAATTATGGAAGAGGCTTAGCTCGGTTCTATGAATGTTCTTATCTGCATTTTTTTCACATGTTCCTTTAGTCCTGAAACTGGAGGAAGTGGAGCAATATGAATGGAGCAGTATTAGAGAAAAACAAGGAGATTAAAATGGAAGAGTAGTGCTGTTTGATGATGGAAGCATGAGGAGAAATCAGAAGATAGCTAAGCACAGGAAGCAGTGGTTTTACTGGGTCATCCAGAAGACAGCACTTGCTGTCTGCTGAGCCCACACGTCCTGAATCAAGGGGCATTTGTATGGATGTGAAGATATGGAGATGTAAAAATCGGTAGTGCATTAATATTGCCTTTGTTTGGAAACTTTTTAGACATTTAGTGACAGGATGAAGTGAAAAAGGCAGTAAAAGGCAGGAATATTGTTCTTGCAATTTTGGAGTTTCTGACAAAACCTGGAAGCAGCAACTTGAATTTTTAGCTTTGTCACCCCCAGTGAAACAATTTTATCAATGACTCTTTCTCAGTAGTGATGGGTGACTAAACAATCTGTGTGAGTGGTGAGCTGAAGCACTGATGAATAAACAAGAATGTCAACTGCAGGAAGGTAGCGATAAAGTGCTTCCTCTCAGTCCTTTTTTAGCAGCCTTAAGATACAAATGGGGGAATGAGTCTCAAAGAACATTCAACCCAGCTCCACTAATGACAAGTGAACAAAATGAGAGGAGAAAGGCAAAAGTTCTTTGGACCAACATGGCTTTCTACAAATCTAGCCTCAAATACCTACTGCCAGTAAAAAGTTTAAAATCTTAATATTTGACTGATGAGCTCATTTACAGTACAGTTCAGAACTTCATCTTAAAGTTTTGAAAATGCCTTCCCTGAAAACCTTGGAAGTGTTCTTTGTGGAAGAAGCAGCCCCTCAGGCCTATGAGGGGTTTTGTGATACATACTGAATACATGCATGCAAAAGTTGTCTTGGCATAAAATTGATTTGTGTCATCTCATTCCCTGCAGTCATTCCAAAATACACTGAATTTGCTTTGTAATGACTTGAAGATCTCAATTATACTTTTAATTGCTACATGGAAGGCAGTTTGGCAGAAAGGTACAGTGAACGGATTGGTACTTTAAAATGCAAAGGCATTTGGGGTAAAAAGAAGGAAATAAAGAAAGAAATCCTATCATATCATATCCCAGATGGCACTGGGAGCTATTTGGGAATTCTGCTTTTGGTTAGATCTTTCCTAGGTATTGTAACTACAGAACTTGATTAAGAAGTTCTCAAGCCTTTCTTCCCCTTCTTTCCCCGCCCCCACCAATTAATCTCTGCTAGGAGCTGCATTTTACAGAAATCTGTACCAGTGCTGTAGCAGATTTAGGAGAGCAGAGCTACAGCAAAGGAAACCCATAGAAGCAGTGGTTTGCTGCAGTACAATATTCTCTTACAGCCCTTCTGCATTTTTCCAGTCATTTAAATTCTGCTGCTGCTGTTTGAGTGAGGGGAAATCCTGAAATGGCTGAACAAAATGCAGCAAACATTTCTTTATCTTTATACTTCTAAAAGATACTCAATATAATTCTGGGAGTAAAAAGTGTTCTTGTGAAAGCAAGTTTAGCAGATGCCAGGTTCAGCTGGCAGCTGTCCTGATTATACAATGTTTATTGGTAAAATAAACTGCTCTTTGTTTCCTGTAGGAAGCATTGTGCAGGTAGGGCAGGTTTGCGTTTTGCCTGCTTGCTGTGCTCGAGAGTCAGCTTGGATTTTATAACAGACCAGCTGATCAAAATGCATACAGTTTGCTGATGCTGATGATCGAGCAAGAGTTTGAACTCTGAGCATTCTCCTCAGTGCAAAGTTTTCCTTTGCTGGCTATGGGCAGTGGTGCCTTTTGTCTCCATGTGCTTGTGTAGCTCTCATCTTTGCTCCCAGGACTAGATCCAGATGTAGTTCTGTGCCTAAAAATGTGCAGACCTTGGTCTGGTGGACATCTACAGCAGCTGCTTTCTGGATGACCAGGAACATGATTCTAATTTGGCCCTCATTCAGTGAATTATCTTTTCATGTGCTTTGGCTGTATTTTGAATGGGCTTCTTTTCATCCTTTGTACCCCTTTTACAGAAAATGTCTTCTTTTGCTTTCCTTCTCTGAAAGTTCACTTCACTTGTATATGGACCAAATGAGAATTACCAGATTTTTTTTCCTTATGGTGACCTATGTTTGAGTAGATAAAAAGTGAGAGTGATCATTGTGAATATTAAAAAAAAAACAATTTCTGTGGATTGTAGTGAGCCTTTTATGGTTCCTGAGTCTGTATCATTGTCTTTTTTTTTTTTTTTTTGCTGAGACAATTAGAAAATAAATGAGGTCTGTTGACTTTTCCTAATCTGCCTCCAATCAAAGATAGCTTTAAATCCTTTTGATGGGGCCATTTTCCATTAGAAAACTGCAGTCCGATCCAAGTAGGACTGTGTTGTGTTTCCAGGCTAAAAAAAGCATATGCTTTCCTGGAAAAATATGCAAGGATTGTTTGGCTTTCTTATTCCAATTAAGCTCCATGTTCTAAATTGCTACTATGTTACCTATTTAAGCAGGATCAAAAGGATGTCATTAAAATAAATTGTGTCTTTTCTTCCTCATAACAGTATCTGGAAATGATCTGTGATTATTCTGCTCCTTCTCTGCTCTGCCTGTCCTTCCACTTCCCTCCCACACTTCCTTTTCCTTCAAAGTTTTAGTGCTCTTTTTTATTTAAAAGTGTACATATACACGGATATATTATGGGATGGAGATTTTGGTTCTTGAAGAGGTTTTTTTCTTTTCACGTCTTGCAATTGCTTTTCACAGAGTGGGATTTAAAGTGTCACTGGCCCTATCAGCTTTTCATTAAGTTATATAACTTCTTGATTTCTCAGCACTCTGTAAAGATGAAATTCAGTAGCTGCAGCACAGATGATGTCAGTTCTCATATGTAACACACTGTATCTACCCTTTCTCCACTTGTATGTTATGTGTCCTATTATTTTATAGAAGCAAGTGACTAATTTCTACCATATTAATATTAAAACCTTTATATTTTCAGAATATATGTAGTTTAATGATTTACTGAATTCCAAGCCATTTTTTTCCCTGCAGTATATACTGCAGAATAAATGTACTGGAAGGTCAAGGAACTCTGTATTTTGTTCACATAAATTGTGGGTACAACAATGTTCTAAATATATCTCTTCTGGGCACCCAACTATCTTGGAAAAGCTGTGGGACTGGATCAGCAGGAGGTCACTGTAATGATCAGTACTAAAAAAGACATTGGACTGGATTTCTGTCTGATTTTAGGTATCTCCAGATGAATCTTTGTGGTTGCTTTAAAATATTTCTATAAAAATACAAACCTGGCATTAACCTTACAGCCAGACCAAGACTGTTAATTCTGGAGTTAGTTTACCAAAACCACACATTTTTCTAGAGGGAATTAGACAAAATTTGGGAATCATAAGAATTTCCCAATCCAAAGCTTGACTACTTCTGGTTTTTGACTTTGTTGGAAGGTTGGGGAGTTTATGCCTAAACTATTCTGAAAGTGGAAATCTCAACTGCATGAAACACTGGGGCTTTGGAGGTCTGTGCTGAAGCAGCAAGGCTTGGGTATTTATGCTGCCAGGGTTTCAAGGAGACAACCCTGCCTGGTACATGCAGCTGAAGCAGAGGCATCCATCCAGAACAGCAGGCAGGAGCAGGATATGCTCAGTGAGGGCAGGTACCAAGCAGTGCCTCCATCCAGCCTGGATGGGCAGGACAGTGAGCAATTCTACTGCCTTTTCCCTTTTCTATTCCTTTGAGTTTTGTATAAAGAATTACACAGGTTTTAATAGGTGTGTTCTACCACTAGTGTGGTAAGAAGTTACCCTCAAATCAAGCCAGATCTGAACCAAGTCTATATATGTGTATACATATATATATATATATAGATATATATACAGAGGGCTATTGAACAGCATGAAGGAAATGGATTCCAATCTCTTATTTTTATTGTCTGTTGTTTTATATTCCTAAGTTCTTCCTATTTCTCACATTTTTCATGTGTGAGGTGAAAGAGGTTTTACCTTTCTGTGCCTAAGAACAATTAGCAAGGCCTGGCCATAATATTTTTATTTCCTAATAGTTCCTTTTCATAGAAGATTAACCAAGGAAAAAAACACACATTGTAAGATTAGTTAAATACATCTTGAAATATTGCCAATCCTTCCTGAAAAGGAAATGTGATTTACTGATTCTCATTTAGCATTTAGACGAAAAGCATCTGATTTATCTAATAGGACTTCTAAAATCCTGACAGCTTTATTGCATGCATCTAAATGCAGCTTCCATGTTTTAGCTTGTGTGCTGTTTCCTTGCAAATTCTGATCAGGTGGTTGTTTAACAGTTCTGCCTTGGAGCTGAGCTCTAGTTAGGAAGCTAAATACACAAATGTTTCCAAACTCACTTGCCTCATTTAACATGCTGTGGCCTCATTTGTCTTCTGGGCTCTGGTTTTGATCCTTTGCAACCGTTTGAATCTCTCCTTGGCTTCTTTTTTTTCCTACTGTCAGACACGAACTCCTCATCTCCTGTATTTCCCTGTTCATCTATCATTGAGGCTTATGTTTGATCATGGGGACCTTAACCTGGCAATGTCAGCCAGGCACCAGCCTTGAGGTGCTTTTTATTCTGGACCAGGGGAAAAAAAAGCCTCACTGTGCTTTGATAAACCTCAATATAGTGCTTTTTGATTGGATTCTTCTTTCATTAATGTCATTTACTGTACCTATAGATTGCCAGTGTCTGGCAGTGGGCGTAGCTGCAGCGCTTATTCTGCTCTCTGCACTTATTGATTTAAAAATTATAATAAAAAACACTGCAGGGCAGCTGTGTTATACAATCTCTTGTTTCTATGCTTGTCCAACTCTATTTTGTATCATCATGAGCAGAAAAAAAAAGGGAAAAGATTGTTGCTTGTCACAGGCATAAATCTAAATGGTGGTTCAAGGGAAAGGTCATCCATGTCTCCTGGTGAGGACATGTCTTTACTTCAGCATGAAACTGAATTATGGCTTTAGACTGTCTTCTTGAATCTCAGTATGTGCTGCCTGTGAGTCCCACCTGCAAAGGGAAAAGGCATGAGTGCTGGTGAGGCCCTTCTCAGCACACACGAGCTGCAGCCTGGGCAGCAGCTAGTGCTGCCTCTACAGAAGCAGGGGTGGCTGCCTGGGAGTGCTGCTTGTCTTCCACTTCCTTCCTTTTCTTCCTTTCTTCACTCCAATGTCTCCCGCATCTGCAGCTGAAAGGTTAAGAAGATCCCCAATCTGTGGATAAAGCTTGGTCATCTCATTTTAACCCGTTGCAATGTCACTGCAGGGTTTGAGAGAACTGCCCTTCTGGGTGTCTCCTCTGAACTCCTTGCTGGGAGCATGTTCCTTCCTGCTCAATCCACCAAGACTGTAGTGGTAACTGTTCCTAAATGTCAAGCAGCTCCTCTGGAAATCTCTGGGAAGGAAAGAACAAATCACTTGTGCTTACTGCAATATGCAGACCCAGGTGCTGTGGCTCCCAAAATTCTCCCCATGCTCCAGACGAAGAGTGCTGAAGACACAGCAGCTCAAACACTGCTGACCCAGGGGAGTTCACTGAGGCACAGGGGCATAGATGCAAGATGTGTCCTGAAAAAGAGTAAGGGAAAAGCTTAGAGGGATCATTTTGCTTTGGTGTTGCACTGAAATGTTTCACTTTCCAAGATCCACGCCCTAAGGCAAGGATCTGAACAGGCTTGTATCATCCTTGGCACTTTCTTGCCTCTCAGGCATCAACTACTTCATGTTTATTAATGCAATTTCTTACAAGGCTTCTAAATGCTCTGCAACATAATCAGTGTTTTAATATTTAAGTGTTTTATGGCGTAGTGGGTTGGTTGGTAACTCCACAGAAGGATGCCAGCTGTCTGCTCTTGAACCTCAGCATGTGCATGTTTCTACTGAGTTGTCTTTGGCAAGTTGTGACCTGCCTCCACAGCTGGTTCAGGAAATATGGTCCTGCCATAGTAGGATGCTGAGAAGAGCCCAGGTACCTTGACCCCTGAAAGTCAGATCTTTCTTTTTACTGTTGACGTTAAAATTGACAGCTGGAGATTTACATTGCACGTGTGAAAAAAGGTTGGGTGGTATCTCTCAATAAGCCATGGGGTGCATTAATGGTCACCTCCTTCCCGGGATGGAGACAACTGAACCACCTTGCTGGTGGTCTCAGCATCAGGCAGGGCCCTAAGGATGCCATGGAATCAGTACCCCTGTCAGGAAGCTGGGAGGGACTCAGGAATACACAACTGGTTTATTAAAGATGGAGCAGTAACACACTTCATCGTGCTGCTCTCTATTTTAATTTAATTGACTGGCAACATTTATCAGAAGAAAGTTCAGCTTCTTCAAAAATGCTGACAAACTTGATAACTGCAGTACATTATGTCAAGTTGGGTTTATTAAACACACGAATTAAAAATGAAGCCTTTAGTCTGCAGATAACAAAATGAACTTTATAACTTATAAAATAAGAGAGTACCTTCATTTCTTAGGCAATATCCTTTCCTAATGTTGAACTATTACTACGTGGTATAGAAACAAGGTATAGATTTTTCTTCAGGAAAGTCTGAAAAATGTTTTTTGGTGCTTAAATAATTTTTTAAAAATAGATTTCTTAAAATATACACCTTTTTAAGAATCTTACATATTTATATAAATCTGAATTATGTAAGTACTGGAGGACATACTTATTTTTTCTGTGACAGCTGTAAGTGGAATGACCACCCTGCCTGCTTGAAGTTCAGACCACAGGGACACCTCTGCCACCCCCAGCAGCCCACAGCCCTGGCACTGTGCACAGACACAGCTTCCCAGCAGGAGATCTGGTGATGACAGCATTTTCTGTAGTCTAGAAGTGCCTTATTTTCAGTAGGTGGGAAAAATCCAAATGAATCGTGGCATTTTTATTGAAGACAGGTATTTTAAAATAGTGGAAATCTGCTAGCTATATCTTCAGTGGCTTCTGACAGCTGGTGATATGCTTTGATCATTGCACATGCAGTGCAAGCACGTGTCTATTCTTGCTTGAGCCACTTCATTCTCTCTTGGGGATGCTCATGCCCTGGCTCCCAGTATACATATATGTGTGTCTCCTGTGGCTCCTGCTGCTTGGTGCAGCAGAGCTTCCCCTGGTGCACAGTCCCTTCTGCATCATCATCATTGTGGGCTGTGCCGAGAGGGTGAAGACATAAAGAAATGTCTTTAAAACCTTTAAACTCTTGTGAACACAAAGTAAAAAGTTGTTGAGAATGTTCCTCCTACTCCCACAAAGCCGAGATACAAAATAGTTGTGTGGGTTTTCCATTTGTTTTTAAATAAGTAAGCAGTATTTCACAACCTATCTGTTCTGAAGAATGTTTCTCCTTTATATATAGATTCTCAGTTCGAGCTGTTATTAGTCAGCTTATCGAGGGGCATTGCTTACTTAGGATGACAAGAAATGAAAACATATATGCCAAAGATAGCATTTTCTCAGTAGGTGCCATTAACAGACTTCCCATTTTCTATTTGCATCTGATGGGCCCTTACCAGGGCTCTGGATCCCTGTCTCCTGTGCAGCTGCAGTGTCTGAATGAACAGAGTATGGGCTGGCATCCCCACCCAGCCCTCTGGGCCATTCTGGGAGCTCTGGTGGAAATGCCAGCAGCTGCTTGGCCGTGTTAAAGGCCCTGGGTGAAAAGAGAAAGCTGGCTCTAGTCAGTCAGAGCTCAAAGCTTAGAGCAGGAAGGTCTCCTGACAGAAGGGTAGGAGGATAATTTTGTTTTAAGTATAAAATATTCCTGTGTCTTTGAAGATCTTTATTTCCCATCTAGTATAGGCTAACCTGATTTATGAATAAGAAGTGCCAAAAGAACAAGACAAGGATTTTTTAAACCTGTGTGGCCAGTACCCAGTGAAACTCTCTCAAGAAAACAGCTTAAATCAACATGTTTTCAGTGGAGGATGTGATGTATAGATCAAATATTTTAAAATGCCAACCAAGATAAAGCTCATTTTATACTGTCCATATGTTTTCTGTACGTTTCACTAAAATGCTAAAATGATACTTTTTATTCAAAATACTTGGATTATGCATAAGTTGGAAGGCAAAAATTCAATTCTGCTTTGGCAATGATGATGAAAGCTTTTTCATTTTGCCTAGTCTCTAACTTGCCTTTGACAAGTTAGGTGTCTCCACAGAGATCTACCTGATACAATTATATCCTGCAGAACACTCAGAGAACCAGTTTATATTCCTGGCAAGGAGAAATTCTAGATGTTTTAGCCTCCTCAAAGAGACTTTGCCCAAAGGGCACTTCAGCCTCAGTACGAGAGTAAATCTTGTGGATCAAGGGAGAGGATGTTCCATTTGGAAAGGAGCATGAGGAGAGTTTGGATGATTTCTTGTGAGATTTGTGCTTCTGCTGCCTTGGACTGACTGCCCTCCTCAGCCCTGTGATCTGCTGGCAGGTCGCAGAACATGATCTTTACACTCTCTGCAGCATGTCTCAATGCTCTCACTAAGGACTCTCTGGCTTGCTGCACCTCTGGCCCCAGGGCTGGCATTCCAGCTGCCAAGCACCCCGTGTGACAAGGCAGAGGCTGTCAGGAGACAGCCAGGATGCCCAGCTGCAGGAGGAAGGCCGGACCAAAAGGTCCCCACTTGCCCGGAGGCACTGCAGCCTCAGGGCTGTTGTGTCTGCCAGGGCTCAGATGTTGCTGGCTGGATCTCAATCACTGGTGGTTTATTATCTATTCCCCTTTCACAAAATGCCTTTATACCTCACTGAATTTTCAGTAATGAGATCTGAATGTCTCATCCCATGTATATCCCATGGAACAGAGATAATAATGATGTATAAATTAGTTTTATATTTCAAAAGAAGTCTTAAAGTTGTTCCAAGTTGTATGAGTTACTGGGCAAGGCAGAAGAATGTGCAGATTTGTTTTTCCATATCTTATGACAAGCATATCCACAGCATGTTATTTGAACCTGAGCTGTGGTTGCCTGCTGTGCTGATGATTATTCGTTGAGCTGGTAGAACTAGAACACACAAATCTGTGGTACTGTAAGATCATTGTAACTTTCAGGCGGCTCTGCCATCTCTTTGAGAAGGTTAAAGGCCCTTTTGCTTCCAAAGTTGACTACATAAATGTATGCATGTTATGACTGCATATAGCACAGCAATCTCGGGAACATTAAGTGCCCGGGGATATTGCAGCTGACTTGTAAACAACTCAGAAAACAGTCAAGCGTAGGGTTGGAATCAGAAATGCAAATGCAATTGCCTAAATTAAAGGCCATGGGTAAAACAGCTGCGTTGATGTATAAATTACTTGCAGTTAGCA
Organism: Melanocharis versteri; assembly: GCA_013397845.1. Lineage (NCBI taxonomy): Eukaryota > Metazoa > Chordata > Aves > Passeriformes > Melanocharitidae > Melanocharis > Melanocharis versteri. The sequence continues at coordinate 1,216,396 of VZTG01001350.1, read as the reverse complement.
CAGAAAATAATTGATACTATGACAAAGTTAATTACATGGAAAAATATTACAAGTGTGTATGGCTTCCCTGTAAGTGAGGTATTCTGTATGTCTAAGAGTATACCAGGTATCTCCCAGACCACTGGATACACTGACCCTTGAAAACTCTGAATTCAGTGTATGGGAGAAAGGACGGTAATGTGGAATGTGGTCCTCCATAGTACAGGATGTGTGAAAATCTCACAGTAATTTTCAGGGGAATAGGGTCTGGGTTCTAGTTGTATAGCCTATAATAAAACGATTTCAGGAACTTCTAATCAGGTAAAGACCTTCCTTAGAGATACAACCTTAAAATAGTTGGGACAGTTTGAATCCATCCTTACAAATAAAGCTGCAATAGATATAATCCTGCAGCATTAATGAGACAAATAAGAATGAAATAGAAATCATTATCACTTTTAAACCATTATGCAAAATTTTTCTGTGCTGAATATGACAGAGCTGGAAATTTCAAGACCCATGAAAATTGTACTGAAGTAGATTTGCATAATGCACTGGAAGAGCTTTTGTGAAAATGGAACTAGTGGGAGTTATTTAAATAACAGTATAGCAGCTATTAACAAAATAGTGAGATTCAAAATAGTAATTTACTTTACACATCTCTTCTAAAACATGTCCAGAATCAAGATATCTGTCAGCAAATAGTACAGCATTGCAACCCACCCTCTCAAAATTCTGAAAGAACAGATCAAGGAATTCTCATCCCTGACAAAACACAAACCTTAGTAGCAGAGCATATTATTTCCACCATGTAAAGCAGCTGTAAAATATTATACAGCCATGGAGAAGCCATATGATCTTGAGCTGTTAATCCTTACACAGGCTTAGGCAGGAAAAGAAGAATGAATTGTATGTGCCATGACTATTTGAGTTGCGTTATGTATTTAGCGCGATCGCTGCCATTTTCCTCTCCATCATCATCATCACTTCCCTCTCTACTCCTGCCATGCCTCACCCTCCTGGAATGTACATCTCCAGGCCCATGTGTGGTGTGGAGACTCCTTTGCCCGTGGACTCACTAACGCTTCTCTCCCAGGCAGTGAGAATGCCTTGTCACACTTGAACCACAAGTGGATTCTGGATTCTCCCGCTTGGAGTTCATGGATCTAACCTGGCAGCAACCAATCTATATGTCTTCTGTAAATGATCCTCCAAGGGTTTACCTGTAGCAGTGCTGTCATGCTCCCAGGAATAATCACAAGGTTTGTGTTCATTTTTGTAAGTCTTTATTCTGTGATGTGCCCTTGAAACCCATGAAGCTCCAGCGTTGTCTATAAATCTTGTTAAAAGGGTGTGGGTTGCCTGTTCCACACAACAAAAAAAGCTATTTTTCAGTTATTTAGATACTATTCATCTTCTCCCTGAAGCCTGGTCAAAACTTCTGGTTTGACATTGTCCTTTTTTGTAGAGTGAGAGATGGTGGCAATTTTCCTGCATGTGCAGTGGCCGCTTCCCTAAGGATAACTAGGAGGTGGAGAGAGGGTGGTTTTGGTTTGCTTTCTGGTACTCTAATGATTAAAAATTGCTGTGTCTTTGCATACTAATTTTTGGTAATGTGTATAAAGGAAAACAAAGGGTGTTTTTTATGCTTCCTCTGCTTGCTCAAATACATAATGCTGAGAGTATAAAGCAAAATATGATGTTGAAATGCCCCTAATTTTTTTTGCACATAGCTCTCGTGCCTGCAATGTTTTCTTTCCTGAAGCTGGGCTCAGTGTTACGTGGTTAATACATACCTGCCACTTTGAATTGCTCTTTGAGCTCTGTAGATGTGAATTCATTCCTAATCCTTTGGTATTGCCATCTATGTGAAGATCACCTTGTGTTTGCTCTGTGCCGTCAAATGATCTCATATGCTGCTTGCATTTTCTGAAAACTCTGCTGCATGATCAACACGTTAAGTAACAGACTGAAGGGCTTTTCTGCCGGTTTTTGTTTGTTTGCTGTGAGACATTGATTTAGTGCCGTCCTGTATTCTAGTTTGCTTTGTGGTGCTTGGTTTCTTTTCCTCTGTAATTCATAATGGCCAATTCAGATTTGAATTGCAAGTCTGTTGCACTTGGTTGCCTGCGGTACTTAGTAGTGGATAATTAGTGATAATACAAAAGATGGAGCATGCACTGAGTGGCTCTTACCCTGTGAAAAACTTCCACCTTCCAGCAATCCCTGGCTCAAGGAATTTGTTTGCTGAAGTACCTGCATGCTTCATAGCCTCTAATGGATGCTTTCTGCCTGACTTGTGTCTTTCTTTTCTGTACCAAGCGATACTCCTGAGCTGTACAATTATTTCTGTCATGCAATTATATATACACCATTCAAAGAAGTACTTAGCTGTGTTTGCTCCAAACATGTTGCTTGCCTTCTTTTGGTTCTTCTGAAATTTCCGTTGGTGTACAACCATTAGCCTCCCCCCTTTCCGACTGCTGATGGCTGTAGAGATCCCTGGGCTGATTCCCCGCTGGTAATTCCTTCCCACAGTCTGTCTTACCCTGTGCCATGAGGAACCAACTCATCATCATCATCACAGGTGGTTTTTGTCTGTACCACTCTAATCCTGCTATCTTCCTTTTGGGAGGGGGTGGCCAGAGCCATAACCAGGATATATTCAAGAGCCCTAAACAAAAGATTTTCTAGCAGCCCTCCATGGCATTGCCTCACGCTGCAGGCATGCAGAAGAAGCCTCAGGTGGTAAATGGAGCCTGACTGCAGACCACAGGCTTTTTACTTGATCTCTCTGAATTGCCCAAGCAACCAAAAAAAGCCCCAGCCATGTGCAAATGCAGATTTCGGTGCTGGCTGGGGGGACGACCAGTGTGTCCACAGGAGAATAAAATATCTTGGGGGCTCTCTATGCAGATGTCAGGGGGTTAGGCCTTCTCCTGTGTTTAAGTTGTCAGACCTTTGCAGTGTTGGGTGTAAAACAGAAGTTTACCTGTGTTTTTTTTCCAAAATCAGATAAATCCTGGCTGTCAACATCAGTTTGAATCACACTTCTTGCTACAAAGAAATCGAATTCATAACCAGCTCTTCTGAGCATTCAAAAATACTAAAAGCATCTCTGAAGAGTAAACATTGCTCTTCAAATGAAAGGTTTTGCTTCTCCTATTAACTGTGTAGTAAAATCTCTGCGATAGTCTCAAGCAGCACAGAGAGGGTTTTTTTGTAATTGGTAGATAAGAATGAGCTAGGCTTTCCTCCAAATCTTTGTTGCAGTGAGGGATCTTTACTTAGAAATTTACAAAGACTTAACTGTACACATTCCCAGCTCCTGAGATGGTTCTTATGGTCGTTTGTTTCCATATAAATGGTTTAAATTCTTCTTTGTTTTTTCCATTTTGTTTCAGACTGGACTGCCAGCCATGATGGTTTTAGGTGCTTTCAAAAACTCTTCAGAAAGCAGTGCCTGAAAATTTTTTTTTTCTATCCTGCTTTACAAAAATGCAGTTTGAAATCATAACATGAAAAAAAAATGCATGGATTTTGTTAGGAATGGAATAGGTTTGTGATAGTGAATGCCAGGAATGAGGTCCTAATGCTCATAAATTCTACAGCAGAGTGTCCAAAGAATTCACTAGCCCCAGGACTTCCTATATGTGTGGCCTACCAAACACCTGATGACATTTTCTTTTTGAGGGAACTGGTAAGAAACTGTTCGAAGTGACCCATTCCTGGGAAGTGCTGCTGGGGAGCTCGGGATGCCAGCTGGGCAGGAGGAGGCAAAAGCATCTGACAGGTGGTTTCTAAGATGCAATAGAACACCTTGCAGTTGTATGCAGAGGATGGATAGAGAAATAAAGTGCAAGTTCAACAGCTAGTCAGTGTATCTACCTACAGGGATGTCATATCACACAGCTTGGAGATGCACATTCCTCCTGGATTACCTAATGAGCAAATCTTCAGTGATCAGTAACCAGAGGGTGCTGAGAGGCAGATTTGGAGTTTGTGCCTCTGTTCAGTAGGTTAGAGGTACCAAGTCTGCGTAGAAGGTCTTCAACAGCTGGAGTTATTGGGGTGAGCAGCGTCTGTCCTAGGAAAATACAGTGAGATAGAAATGGAGAAAATGGGAGTTTAATGGCATTTTAGCAATAGTGCAATTGAACTACACAAACAGGTGCATCAAATGTGTGTTTGAACAGGGTTGTGTCAAACAGAGGTGCTGCTCAGCTGTGTTCCAAGCAAACACAGCATCTCCAGACCCAGTAGCTCCAGACTCCAGACCAGCAGCTGAGTAATCCCAGCTTTGGCCCTAGGGTGTGTTGTCTTGATTACTTTTCAACAATTGGTCCTTCAGAGTTATTTCATGTTAGCTTCTCCTCTGAACGAGCCACTTTTGCTAGGAACGTGCCTATCTCTTCTAACATCCCAATGAGAGCATAATCATATTTCAGAGAAGCTGCCAGTAGCCAGAAGAGAAGGTCTTCAACAGCTTCAGGGTTCCACACCTCCCAAAGACCACAGATTTTCTTAGTTTTTTCTTACTTGCATGGTTTTCTGTCCCCTAGAGTTCCAATGGTTTAAGGATAGCTGCAGAAAAGGAAGTTTTTGCCCCTTCTACTTCAGATCTCAGTCAAGTTAGGGCTTTGTCCTTGCTGTCAGACAAGCGTTTCCCAGCCTGACCAGTGCAGCTCTGCCTTCGCAGCCGTCGCTGTCCGGCCATCGGCCGGGAGGCTGCAGGAGCAGCATTTTGTGTCACACCAGGCAATGCTGAAAGACCTGTGTTACCCATTGTTGAAAAGTTAGGTGAGGGCTGCTACAAAATACATCGAATAAAAGATAAAAAAGATTTACCACAGTATTTCTTATATCTTTTATTTATTTTTCTACAAGCAGGCAGCCTGAAACAAAGCAAGAATGAGGAATGTGCTCCCAAGGCATTTCATGTTCAGGTTCCTTTCTCATGAAGAATAAATCATTTCAGCCCAACTGTGCAGCTGTAATATATATGAAAAAAACCCACCAAAGAACCCAAAACCAAGTGCAACACAAAGCGAGTAATAAAGCAAGGTGTTGGAGAAGGGTCAAGCTTACAGAGAATTAATTCTCTTGGCTTCAACATGCATGCAGAACTCCGACTTTCTTTCAAGACATGGTGGTCTAGTGAAGATACAGTTCAAAGACTGCAGTGTTTTTTCAAACTATTTGCTAGCCATGGCTGTGTCGATATACAGTTCAGGTGGGCTGAAGGAAGATGCATTAGAGTAAGCTGCTTGTTTTTGTCAAGTCATTCCCATAAAATTGTGTCCTTGCTTGAACCTGTGTCCTACTCAGCTGACCCTGTTATTGCAGTCTGGATTAATTCAGACCCTGTATCTTTCTGTCTCTCCTGCCAGCAAAAGCACTGTCACCATGGTCTCTCAAGAACAGTTTGACAATATTACATGCACTTACTTGGCTGTCATGCTCCTGCTTTGTTAATTTTGGTACTCATTGCTTTGGAAGTCTTACTTTTAAATTTTTCTCAATTGCAAAAATAGATAATTTTTTCGACATTAATTTGCTACAGGCATTTCAACCAAGTCTTTTATTAATCATAAGTCACTTGAAAAAGGCCACGTGAAAATTTTACTGCTCAGATGACAGGTATTATCCCTTTATTCCTATGCAATGCTAGAAGAATAGCCAGTATATTTGTAACAACAATCTGGTGTTCCCCACAGTGCAGCAAGCTATTTTATTAGCTACCTCCAGACAGCTTTATTAATTGGACTGTCCTTCAGACAGCCTTGGTCTTGAAGAATGTGTTCATAACACAGCTGAGAATATAAATCATAACAGTATTTTTCAATTTGTAAAATTTATTTCCACTCACCTGCTGTCTTCCTCTGGGGCAGAACATAGACATGCGTAATGCAGGACATATGTACACTTATTGATCTGGAAGCCTCAGGACTGTGGAGACGTGCTAAACACTTTGTAGCTTCTTTGCCCACAGCTATTTTGCACAACATAGAAGCAATACCCTGCAATCACAGTGAAAGCTGTGGTGTGAGGTAGAGCATTACTTCTTGAAAACTAGTGATTTTGTTCTCAAAAGTCATCCTTTAAATCTTCAAAGGTTTCTAGCGGTAAGGAATTATAAAGACTTTTTATATCACCTGAAAGATGGTATATTCAACAATGTAGCAGAATAACATTATGATGGAACACCATTTCACTGTTAATGGTTCAATGAAATATTCCAGCCTTCATTTCAGGTAAATGTATTTGACCAGCTGTAGGCGTAAAGCTAGAAGTGTTCAAAATAAGGTCTCAGTTTCCGGAGCATCATTTCAAGCAATAGAGGTTTCTTTTCTTCTCACACAATGTTTACTCAGAGAGGATGCCCTGCTCATTCTTGATTTTATATGTATCAGTGCTCATAGTGCTGTTAGTTTATCCCAAGCTGTGCCTGCACTGACTCCATATGTGGGTCCATTGACCAGGATCCTTCAAGTAAAGATAGTTTTATCACAGTGACAAGTTCTTCCCATATCTCTAGGGCTCGTTAAACACCAAGAACTGATGTAAGCAGCTGGTTTATGTGGAGCAGTAGTTGTTCGTTGTTTCTCATAATGTCACTCTCATAAGCCATTAAAATAAGCTGCTGGTGTTACTGTGTGAACACAGGGCAGAGTTAAACCAGAAACCGTCAAGGCTGGATGCTGCCTACCTCAGAACTTTAAATGAGTTCTGGAGTAATTAAGGACAAACCAAGAAATATAACTCCGAAGGTGTAGCGTCTAGCTCAGAAAACCCATAAACCAGAGTCTGCTGGAGGCTGGAAGGATATCCATTGATGGATTTGTTGGAGATATTTGTCTAGATGATGCAGTACAGCCTTTCTTATATCTAGGAGACATAAATGTCCCTGTCAATCCGAACTGTTTGTGCAGAGTCATTGGAGCTGAGAACCACTCCTCCAAATGCAAGACGCCCTGGACTAGTCTAGGAAAAGGTTCTAGTGAAAGTGGTCTTTCTTACTGAATGACATAGAGAAGTTAATTTCTAACTGCCAATTTTCTAACTTCTAGTCCTTTCCCTGGACTAAGCAATACCCTGTATGAGTATAGTCATTTTGCCCTCATTGTGTCATTTATAATATTCTACATACACGTTCATACTTTAATGTACCTTCCAGAGGTTGATTATGACCTGTGTATTTTCCAACCTACTTAGAGCAGTTGTTATTATTATGACAGTATTTAATCAGTTAATATCTTAAACTAGCAGATTCCATTCTCAGTGGAGTAGTCCATGCTGTTTAATTGCAACCAGTACCCGGGGAAAATGTTTGAAAAATAAGGAAGTGCAGAGTTAAGAGGGGGCTGCTTAGCATTAAATTTTTAGCCTAATAAAATTATCCTCTAGCATTGCAGAACTTTATCATTTTATTTCACTTGCTTCAAAATTTCAGAGTTGTTATGATTCCTTCCTCTCAAACCAATATCTCACTGTAATATCATAAACCTCTTTTATTTCCAGGATCAAATCATGTAGTCAGCTATATACATTTATAGAGGCGTAATTTAAGAAAAGTATTGACAAAATCCAATATGTATGCAGTGAGCTTCATTGTAACAGGTCATTTGTCTCTATTCAATAACTCTAGTAGCACAGTAACCTCTATTTTACGTTGCTAGAGATAGTGGAAATATCAGAACTATGGTGAATCAGTCATGGGGGTGTACTCACCCCACTCCAAAGTAGAATTTGAGATTTAGTAAAGTCCTTCCCTCAGAACTTTGATAAAATGTCTAGATCTGAGGAGGAGTCGAGAGTGATTATGCCATTAGCCTTGACTTTAAAAAGAATTTTGACAACATCTCTCAGAATATACTTGTGCACAAGTTTTGATGTTATGTCTGGATGTGTGTGTGCAACTAAAGATGTAAAAAACTAGTTGGATGATCGGGCTCAGAGAATAGTGGTTAATAATTCATACAGTATCTGAGTGCCAGTAATGAGTTGAACACTGATTTCTTCTGCAGAACAGAGAATTTCTTTTCCTTTGTCCACTGCTATTGCAGTGCAAAAGTGGTACCTGAGGTTAGTGGGATTCTCGAGAAAAATGTGTTGAAACTATTGCAGAATGGGAAATGCAGTTGTAGAGCTACATCTGAATTCAGAAGATCATGCATCAATTCTTTTCTCTCAAGGCTTTCATCAACTTGGTGCAAATTATTTAATTTCTGTGTACTCCCTTCATCTGTGGAAACTTAAGCCAGGCAACTTAATGATAGGGTAACGGTGGGCAGCTCAGCTTGGAAATAGATTAGGGGCTGATCCTTAAAGCAGTTTTTCAGGCTGATCTGAGGGCAGTTTACCATTTGTAGCTACATGGGAGATGGACATGCTGTAACTGATTTAGCAGATCCTGAAAGGGGGAATTAATGCAAGGCCTAATTTATCACTGCTGTTCCGTGTTTGGCTGTGACATGCACAAATTATTGTACAATGTACAGTAGAATGTCACTGTCATACTACACATAGTCTAGAACGTGTATCTAGAATGATGATTAGTAACACTTTACTGTGTTAAATTGCCTTTAGATTAAAGAAGAAGTCCCAGTCGGTGGATATCAGTGGGCCAGGATGCAACCCGGTGGCAGCCGAAGCTCAGACACCTCAGCCCAGCAAACCTTTACCTGCCACGCAGACAGCGGCTTCCGAGGAGGAGCAGAACAACACCACAAACACCCAGAGGCGCAACCCGCGGAGGAGCGATTTGAAGAGATATTACACCATCGGTGAGTTTTCTTTTACAGGAAAAAATCAAATACGCTTGTTACAAAGCAGGGTCTTACTGTTAATTTGTGGTTTATTTATTTTGCTTAAGCACGGCTGGCTACTAAGTTTATAAATGCTCACAGCGAGCAATAAGTTATCATATCTTAAAGCTGATGTCAAATTGCTGTAACGAGCTAACCTGCTTTGTTTACCTGAATTCTGTCTTACTCCCTTTTTTTATTCCATAAGAAGAAGTATTGAAGAAAGCATTAAAGCAATTTTGAAAGGAATGCTTTAGGAAGAATGTAATTCTTACAAGGGATGGCATTGGAATTTTGGCAGAGGTTGTTTAGAAGGATCCTGGCTAGAAAGGATTTCCAGTTTGGAGAGGGAGGAGACATCCTGAGTGTGAAGAATTATTTAGGGGGGCTTATGGGTATCTTTCTCTGAATATTCTGGTTTTCTGGCTCTTCAGCTGGGATGTCAACATCTCCATGAATCTTATAAAACCATCTTAGGCACCCCGGAACATGCATCTTGCTTCCCCATAAATAATTTTGAGATTGTGTCTGACTCCTTTTGGCAAGGTTGGAAGGGACCACAGTGGGTCATCTGGTCTGATCTCCCTGCTCAACAGGCTCATCCCAGAGCACATGGCACAGGATTGTGTCCGGATGGCACTTGACTGTCTCCAGTGAGGGAGAATCCACAACCTCTGGGCAATCTGCTCCAGTGCACAGTCACTGCACTATAGAGAAGTTCTTCCCCATGTTCAGGTGGAACTTCCTGTGCATCAGTCTCTGCCCCTTGCCTCTTGTCCTGTTGCTTGGCAGTAGTTTGTGAGCTGTTGAATTATTGCAGAATAATGTGCTCGTTTTTTCTGCTCTAAGGGGACTATTTACATGTCTTTAACTTGTCTAAAAGGTAAAGAAAATGTGTTTCCTTAGACATGTTTCATTGTGTTATGCCTGATCCCTTGAAACTGGCTGTCACTGTAAGTTATGTTGCTTTTAAAGAAGGAAACTTCATTAGCAATCTACCCACTTTAATAATGAAGTCTGTATTTTAGGTGATGAGTGATTGTATGTGTTTGCATTTTTTGATGCCCAAAAATTTTGCTCTATGATGTTTTTTTCTCTGCTTTTCTCCAAATGATCTTATAGGAATATCAAAGATAAGCCAAGGTTGCTTTATACATGAAGCAGGATTTGCAATGTGGGGTGGGTTTCATAAGAGTAATAATGAAAGTAAAAATCCACCACTTCATCAAAATGAGTTCTTAATCTAATTTAGTATTAAAACATATTATTGCCAAAGCTGTGAGCACCCAAAATACAGTCTGCATATGGAACTACAGAATAAGGTTTGTGTTCATTTACTTGTTAATTTGACTCACTGCAGTTTCTTTTGGGATTCTTTACACAATCTTTCCAACTATATGTGCTTTGAGTGATCACAAGATCTGAGCACTAGTTGCTCAGGATGTAACCTCTGTGCTGGAATAACAGAATGTTGTTCATACATTTGAATAATTTGTTTGGATATTGTGCAGCCCTTGATTTGACAGACTTGTTGACTAGGAAAGGCCTCTGAAGGTTGTGTAGTCTGGTGGCCTGTTTGAAGCGGGACCTCAGCCAACACCAGATAGAACAGCCAAGGCTTTGTCTTGCTGAGTTTTGACAGTCTCCAGGGGTGGATACTCCACTGCTGCTCTGCCTATCGTGCTGGAACATGGACAGTGTGTCCATAGACAACAGCATTCGTGGGCAACTTGCCCATAAACAGATGCTGACGTTAACGAACAACAGTTGTAGACCCTAGGGAAGCGTGAGGGGAACAGACCACAGAAAGTGGCCAATCTTGCATGTTTTTTTCAAATATCATCCTCTGTTATCCTTGTACAGAGTATTGGGTGAGTCCAGAGCCATCTGGACTGACCCAGTATGAGAGATGTGTTGGTTTTCTGTTCTTCTACATACAGCCTTGTCTGTGTGACTTGTCTAAATCACAAAGAGTAAGTTGATGGAGCCAGTATTACTGCATGGTGCATTATGTTTGACTTTTGCTGACATGCAAATTAAAGAGACAAGAGCTTCTCTGTATCTTCTCAAATGTTTGGTGGCACACATTCCTGATGATTGTGAAAATGAATGGTTTAATTTTGGACAGCACTTTACTGACACCTGATGAACTTGTTTACTGTACTGACTGAGTTGTTCCAATATTGAGTCTATGGCTTTGATAACCTGAGAGAAAGAATAATTATCTCCTAAGAGCATATGTTAATTTATGACCTATATCACCCTCTTGACTTCAAAGAAATTTTCTGTGACTTGTCTCAAAAATAATTTCTACTAGTTAAAGTCTAATCAAATAATTTGTTACTCTCTGAGGACAAATGTACTGACACACCTGCAACAGACCCATACTCTAAGATAGAAAAAACCCCCAGATTCCTGTGATGTTTTGTATATGATTGGCTGTTATATAGCATAAACAAGCACATTAGATCTGTTGCCAACTTAATACAATTACACAGAGGTTTACCTTGTTTTGCCCTTGTTTACGTGTTGTTCTACTAAAAGCAACCTGTGTTCAAGATCGAGTAAATGGATTAAGTTAGAAAATTAATGCTCTCAGTTGCCTTTTTTCTTTTATTTTAAAATTGGTATTCTGTTATATTAACCTCAGAACAAATTGGCAAATGACAGTGTTTATGGCAGTGAGTAACTGAGCTTGAGCTAACAAGTGCCAAATGTGTTTCGTGTTACTCTCTTGTTCCTTAAGAATTTATTTTAAGTAATTGTCATGATGTGTAAAGTACTTTATAGATATGACAACTGAGTTCAAATACATAAAAAAGTTCCACATCTATGTTTAGACTTGTGCATATATACAGTTTGTGCTTTAAAATGGAACTGTCAGCATCACATTGCCTGTTAAATTAAAACTTAAGGCCTAGCTGGACTTGTTAATGTCTGCCCATTTTATTAAATAGCCATGCAACTTATCATTATGTATAAAGAAGTGTGTAACCAGTTTTACTTTATCTATCCATGGGAAGTATTAAAAAAAATCAAAGTAATTTTAAAAATACGTGGTTTTTTTAATTTGGCTATGCAGGAAGCACTTCAGAGATCTTTCTATAAATCACACTCTGCTTTGCAGATCCAGAGATGTGAGCATTTGCCTTGCACACATACGCTTTGCAGAAGAAATTGTAGCAGCTTGTGTACACTTGCAGCTACTGTGAGTAGACACAGGCAATTGTCTAAGAGATTGTGTTTCTAAAGGCTCTCTAGCATCAGGATAATTTTAAACTTTTTTATGCCACCTTATGTGTACACAGGTTTAACCAAGCCTTTCAAAATTGATTGCATAATGAGGAAGGATTACCTGGTAATTCCAAGACATTTTAAAATTTCATCAGCACTGCTCCTACTTCAGACAGCTATAATAAACAAGTTATTTATTTTACATTTCATGTTTCCTACAGACTACACTTCAGGTGCTTTCCAAACTTAGTGAGTCTAGTTGCACTTTCTAAAAGTGGGGGGAAAAGTAGGTAAGAAATAGAAGAACTGATAGGAATAGGCAATAGGGAACAAGTTGTGTGCTTGGTTGAAATGAAATAAGAAATGGAGAGTCAGTGAGGGGGAGAAATAGCTCTTCCATATGTCAGGCTCAGCAGGCAGGAAGGCTCCAGCACCTCCAGTGCTGAACTGGTGTGAAGAAATTGAGTGGGAACCTCTAGATTAATAAGATGAGTGTAGGAAAAACAGTCTGTATGGTGGGTTGGATGAAGTTTTTTGGACAACTCCAGAAACAGCACCCAAGACATTTAAAAATAAAAACCTAAAATTAGACTTTTTAGATGCTTCAGGCACTCAAAAATTCAGGCCACTTATTTCTGAAGTGTTTTTTGTTGAGCAACTCCCTCAAAAGAGAAAAAGAAGGTGCCTGGGTCTTCAGCACTCTGAAAAGGGGCTGAAATATTATACAAGGGAGAATGATAGAGGTAACCTGAATTCAAAGCAGTAAGGCTGCATCAGCTCAATGCCCTGTCCAACTGCAAGAACTGCAGCCATTCTCAGGTGGCTGCATCACAGCTGTGTTGCGTGCAGGACCCAGCTGAAGGGTTGTAGGGCTATGCTTCACAGTATGATGCCTCAGGGTATACTTTTAGCAATGTATTGAGGTGAATGAAGTAGTTAACATTACCCTATAGAGACATGCATTTGAGGTGTATACTCACTGTGAAAGCCTGGTGCATAGTGCTTAGATACCTCTAAGAGGATATACCCAGGGGACTGTCTACCTAATAACCCTGGTTTATTAATGTAAAAGGCTTTCTTTTGTTCTATTTGCCATTAAAATAAAACTGCAGCACTGGTGTAGAGTAAATATATGATTTAAAAATAAAATAGTGGAATAAAAATATTTTCCTGATCAGGCAAAAGAAATGATGAAAAAGAACAGTAGTTCATACTAGAAAATATTATAGTACAGTGTTGGTGGGGAGATGAGGAATGCAGCAATTTTTATTTTTTTAAATTTTTTAAAATTTTCTAATAAAAGCCTTAATGCAAATGTTGCTGTTCAGGCTCTTGCTAGCACAGCTCATTTCATTTAGAAGACAACTATCAACCTCAGGAGATATCTTTTGTTGGTACAATCTCTGTCATCAGTGGAAGGTGTTGCTGCTACAACTACGCACACTTAGTAGTTTAGACAGAATGCATGAGCACATATATGTGTACGTAATATGCAGCATGAGGACACTTGGGAAATACTAATTGCCTAAGTTACCTTCCCTAGAATGGTTCATTTTTTAAAAAATTATTTCATGTTCCACTTGTTTAAAAAAAAGGAAAAAAGAAAAAAGAAAAAAGCCCTTTCCTCCTTCATACTCTTTTGCAAATGAGGTCAGTAGTAGAATTCTTAATAGATAAAATATTTTCTGCTAGCTTAACCTTGCCATGTTAGTACTCTGAATTAGCTAATACAAAATCAGTATGGAAGAGAAATTAAGCTTTTGGGATAAGCAAGTCTGAATAAATACTTATTAATTGACTAAGTTTCCAAAACAATTGTCTAGTAGCTAATGCCAAAATGATAACTGGGAAAAGACTGATTTTCATGTGGGTTCCTAATCTTGTTTGTAAGAGAAAACGTTTCAGTGGGTAGTTACTTTAAATTTAGCTGGGATTAGTTAATCATAGAATCACAGAATGGTTTGGGTTGAAAGGGACCTTAGAGATCATCTAGCTCCAACCCCCTTGCCACAGGCAGAGACACCTTCCACTAGACCAGTTTTCTAAAAGCCCCATCCAGCCTGGCCATGAATACTTCCAGGGATGGGGTGTCCACACCTTCTCTGGGTAATCTGTGCCAGTGCCTCACCACCCTCTCAGTAAAGAATTCTCTCTAGTAACTAAACCAACCCTCTTTTAGTTTAAAACCTTGTTTTAAAGCCATGCCCTNTGGGAAAAGACTGATTTTCATGTGGGTTCCTAATCTTGTTTGTAAGAGAAAACGTTTCAGTGGGTAGTTACTTTAAATTTAGCTGGGATTAGTTAATCATAGAATCACAGAATGGTTTGGGTTGAAAGGGACCTTAGAGATCATCTAGTTCCAACCCCCTTGCCACAGGCAGAGACACCTTCCACTAGACCAGTTTTCTAAAAGCCCCATCCAGCCTGGCCATGAATACTTCCAGGGATGGGGTGTCCACACCTTCTCTGGGTAATCTGTGCCAGTGCCTCACCACCCTCTCAGTAAAGAATTCTCTCTAGTAACTAAACCAACCCTCTTTTAGTTTAAAACCTTGTTTTAAAGCCATGCCCTTGCCAAAAGTCTCTCTCCATCTTCCCTGTAGGCTCTCCTCAGGTACTGGGAAGTTGCCGAAAGATTTCCCTGAACCCTTTTCTTCTCCAGGCTGGACAACCCCAACTCTCCCAGCCCGTCTTCATAGGAGAGGTGCTCCAGCCCTGCGATCATTTTGGTGTCTCTCTTCTGGACTGTCTCCAGCAGGTCCCAGAGCTGGAAGCAGTACTCGAGGAAGGGTCTCACAGAGTGGAGTAGAGTGACAGAATCACCTCTCTCGACCTTCTGGCCACGCTGCTTGTGACAAGGCCCAGGGTACATTTGGCTTTCTGGGCTGTGAGCACACACTGCTGAGGCACATGGAGCTCCTTGCCAACCAGCACCCCCAAGTCACTACTAGTAATTTAGTACTTCTAAATGTATTGCTGTGAAAAGAAGATGGATATTCCAAAGAATTTAACGCATAGAAATATAAGTTTTAACTGTTCACAAGAATTATTACTAATGCACAAGGCAGTATAAAAGACTGTTTATAAAGTGAGAATATAATAGAGATGATTTTATGGAGAAACCTAAAACATCATTTTTTTCAAGTGATTAATAAAGCCATTCTTCCTGTTATGAAAGGGAGAACTAAATGAAAAGTGATCAGCTACTATTTAGTGGATATAATTATATCTAACCTTTGTGCTGTGTGCTTTCTAGTGAATCTGTTTAAGCCATGACTCTTACAATGATTTGAAAGCATAAATAATTATCATATTGTTTAGATATGCAGTAGATTAATTTTCTTTCTGTTTGCATACATTCCGGTTTGCTTCCATAAAAATAGTACTTACTTTTAAATACATCAGAACTATCTGTTTAAATGTGAATTCATACACATTTATTACTAAACTTATATGGTGTCACAGAATCTGCCAATATAAAATTATTGTGTGGCACTAACACCAGTTCAAGTAGTGATTTCATATCTCAGAGATCTCACCCTGATGGAGCTGTTGTTTTTTAGGAGAGCTGCTGTGAGAGAGTTAGTCAGACATTACAGTGAATCTGCTGTTGGACTCAAAACTGGAAAAGGACAACATTGATCCACCTGAAAATATAAACTTATTTACAGTCAAGCTGAGAATTTTATGAAGTATACCTCATGGGACTACCCACTATCATAGTCACTGTTTAAAAACAGAGTTAGGGGCTTCCCTCTTGCCTTCTCCTCTAAAATAAGCATAAAACATGTTTGAAAGACAGACATTGTGGCTTGTGGTACTCTTGTTTTCAGTGTGCAAATCCCTTCCTGCTCTGCATGGTTTTATTCAGGATGCTCCAGAAAGATCTTATTCTTTTTAGAAGGCATTATCTGATATTTGGTGTATTTATTGTAGACAGGCTGTCCTGCAAAGAATACTTCACTTTCTTCCCAAATAATGTTCTTTTCATTTGGACATTGAATATATCTGCTTCTACTCTTCTGCATAATTGAATGTGGTTCCTTTTTATAGTAGTTCCCAAATTACTTTGCTTATTTGTTGCTAATACTAGCAAAGCACGTAACATACATCGGTATATTAGTTGTTAGATTAGTGGTGGAGTTTGGTGCAGTAGGTGCTGTAAATTTTATCTGAATCTTCTCCCTTTTAAAGAAGGACAGATGGGAGATGAAGCTGCCAACTCCATCTCGGAGGATCCAGATGCTGTTCAGACACATTTGCAGAGTTTGACCCTGTCCCATTCACTCCACTTATAATTTCTTCATTGAACACTCAGTACTTTTTGAGAAGCATCATTCTGACTGCCTTCTTTCAAATATGATCTCAGAAACTTTTAGAGGAGGAGGCCATTTTCCTAGCACCTCATTACCTGTTTGTGAGTGATAAGGAAAGGGAAATAATTTGTGGAATATGTGGATAACCAGGAAAGTGTCTCTCATAGCAACAGTAACTATGCAAAATTCTTACTCATTCAACCTTTCTGAAGATTTTTATTAGTGATTCAGATCACATAGCTACTCTGGATGAGCAAGCAAGCATTTATTCATGTCTTTGTTTTTCTCTTTTTTAGTATTTCAAACTTGGAGCCATTACAAGCCAGTTTTAATGTTGTATCCTTCTTTTGTCCTTTACAGATATTCTGCATATCCTTTGAATATAAATGAGTTCTGAGCTATAGAGACAGCATCCACCAGAAAAGTGATGCTCATTAATGTTCTTTCATCTCAGTATTTCCCTTTTCTTAGCATCTGGTTTTGGTTTTAATCATATAGAATGCTATCGTATCATCTGCTGAGTCATTTTGGGCAAGAAACATTTCAGGATTTTCTAATTTTCTTGTTTTACATCAGGATACAGATGAAACTTTTTATAGTTCTGTAGACAAGCTAATCAGCTTGCAGGATCAGCTAATCATGTGTACTCTTGGGATACTAAAATTTGAATCCCTGGGGGAAGAAAAAAACTGATCTGACCCATAAGCTCTCAGCTGATAGAGGTTGCATCACCCTCAGTCTCTCTCTCATTGGAGGTCTTCTGTAGAAGAGAAAAATGACTGAAAAAAAGAAGACACAATTTCTAACATAGTGTGCCTTGGGCACCAGTCTTTTGAGTACTGGGAAATAGCAAAGTCTTCCTCCTAACTGTGCAAGAACAAAGAAGGAAAATATTGGTTCCATGCTGAAGTAGCTGGGTCATTTAGTGATAGCAGAGGCAGATAAGACTGAGGCTTTTGAATCTGTAGACAGAGTTCTGGGAGAACAATTATTACTGGAAGTGGAAAAGGGCTAAGCCAGTGATTTTGAGAAAAAATCTTCATCCATAGGAGTTCATAGGACCCAGTGGAATATGCAGTAAGGATGCTGAAGGAGCTGCTGAGGTCATTGCGAGACTTTCATCATTGAAAGTTTATGGAGATCACAGGAGGCCCATGTTGTCTTGGAAAGGGCAAATGCTAGATCCCTTTCCAAAAAGGGCAGAAGGATTTTCCAGGGCTGTTCCATAGGATGTTCAGCTTCACTTCTAAGGGTCATCGTCCTCCAGAGCACCCCTATGTCCATGTTGGGGCACTATGGCCTAGGTGGTTGGACTACTTCATGGCTGGAGAAAACTCAAAAGGCAGCAGTCACCAGGATCATCAGGGGCCCTGTGAGGGAAGACGGAGGGAGCTGGAGAAGGGACACCTTGTTGTGGGGCACCTTACAGCAGCCTGTCGCTGTCTGCAAGGAGGCTGCCAATCTGGTCCTCTGCTCTTTGCAGTGATGCAAGGCAGAACAACGGCAGACAACCGGCCTAGAGATGGAAATAAAAGAGGTTTAGACTTAACATAAGGGAAAACGTTTTTTCCCCAGTGCATGAGAATGTACAAAGAGGTCATGCAGTCTCTATCTTTAGAAGTTTTTAAGACCCAACAACTCCTTCTTCTAAAAGTAAAGGGAATGTTAGCATGCCAAAGCACCTGTTGTGATTCTTCATATTTTATTCATTCTGAAATCAAGTCCAATTTTTTCAGACAGCTTGATAATTCAATATGGCTAAAAAGATGCACTAAAATTGATTGTAAAAATTTTTTACATTTTATTGTTAAAAAAAAAAAAGTTTAAGGTAGCTGAATTTTTCTGATTCTCCACTCTCAGGAAAAAAAAAAAAAAAGTTTAAAAAGTTCTTAAAATAGCATGGAAGATCTCTTGGCCCAAAGAGAGTGTGATATTTCTGTTTTAGGGATTATTTCAGTTCTCTGTGTATATATCATGAAAGCTGTGATTTTGGGGCATTAATCAGAAACTCAACTTTATTGATGGTGTCAAATGTCTTCATATGTTTTTTACTTGTTCCCTTAAACTTTCTTTAAATCCATAAAAAACCCTGCAGAGATGAAGGGTATGGGGATGGAACAGTTATTATGGAAAGGGTCAAACCACAAGTACTGCTGGTAACCTTGGTTTGGAAAGTGACTTTCTGACCCTTGGAAGCTGACACTGAGATGGAAGCCAGTGAGTTTCCTTGCATACAGCATATATGAGCATGAAATCTAAGGTCAAAATCTGATGTTATTTATTGTAGAATAACTGCACTGAAACCGAAGTTAGTCTGGAATAAAGTGACCAAATCCAGCTGAGCAGTGGTGCTGATCCTGAGAGGCACGACCTGCCTCAGTGTCCACCACCAGGTGGTCTGTGCTGATGAGCTGAGACCGTCTCCCTCCTGTACAAGGAGGTTGTTTTCCTGCGAGAATGATCTAATTCAATGATCTAATTCAAGCCATTTATACCGTGCCAGAACTGACCTTACTGACTGCCTAGTATTTCTGGGTCCTTAACGCGGGGGGCTACCAAATATCTTGCAGCATGCACTGGAACTTCAAACAAGCTGTCCTCTTTTTTATTTTTTTTTTTTACCCTTTCCTGTATTCATGTTTTCTGATCATTTATGATATTATGTTTCTAGGTATTGCTAGATAAATATATTTCTAGATAAATAAGAGTGAGATGCAATTTTTAGGAGACAGATCTTCTGAGTTAGGATCACATCCAGGACAGCTTGCTATGAAGGTCCTTTTGGATTTTAACAAACTGGCTTGTTGTTTCGCTTCTTTCCCTCAAAAACCTTATGGGAACTGAGTGTTGTGGCTAAACCCTGATTTTTATCTCGAACCAGGAAAAACAGTTGGATTTTATCATGGAGTTATCGTACTGTTGAACATTTCACAATTACAGAGCATTAGTATGCACATAGCAGTATGCAATGACTTTACAAGCATAAAATATTCAACATGTACGAAAAATTCTTTTTATAAATTTAGATACTAATTGGCCAGATATGTTCATGAAAACTAAATAGTGGCAGCAGCCTCCTATGTTTCCAATGAATCTCATTAATTAATATGCTTGAGAGATTCTTTTATTCTTTTAATTTGTAGAAGATAGAATGACAGTGTCCTTCCTCTGCCAGAGGAAATGTGGCAAGTGTGACCTGATCTAAGGGTTGTTGGCTTGCAGTTTCTCAGGCACTTTTGCCAGACATTTGTTTAGGAACCTGTGTGACCAGTTGTGTATGGAAGTAGGTACTTTTGTCATCTATCTACAGTTTGAATTATGTTTTTCCCTTTTCACTTATATGTAAAACAGTGCTGAGGTTGGCTCTTTGATAGTTTGCCAAGTTTCTGATGTTCTTGCTCTGAATAAATCCCAGAGAAAATAGCTCCTCCCTACAGTCATTTTTCAAAACATAAAACTTAAATGTACTAGGAAATAAAATGATGGTTTGAGAAATTTGCTAAAATTCAGTCTACAAACTAGATGACATGTTCTATTTAAAACCAAGAAATTCTCATTATAATAAAACATGAGAGGCTGATTGTTCACAGGTCAAGACTTCCCAACATAACTGCTAATGTTAGCATCAGTTAAGTACTGAAATCTGCTGGGATCTTGGAGAGAAACCATCACCAGTGTGAACCCTGAGAAAATGCTGAGTGACACCACTGCTGGCTCTCAGCTAACAAAAATTCTTCTAGTGGTTTGGCCCAAACTCAGCTCCAGTAGAAAAAGAGAAATCCCTGAGGGATTGCAGCTACATAATGCACAGTTGAGTCGATTTTGATATTTTTAGTTAGAGTAGAACAGCTTTCTCATATTATCTGACACTGCTCTAAATCTGCATGGATTTCTTGTGATTTTTTTAATCAATATTAAATGCACACATTTCAAACCTGTCAGATAGAAGAAGATAATATACCAAATGTAAAATATAAAACTTATTTCTTATTCAATGTTTGCTGGAAAACAAACCAAGCCCAAGCAGTTTGGCCTTCCTTAAATACCACATTTCTCAGCTAGGGTTACTGGTGGCACTGTAACTCATCACAAGTAAAAAATATGAGAGTAAAGACAGATAATTTGAGAAGTAAAAGACTCACCTTAAACCCTACAGCAGGCTTTTCCAAGAGAGGAGAATTTATTTTTCCCTGACGAGGTGTTTCTGAAGGATTGCCTGTTTGAATGAGAATATATCCAAGTGGAAAAATGTAGTCATGTTGTTGTTACATGTGATTGTAAATAACCTGCCAGAAAACACTTTCTCCAATAAGCCCCATTAATAAAGGTGGATTGGGTTCAACTCAGTGTCTCAGTATTCATTGAATGAGGTTCCTGCATTTGATGGTCTTTTAAAAGCCCCATCTCCTTCACTGTTTTACTGCTATATACACCATCAAATTGATGTTCTTATTTCATCTACCAGAGACAGAAAAAGCATAACTTCATTTTCTTTGGGATAGTTTGCCAATTTCTTCTTCAGAGCAATAAATATTTTTCTCTACTCTGCTAAGAACAAGATGCTGCAAACTCTTTTGAATGATTTAATTTTTGATTTTTCAAGGGGGAGAGTGTGCTAAATGACAGTTAGGGACAACTTGAAAAAAGGATACTTAATTTTATTTTTTTAACATGAATAGTGAAACTGTCTTACACTGAGAGGGAACAAAAATTCTTTATTACACTTTCAATTTGTATCACTTAGCAAAGAAAGGCTGAAAGATGTTTTCATAGGGTTGAAATAAATATGCCTGAGGTATCTATAATTCATCTGAATAAGCCATGACTTACTAAACTCTGCTTGCATAAAGAAAGAGGTACCTCATTGCAGGGGTAAAGGTGTTGGAGACAAGGAGCGACAGCACCACAGATATGAAGAATAGAGTGTCAGTGAAGCACCAACACAAGAAGAGGGCAGCACAAGGCTAGGTGTGCAAGTAAATGAGAGTGGAGCCCAGGCAATGAAGAGGAGCGGAGCTATCGAAAATATTCACTTGAGAAAAGCACAAGTAGTGATACAGAACATCAGAAAAGTCCTGTCTCATACCATAATCCAATATTCTGTTAATAAAATCAGCCTTCTCAGATTCTTGTTCTGCTGACAACATTCCTATCAATCACATTTGGTATTAAGACATTTTTAATTTTCAAGAACAGGCAGAGAATTTCTAGGTAATGTACCTTATTAGGAAAAACACAGAAATCTCATTTCTAATTTACTGATAAGTACTTTGCTTCACTTGCTAGTTATGTGAGGGGGAAAAAGTGGGAATATTCAACATGTTTTAGGTTCCCACAGCCTCGTGGACTTATACTTGCCCCTTTCCTACTGTCAGGATGACTTACATGTGAATAGGATGTAAAAATAGAGGGGGACAACATAAATATAATTTGATTTTTAGTTGTTAGAGACTTCAGTCAGACCATGTTTTTCTAACCAATTCGCATAATATGTATGAATGCAAATGTATAGTGGTATCTAACCTCATACACTGAAGAGGTATCTGTTGCTTATTAGCATAACTGATGTTTTGAATGTTTATCAGCTGCCTGTAAATTAGGATACCATCTGGAAGATAGGAGGTGCAGGTTTGGTCAGTTTGATTTGGAGCTTTTTAGCACAATGTAGAGATTATTCTATCTTTGTTGAAGGAAGCAGTTAAAAATATTATTTCTACAAACTGGCCAGATTGTTAATATTTGCAGCTATTCTTATTTTCTGGGGGTTATATTACATGATCTTCATATTTGCCTGCTCAGTGAAACAAGTTCCCTTAAAACCATCTGCACTAATACAACAGCTTTCTTTTGGTATTTGTCCCACCAAAACCTCCCAGGTCTTCAGTTAGCTTGCTAGTGTGTTGCTTATGGAACAAGTATCAGAAATATGAAACTTATGTGCAATTTGCTGTTATTTATACCAACATCAGCCTCGAGATGTAGTTTAGATACGTGTTCTTCCCAAATGTCAAGCCAACAAATGCCTGTTTTGGGAGAGCAGCTATATTTTTTAGTCCAAAACAAAACCCAGGGTCTAGGTCAATTGGCTCCCTCCATCCCAAAGCTTCCTGGGAGGTCCTGTGTAACCCCAGGGTAAACGCAGCACCTTGTGCATTCCCAGAGCCGAGTGCTGAAAACAGAGATGTAGCAGGCTGTATAACAGTGCCACCAGGTGATAGCATAAAATGTAGGGCTTGCTGCTACAGGAATTTGGTTCAACAATTATTTGCAGATCAGGTCTGTTGTAAAGCATTATTTTCTTCCCAAGGCTTGTGTTTGTAAATCTTGAGACTTAACTAACATGTTTCTGTTTTAAGTTCCATCATAAACACAGTGCCTATGTTAGGAGGCTTTTATTGATTTTTTTTGGGGGGGGGAGGGAGGAGGAGGGGTGGAACAGATTGCTTTTGGGATTTTTTACAATTTTTGTGGGTATGAGGGAGGCATGTTTTGGTTATGGCAGAAGGATCCATCTCTTTAAACTTGTCTACTTCTAATATAGCACAGATGAGAGAAGAATCAGGACAATGTTCTAACAAATATCAGTCTAACGTTATTTTTGTGACACCCCAAGGCATGCAGGATAATTGTTTTAATTGTTATGATGGTAGTTTGAATTTAGGTTAATCATAGAAGGATAGAATGTTAAGCGTTGAAAGGGACCTTAAAGATCATCCAGTCCCAACCCTCACCTCCCACTACTGAGGCTGCTCAAGACCTTATCCAACCCCAACACTGCCAGGAATGAGGCATCCAGAACTCCAGGTTAAGCAGCCCCAGCTTTCTCAGCCTGTCATCTTTGTGGCCCTCCTCCAGACTTGCACTAGCACTTCCATGTCCCTCTCATGCTGGGCACACCAGAACTGTATGCAGCACTCCAGGTGGGGTCTCACAAGCGCAGAGGGGCAGAATCACCTCCTTTGACCTGCTGCTGTGCTCCTTTTGATGCAGCCCAGGATTTTGTTGGCTTTTTGGGCTGTGGGGCCACACTGCCAGGTCACGTTGAGGTTTCCATCAACCATCACCCTCAAGTCTTTCTCCACAGGGCTGCTGTCAGTCACATCTGCCCAGCCTGTGGGTGTGCCTGGGATTGGGATTGCCGTGACCCTGGTGTAGGACCTTGCACTTTGCTTTGTTGAACTTCATGAGGTTTGCACGGCCTCACCTCTCAAGCCTGTCCAGGTCCCTGTGGATGGCATCCCTTCGCTCCGGTGTGCTGACCACACCACACAGCTTGGTGTCAGCAGCAGACTTGTTGAGGGTGCTCTCGACCCCACTGTCCATGCTGTCCACAAAGATGTTCAATAGTTCAGCATTAATTAATGCTATTTAAGGGCAAATTTGATTTATGTATGACATCTGTAATGATCCTGCTGGAGTTATTTATGTAGAAAAGTATCTAAGAATGTGATTCCAATCACATTCTTGTGGGGAAATTCATATTTATAAAAGAATGTATTTGCAACTCTAAGGAGATTTGCAGCCAACTGGTGTCAGTTGTTTGTAACATTGTAGATGTATTAGCACAATAAACCTGTTGTCAGGCAGTCTACCATCATAGCAAGAGAAAATTGAATAAACAGAGTCCCTTGCAGTATATTCAGGAAGCACTGATCAAAGTAATACAGAATGATTAAGGATTTAAAATAATTTATTCTTTAGCTGTATTCATGTTTTTTAATAAAAACAGGGTCTTCAGTTAAAGTGTAATTGGATTTCATTGCTTGAAGCAAGCTGACCCCAAAGCATATTCCACTCAGGGAAATGCTTTAAGTTGCTAAGTTAGTGTATGGTGGGGGAACCAATGCTTTCAGTTTAATACTTGTATTCTCTCTACCAGAGCTTGTTTTTTCCTGGCGTGTAAGGATATATAAGAAACAGAGAACAAGTCTTCCCACTCTTGGAAGTTACTTTTCTTGTTCAGGTGAGGGAGAGAAGATAATGTTTTCCTTCCTTCCTTCCTTCCTTCCTNTTAATACCCTGACTGGTGTCTAATGAAACAGATCCTTCCTCCCTTCCTTCCTTTCTTCCTTCCATCCTTCCTTCCTTCCTTCCTTCTCTCCTTCCCTCCTTCCCTCCTTCCTCTTTAAATTCACAGCAAACCATTAATGCAGAATTGTGGTTTCTTTCAGTAAGCTACTATAAACACTCTATGTTGTGCTACATATCTTGAAGTTTATGAGAGCCGTTACCTTACATGCCATTCTGATATTTTCTGTGATATTGGAGTGAATCCTTCTTCTCTTGAAGAAGTGGGATTGTATATAGAATAAAGACATTATAAAACTTACTACTTCTCTTAGTAAACAAAATTTGGAAGAAGGGTACTTTGTAGACAGCTGTAATATTTGCTGATGGGTAGAGGGTTTAAATGTACTTTTTTCTTGTTGTGTTTAACTAACTTATAAAGCAAATGGTTTTGGTCTGTTTAGCCTGTAGTCCAAAAAACAGTTGTAATCCTGCTGCCATCAATATTACAGGAACAGGTTCAGCCCAAACTATTCAATTCAGATGATTTCTGTTCATCTCATTATGTTTCATCTTGGGCTTTGTTTCACTGATGCAAGCAGGATTGAGCAATTTGCCAACACCTTTCTGAGTAGAACCCCACCAAAAGGGCTGTTGAAATCAAAGGGATGAATTAATTTCTTAAAAAATCAAGAGTCTTTCTTCCAGTTCTGTAATGCTCTAAATTTTGTATTGAAAGATATATAAATTCGTGTTCAAGTGAACTGAACTACTCACATGGAATTCAAATTCAATCACTGTGACCATGGGCTAAGTTAAATGGGTAGCTCTCCTCTGCTGTATGAGTGCTAATCCCCTTTGTTTTCATATGCTGATAATACCAGCAGGTAAATTACTTTCTTTGCAAGGCAGAATGTTTGCTCTGCTGTCTTATAATATTCCTTGTTCCTGATTCCAGCTCATATTTCTGGTTACTGACTGTGAACAACTCTACAAATATGTGAGAGCAGGCGGTCCTAACCAGACAAGTAAAATTTCCTGCTAAATGGCAGTACTGGCAGATCACAGACTACACCAACTGGAAATCCTACCAGAAGTCACCAGAGTTGGAAGAAACCTCAACAGATTCAGGGGTTGCAGACATGCTCTGATACAGACCACATTAGTCTCTTCATAATAAATTATGTATGAAGCCAGTCAAGTTATTAGTGTTTCTTAATGGCTAGTGATTTAAGAGTTTTTCAAATGCAGCAGATATTTATATGCTGCCGTCATTCAGGGGGAGGAGAGGGTAGTGCATTGCTCATCCCACAGGGAAATTAGCTGTTACCCAGTTAACTACTTCAAAGCATCAGTGCCTACAAATCTGATTATCAAATTAGATTAAATGCCTTCCATTTAGCCCTGTAGAATTTATGAATTTAGATAATTTAAAAACAACAAGTAAGCTTCACAAAACTTGGGAGCAGAGGCAAAAATGTGTAATTTTTTATGTACAAGATAAATATAATCTACCCTACTATGTTCAGAGGTGAGTCCGAGAAGAAGGTATAAATTTGCACAAGCTGTCACTGTTCATAAAGTTTACTCTGAGTTTGCTTCATCAAAGCTTTCAGCAGAATTTGGCCCATCATTTCTGCACAATGCTATTCAGGAGGCTGTGGGAAATAATGGAGAAATTGGCTTCACCTGCATAAAGGTGGTGTGTTAGGAATTACTGTGATTCAGATGCAAATATGGAATTATGTTGGCAGCAGGAACAGTCTGGCAGCTTCTTACCTTCCAGGCAGGACATGTGTGTGCACAGTGCACTGCCCAAGCAGAGGGGTGCGTGGGAGAAGAGTTGGTTGTTTGATCCCCCACTTCTTGTCACAACAGGCTTGCACCAAAAGTAGAACTGTAAATTAGCCCCACTGAGTTCACAGCTTCAATCCAAGAACCGGAATTCCTTTTACAACTTGAATAATTTGCTAACTTAATTGGAAATGTTTAATTCAGCTTTCTCCAGCTATTTACCACTGTGGTGCCCAAATGGTGTCCACATCTGCTTTTGTACCCTACAAATTAGGATGATTTTTAATAAACAGGTGCTTTTTAATAATTGTTTGCTTTGTGTGTTGTTTTTTCTTTTAAACAGCTGAACAGCACTCAGGAAAGAATTCAGCCAAACTACATTGCAGGATTGAAGCTAACTAGGAAAGGAGCTGTTTGTGTTGTTTGCAGAGCTAAAATGTGGCCTTCTTGGAAACCACTGATCTCTTTTCAAACAAACACATGCAGTGAGAGCATCATGTGGGAATTTCTAATAACTTTGTGAATCAGGATCTGATCACTGAAGTAAAACTTCTCGAGGCACAAAAGGGAGTGGAAATTATGTTCTGGTTGGTGTGTAAAGTAATCAGCAGCAGCAAAGGAAATAAACCTCTTCACTCCAGGTCTGTCTTGCACACGGTTGCGCAGCTGCTGTGGTTTCACAATCATCCATCCCAAACCATGTGTAGACATCTGTCCTGTGCCTATGTGTAATCAAATCTAAGAGTTTTTAACTTCTGCTGTGATGTTAATGTGGCAACAAAATACTTTTTCAAGATATAAGTGTTCTTCTCTTACAGCTCTAGACTGTCAGTACGAAAGCACAACTTGTGAGACATGAGCTCTGTGTCTATTGTGTAAATAAATTATGTGATCTTCACAGCACTGATAACACAAATAGTTTGTGTTCATATTTATCTAGACAGGAGATGTAATGTGGAAAAGTGGCTCATTAAAAGATTCAGAAATACTTCTGTATGTTCTGTTCGCAAACCTCAGAAGATTTTGATTAAGAACAAAAACTTATCTCCAAACATTTTACTAATGAGCACATAACGAATTAGCCACTTCATCATGTCAAGTTTTTCAAATGTTGGACACTTACTAGAATTTGATAGTGAGGACGCACCGACATTGTTAAAGCACATTATTTATTTTTTGAGTTAAAAATTTTGACTGATTCAAGCTAATTATAAGATTACTTTATTAAGCAGTGACAGTATCTGTAATGAACACAGTGTCTCCCCAGTACCTATCTCATTTAGCAGTTTACGAGTAATACAAAGTGGTCAGACTCTTAATTACTCTGACATCTGGGAGCCCCATTAGTGAATCTCCAGTGCCTGGTGCATAACAAACAGGACCAGAGACCTACACAGTCCCTTCTTCAGCCTCTCAGATTTCTCATCTGAGAGGCTGCCGAGGAAGACATGGAGACGAACAGCACAGAGGAAAGGGTGATTGTGCCCATGGTGAGCTTGAGCTGGCCCTGTGGGAGCTGGAACCCAGAGCCAGCTCAGGAGGCTGGTCTGAAGACACCTGTAGTCCTGCCTATAGATACCTGGGTTTGTGTAAAAAGTGATAAACTGAGCCAAGGGCATCCAGACGTAGATGTTAAAGTGTAAATGGATCCTGTCTCTTCTGCTCCCACATCAGCCTTTGCCTCTCTGCATAAAGCTTTCCTCTAGCAGATGATCTTACCAAATCTGACTGCCTGTGAGGCAAATGGAAAATGCAGCTCTTTTTTTTTTGTAGCAAGTTGAATAAGATCTTTAGTTGGTCTGTGAGCCATTAGACAAGCTTTAGCTGACGTTTTTGGCGTCCTGAAGCTGTAGATGTTCATGATTTCCTGCAGTTTGTTTATTTTTTATCTAATGTTTTTGTACTTCACAGAAGGATATTTAAATACTTTGCTCTAAGTGTTTTATGTCTTATACAGCAGTTTGTGTTTTATGTGAGGTGATCTTATTGGTGCAGCCAGAGCAATATATATGGAAAATGTTCCAAATCTGTCCTTCTTTGTGAAAAGACGAACAGCGACTACCTTACAATCTCATATATTATAACCATGCATGCTCTCAAGAAAAACTCATTTCTTTCTAAATATTAAAACTGCAGGACCTATGTAATTTTTCTTTCTTTGTGTGTAATAATAACTTAGTGTTATGATGTTTTGAATTTACTGAAGTACTTACTTCTTCTTGAGAGGTCAAATGCTTTTCAGCGATTCTGTACAGAATATAAGCAGCTTCTCTACTGAACGCTGAATGTTATGTTTTTAAATAAAATTTTTAAAAACAGAAAAAATATATTTAAACTGATAGGAAAATTAGTGTTACATTTATTTGAGCTAATATTCTGCAATTATGCTAGTAAGAGCTCATTGAATTAACAGGGGTATATCAAGCTTTTCCACTCTGGTCACTAGCCCAGAACCAATTTAGGCCGATGGCTCTGGGTAGGATCTGTGCCTCTGAAATGAACTGGTGATATGGGAATGGTTTCTACTGTTCAAGTGTGTCATAAAAGACTATACCAATTAATACTGATGGGCTGCTGTAGTAGCAGCCATGGCACCGAGACTGAAAGGTGGAGAAACATAAAGTAAACATTAGTCTCTCACCCGTGAAGTGGACTCTCCAGAGTGGTGTTTAACCTAATTGGTAGGAAGGCACTGAGAGTGTGCTCAGGCTGCAGCGGTGCAGTCTGTCTGTCATGTTAATTAAGCAGGGTCTCCAGTCTGCAGTGCCTTAGTCTAATATACCATCATTGCCTTTACCTTCTATCACAAGTCATGGAGAACAGGTACAAAACCAGCTGTGTGTGGCACAAGGGAACATTTTGCTTACTCATGCCAGCAAAACCTCCAGCTCAATCTGAAGGTTGCCTAACCTGTGCTTGTGCCTTGGAGGGCTATCAGGCACAGCGACACCAGCCCAAACTTGGACCATACAAGCACCTTGAAAACAGGCCAAAAGTCAACACAATATGCCTTTTTGTTTCCTTTTTCTAAATATTCCATTACTGTATGGTTAAAGACTGAGTAGCTATGAGTTTATGACTCTATGGTATGTTAATTTAGAAGATATGCATCATTTAGAAAGTGCACAGGCATTCAGGGACAAACTGCTCCCACCTTCAGACTGGTTATATGAGGGGAAAGGTTGCTGAGGACTTAGCTTTCGTTTTTGTCCCAGAACCATCCTGCTTGGATGAAGCTGGAACAAGACCCCTCCCAGTCTTGTACAGAGCACGCTGCTGGCACCTGTGGAGCAGAGGGAGCGAGCTCTGCTTTCAAGCCCTTAGAACAGTCACTCCCAAAGGATGGGGCATGTGCATGTTCCTTAGATAAAAGTGTCTTCTCAGCACCACCATATTTTGCTGTAGCTTTATTCTGCCCTCAGGGCACACAGCTGGGCCTTCAGGCTTCAGATATATATCTAAATGGCTACAAGATCTGCAGATGTGACAGACTGGAAGTTTGTGTGATACAAAATGAGTAGAAATGAGGTGAGGAGGGATCTGCAATTTCTAAGCATACAAAAAGAGATGACTAATGGAAGGATGATTTAAAAGAAAAGAAAATGTTAGTTATGTATGTCTGCAGAAACCACAAAGATTTTAAGTTCCTGTGAAAGTGCACAGAACTCTGTCACACTGTCTGAAAATATTTTTAAGCTTTAAAAATAGCACACAAACATCTCAGGGTTTTGTTTGGTAGGGGATGTTTTTGGTTGGTTGGTCGGTATGGTTTGTTGGTTTGTTGGTTTTTTTGATTTTTTTTTCTGTGAGTGATTCCTTGCTGGATATTTTAGTCCTACTTTTCTCTTTTAGTTTTGTGTTCCAAATGAGATCATTCCTGTTAGCCTATGGAGTTCATGTAGGACAGGCAATTGCAGTAGTGAACTGTGGAAACAACTTGCGTGGTGACTGATTCTTCCTGGAATAGCATTTTAAAGGGCACAATGTGCTCAGCAAGCTTACTTCTTGACATGTGATGTGGATAACTTTCTCAGACATAGGTCAGGCACAAATCCTGCTATTTGACATGGCACAGCCCCCAAATAGCATTAAAGTCACACTGCAAATACAATGGAGTCAATTTGCTAACAAAAATTGCTAAGGACATCTATCAACTAGATTGAATTAATCAGATCATTGCCAGTGTAGCAGAGAACATAATTGTTCCTTGACGAGAGTTCTGGGCCTCCAGTTACACAACCAAAATGGCACTTTTCCACAAAGATGTCTTCAGATGGCATTTGCACGCCTACATCCCTAGCACTGCCTGGTTTCACTCATTTCTTAGCAGGGCTGTATGAATTGTGTGTCAAGCACAGATTTGGCAGTTCCAGTATGTTTTCGGGAGAGTTTATAAATACAGTGTTGTGCCTAAAATACAATGTTGTGACAGAGCTTTTCTTTTGCTAAGTAAGTTTGTTTTACCATGTTAATCATTCAATTTTATAGGAGATGTTAACTGTATAATAATTCTGAGGAAGCAATCATACTACAGTGTATTTTAAGTGAATCTATGCCTTAGGCTTCTAGAAATATAGTAAATAACTTGTCATTACCTTTTGTCTTTTAATATCTGTATACAATAGTAGTATTTTAAAATATAACTTTAGTTACTGGTAATAATTATATGGGTTTTGAAAATCATAGTTTCACTATGTAGAACTAGAAGTTGGGGGTGTTAATTTTTGACAGAGGGAAACACATTAGAGAAAATCAGGAAAAATTGAATTCGAGTTCTTCTTTTTTTGTTAGGTTGTTGTGTGGGTTTTTTTATTGTTCATTGATATGTTTTCTCTGGCATTCATAGACTAGGTTGATTTTGAGCTTTCAGAGGACTGGTGGGTATTTCAGTATTACATGTTAAAGTAAGTGCAGGATTTTCTTTAGGAAATTATACTGGCAAAAGGCTCTGTAAGACCAAGGGAAAAAAAATAACCTGACCCCCCAGAAAATCCATGCAGCCTGTTTGGTCTCTCTGGGAAAGTGTCTGTTTGAGGATTTGTCTCCAATAGCCAATTTTTATCTCCCAGGGGACTGGGAGGGGGAAGAGAGACGATTGGATGAGGGAAGGTCTGCATGTGACCTATGATGCAAAGGCGTGAGAGCAGCACTGAATGGAGCTGCTTAGGTTGCAGCAGGATCTGCCTGCCATCCATGTCACAGCCTGGCTCTCTCCGAACTGTTTTGCATCTCTTCACTTTACTTTTCAGTGCTTCCACTTCTGGAAGACTGTATTAGCTTGAACAGAAATGCACTAGGCTGTTTCTGACCTAGCTGAGAGAGGGCTGACGAAGCCATGCACGCTGAGAAGATTGGTGCAAAGCAGTGATTCTGGGAGGTCTGGTAGAGCAAAGAAAATCCTACTGGATTGAACGCACTGCAGAGCCATTTGTACGCCCATGTTACTCAGTTCGGAGTGTGCTTGTGAGCTGCCTCGGTTGTGCAGGATGGTTGCCCTGGGTAACTTAAGTGGTCAGGTTGTTCACAGATCCCGGAAGCAACAAAAGTAGCATTGCCCTTGAGTTAATGAGCTGTGCTGGCTCGTCTGTGAATTTTTTTTCAGGCAATTTCAGATACAGTGGAAGCTAATGGATACGCTGACTTCTATTCTTCCTGGATAAATGGAGAACGAATTAAAGATTTTTTTTTGTTTCCAAATAAGATAGATGAGGATATTAAAAGTATCGCCTTACTTAGGTTTCATCATGTGCAGGATTGCCCCGGGCAGTAGCTTCTATCGTCTCGTTATCTCAGCCCACTGAAGTATTCAGCAGTGGCTTTCCTGTAGCCTGAATGAGGGCTGTTAGCACAGCCATGCAGTTTACGAACTGCCATTGCCTAGAGACAAGATCTAATGTTGTCTAGAGATCAAAGCCTTGATTGATGGCAGTCACTGACACCGTCTGTTGTTAAGATGCCTTCATGTCCACATTGTCCATCCAGACCAGCGGGTTCAGTATCTTTGGAGTTAACCTGTGTGATCCTGCCCTGGGCTGGGGGGAGAGCTGAGCTGATTCCTGAGCAATACTGAGTTTGTGGCTCCTTTAACTGTCGTCTGGGACTTCCCCTACCATGTGAGTGTCACTCATTCAGGCTTTGTCCTCTCCCTGGTACCAGGATGCTTTGAAGTCAAGCCCTATTGCCATGCTTCAGATGGATTGGTGTCCAATTGGTGTGGAATTCATTGAGAGATTCTGCATTGCTTCTATGAAGTATTTTAGACATAAAATAAAGGGCTTCCCATTTATATAGTTAAAGTGCATGGAGTAAAAATTATTGCAGCAACATTGAGGGCTTCCCATTTATATAAAGTTCATGGATTAAGAATTATTGTAGTACCATTGCCTGGATGTCCCATATGCCAGGACTAGGTGAATGCAACACTAGTATTGTGGCATCTATTACCACAAAAAGTTTGTTTAGAATTGCATAGTATTCCCTAATAAGGAGAGTTGCTTATTACTTATTTAAGGATGGAAGAGTTGTGTGTTATTTTTTCTGTTCTTACCTTGTTTTCTGCATGATTACAAAAGGTTAATTACAAAGATACCTTCATTTCTACAAAGTAATGAACACTTATCTTAGCCTTCCTGAGCTTAGGGAATATTGTAATATTAGTAGGCGTGGTTGAGGTGTCATAAGTAATATGGAAGAAAATCCCCAATTTTTGAGAGAGACATAAACAAAACTAATGACAGGAGGAGCAAAGAAAAAAGGTGGAAGAGATGAATAGGAAACTGAGTAGACTTTTTACTCCAGGGGGTAAGAATGCCTGGAATAAACTGAAGCTACATAACTTACTGTTAGAACAGGTTTATACATATGCCTTACATTTTTTTGTATTCTTAACCAAATAAGAATAAAACCGAGTCTTCTTTTCTCTGTGTAAATACACAATGTAATGTTTTAAAAGTGCTATCTGTAAGGTCAAAATTATAAAGACAGTTCCTTAATGAAATATGAAGATTGTACCAGAGTTGACATGAATCCATGATGCATCTGAAGGTGTTGAGGAGTTATAAGGCCTCTCTCTGTCTCTTTGGAAGGTCGTGCAGATCAAGGAGATTCCTGGGGAGTGGAAATAAACAAATGCATGCCCATCTTCAGGAGAGAGGATCTATCCAGGCTCACCTCAGTGGAAGAAAAAGCCCCATGCAGGCCCACAAATGCTAAGACATGACTGGGTAACACCCAGCATGGGGCTACCAAGGGCAAAAAGTGTCTGAGAAACTGAATGCATCCTCTGGTAGGATGACTGGATCACTGAATGAAGGGACAGCAGTGGGTGTTTTGGAGTGACTTCCAGAGGATGCTCCTGATCTAAATTAGACTAGAGAATACTCTCTAGAGACAGGTGGGTTTTTGGGTTTTTTTGAGAATAAAGTGCTAAGCTAGCAAACAGGAATCAAATCAATGAGCTCATTTGAGGCAGTTGGAGCTGTGCAAATGAGATATATGCAGCATTTAAGTGTTGGCCAGTGAGTCCCCTGACATTTCTTACACGTTAATTTAGGCTGAGTCTAAACTGTACAAGATATAATTTGAACACTAAATCTTTGGGGTTCTTCCTACCTAATCAAATAAGAATCAGAAATATGTGCGGAAGAGAATATTTTGGTCCATTTATAAAGCAAGTAGTCTAGACAGCTGGTGTTATAAAAGCAGTATTTTCCTGCCTTTTTTTTCTTAACAGAAGAAAAACTTTCCCCCTATAAACAAGGGAAACAGGATATAACCTGTGTAATCCATGCAACTGATACCACAATATCTGTAAATGGAATTGGAGTGTGAGTAGGAAACAGATTTTGCCATTCAACACAGGGCTAAATATGAGTGTAGACTGCTAACTGGGTGCACATACAGGGTGTTTGGGAGGGAAAGCAGACTTGTATTTCTTTTACAGACTTTTAAATTCTAAAGTATGCCAGGAATGCTCTATTGTTTCTGGGGTCAACTTTGCCATTATTCAGGTGAGAGATGCAAGCACTATAGATTACCAGAGCCTTCAGACCAGATTTAGGGGGATTTTAGACACACAGACACCATGTTAGGCCTCTGCAGAGGAGTGAGTATTGTCTGTTCTCTTCAAAGCTTCAGGTTGAAATCCTGAACCCAGTAAAATGGATAGAAAATTCTGTTGATTTCAGGAAAACAGGATTTCAACTTTAGAGTTTCATTTTGTGCCTATCAAAGTGAATAAGTAATGCCATTGATTAGGGTGAGATCAAGAATGAGTCACAAACCCTCTGTAGTCACTGATGGTAAAATATAGATTATATCCTTTTAGGACCTTCTAAGATCTTTTTCACATGAACTTCAAAGAAGTAATGATAAATGTCTGGATAAATAACCTTAGTAACATCTGAAGAGAACAGTTTTCTGTCCTCATGAAAGTTAATGGCAGATAACATAGATTTATTACTAAACAGAATGTGTATTTTGGGGGGCTGTTTGTTGGATTCTTTTGCTGTTTTTTTTCTTCTTTTTTCTTTTTTTTTAATGTGGCAGCAGATGTTTACTAAACACTAATTAGAAGAAATTTGTCAGCATTTATGGATTTGTTTCTTTCATGATTCAGGAGATAAGCCTGCTTTGTACTTTCTCTTTTCTTCTCCCTCTTTAATGAAGTGTTCTTAATAACTCCTAATTGAAATCTTCTGCACCTGTATTTGATGACAGTCAGTTTGGGACAGAGAGCCCTTCTTCCTGAACCTGTTTCTGCCACGATGCATCTCTCAAACAGGTTGGCCAAAAGAGTATGTTAGATCCAAAGTGTATCTTTGCACACCAATGCACCTGTGTGTGCCAGGCCAGACTGGGATGAAGGGGCAGTGCCTGACACCCTGGAGGCCCTTGACGCTGAGCCCTGGGTGACTGTAACCTCCAGAGCTCTCCTGCACTGCTGTGTCTTCAGGGGTCTGAAAGTCCCTGCTCCAGAAGCCAAGATTCTGCTGACCTGAGACCTTTTGCTAAGGTGCAGAAAGGTCTTTATATGACCATACCAGTGCTTGGCATTAACTCCCTGTATTTGCTGCGATGCTGGAATAATGTATTTCTGCAAGGAGAAAGGAACATAGAATTTGCAGGAAGAAAAAAAAAAAAGAGAAGGACTGGGTCTTGTTTGCTTGTCCAATGCATGTGTCTGGGTTTGCTTACAGCTAGTGTGACTTACCCTTAGGTGGTCAAAGAGAAATAACATATTTCATATGGAAAAAAGATCTCTAGCCTTGATTTCATGAGCTGTACGAGTACTTGAGTTTGGAGTGTTTGCTTGTTATAGATCTTATTTTTTATTATTCCTGATTTGCATCCAGGAATAAGTCTGGTTGTTTGAGAGAAATTTAGTTCAATTCAGCGATTGAGCTTTCAGTGTGTTCATTATACTCAAATGCTTATCACCTTGAAATTTTAACACAACCAGCAGAGTGCATACCTGTGACAACCCATTTACATGAATGCACAAAAAGTTTTCCTGCATATTTTTGTGCTGGAAGACCTGATGGGCTGTCAGTGCAGGGAGAAGGAAGGGATTTTCCCCTGAGGTCACTGCTTGGATGAAAGGTGAGAAGAGTCTGCCTTTCACTTCGTACTTCAAGTCAAACCTGTTCCCCTGAAACACATGGAAATCAGCAGCAAGGGAGCTCCAGTACCTGGTGTGGGGTTGCCCCTGCTGCCTCCCAGATGGTGCCTCCCTGGGAGCAGCTTCTTGGCTAGAAAGTGCTTCTGTTGATTATTTTCCATCAGTTGGGTCTTTTATATAAAAAGGGCAGAAAACAGGGGAAATTACTTCTTTTTAATTATGGAACTTTGTTTTCCTGGTGGGTTAGTACTATTAGAAAGCTGGCTTAATGCAGATTTCAGTATTTTCATTGGCTGCAGCAACAACATAAAACTCTATTTTTCTACCTGCATAATGCAAGCCTGATTTTCAGGGTAAATGAAAATGGTTTATATTAAGTTGGAAGTTTTATTAATAGTGAACAAGTTATTGTGTAGCATTGATCTTGTCTACCTCCTCAGACTCCAGAGAGTAGATACTCCTGCAGGAAATCATCTGTCGATATAGTTGGCAATCAGGCAGAGTCCCAGCAGGCAGCATATGTATCTTCTCAATTTCTCAAATAATGTAGACATATTGCAAAAAACTACCTCAAAATCCCTTCAAAACTTCTTCTGCCTCATTGTTACCTCTAGTTGTTGGGTAGATTGCTTTTCTTCAGTGGCTCCAGCCATAGATCTCTTGACCCATTCCTCACCTCACATGTGTATTGAGATGCCCATATTTTCAATCACTGCAGTCTCCCTTTGGGGACCTAGTGGTGGAGCAACTCCAGGAGATGTGCATGGGGATCCTCACAGCCTTGCTGGTGGCTCTGCGTGCAGACAACCTCTCCACTCAGTCACTGTTTCTTGCTGTGAGGATTCCCCATTTAAGCCTTTTGCTTCCTCACAGGTACAACCTGAAATACCAGCTGACAGAAGTCAGTGTTGTGGCTCTCCTGAGGCATAAGGCACTCAGAGCAGGGTAACACCAGCAGGGATTATGCTTATAGGGTGCTGTTGCCATCCACTGGAGCTGTTCCCTGTTATGAGACATGAACAGTGGCAGATTTCTGCCCATGTAGATGACACCAGCTATTTTTACAATGAGTTTTTCCATTATGGTTTTGTATTTGTTAATAATTGATGTTTGCCTAATTTAGATTAGGCTGTTTTGATTTCTCACTTGTCTTAAATTGTAGCAACAGCAGTAGAACTGACATGCACTGTGGTTAAACCCTGAAGGCACATGAATGCTGAATAGGAATATGATTTTCCTTTCACATTTCCAGGGCTTGAACTCTCCTTCATAGCATGCTTCTTTCTCTTATGTCCTGCCAGGTTATTCCTGATGCTGCTTCCTGACTTGTCTGGTGATTTTTAGTATCCTGCTTTGCTCTACTTCATCAGAGACATTGTTATTTTAGGTGAATTGTGTTGTTCTACATTAGTGATTTAGAATGTATTAGAGAGACGTATATTTATGTGTATGCATTTATATTTCTAACTCTTATCTTCAAAATCCATGCAAAAAAAACCCCCTGAAAAACAGTGTTTTGTAAAAGGCACAGAGAATTAATCATCAGAAGTTATCACATTTTTCACTCTGGAAATAAACAGGTACATGAAGGCAAAACAACTTATCAGAAAAAAGATGTGGATCATCATATAAGGTGGCTTCAGGTAAGATAGGTTCTGATCAAAAAAGAGATGAACACTTAAGGACTCAATAAGATTCTTTGCAAAGAGACCTTGACAAATCAGAGGACTGGGCAATCACCAGCCATATGAAGATCAACAAGAGACAGTGCCGGATTCTGCTCCTGGGATGGGGCAACCTTGGATGTACGGACAGACAGAATGAGATGCCAGAAAGCAGTGCCACAGAAAGGGATCTGGTGGTCCTGGTCAACAGAAAGTTGAACCTGAGTCAGCAGTGCCCTGGCAGCCAGGAGGGCCGAGCATGTCCTGGGGGACATCAGGCACAGCATCGCCAGCTGGGCAAGGGAGGGGATTGTCCCACTCTGCTCTGCACTGGGGTGGCCTCACCTTGAGTCCTGCGTGCAGGTTTTTTGGGCACCACAATATAAACTATTACAGAGCATCCAAGGAAGGGCAGCAAAGATGGTGAAGGGCCTTGAAGAGAAGCTGTATGAGGAGGGGCTGAGGTCACTTGGTCTGTTCAGCCTGGAGAAGAGGAGACTCAGGAAAGACCTCATCACAGTATCCTCAACTTCCTCATGAGGGGAAGAGGAGGAGCGGGTAACCAATACTTCACTCTCATGACCAATGACAGGACTCATGGAAATGGAATTGAGATGAGTCAGGGGAGGTTTAGGTTGGATATCAGGAAAAGATTCTTCATCCAGAGAGTGGTTGGGCACTGGAACAGCTCCCCAGAGAAGTGGCCACAGCAGCAGTTTGACAGAGTTCAAGAAGTGTTTGCCAATGCTGTGACCATGTGTTTGCACATGGTGTGACTCTTGGGCCTGTCCTGTGCAGGACTGAGTTGCACTCTATGATCCTTGTGGGTCCCTTCCAACTCAGGATATTCTATGATTCTATGATTTCATTATCATATAGAATTCTTCCAAATTTCTGTATGACTACATATTTTCCGACCTCTACTCTTTGCTTCTGGTATAAGCTGGTAAATCCTAATTAGGAATGAGTGTGTTCTCATGTTGTCTGCTTGCTTCCCGAAGGCAAAATCAGTCAGTGCAGAATCAAGGCACATGCATATAGCAAAAATTAGTTCAGATTAGCTGTGTGAGAATCTGAGCATAATTCAATACAAATTTGCTCAGTATACAAGTAAGTCACTCTGAGAGTAGTATTCACACACCTGTGTTTTAGTGAGCAAGGTACAAGCCAGAACTGGAGCATTCAGGCTGTGTCCCACTCCTCCCCTCATCCTCCCCGAGTGTTTCTTCATCTCAGCTACCTTGTACCCATCCCCTCCAAAGTGTATCGCAGTGCCCTAAGCTGGTGGCTGGTCCCTTCCCTGTGTCCAGAAGAAGGACGGGCCAGCTGGAGGGTGGCTCATCAGGAGGCACCTAGTGCTTCAGTGTCAGCTCTTCATGCCTTGCTTGCAGCTGCTGGGCCACTGCTGGCAGCTCAGCCATGGTTAAAAGGAAACTGCTGCCCTGAAAAGGCTCATGGCTCACAGAAATAACATGCTACATCGTGCTGGACTCAGAGGAACGACCTTGTTTCCAAAGGAAAAAAGAAACAGGACCACACAATATTTTGTGGTACTTTTACATTGTAGGAGGCAAAGATTTTTTTTTCTTTTTTAAAGATAATTTGAGTTATTTTAACTTAAGAAGGAGAACTGTGTGACAAACTTCAGAGATTTGCATGTCATTTATCATTCATTGTAAGTGGGCAGGAGAGCTGCACATTTCTCTTCTGTAAATTTGCAAGGTAGTGGCTGTCTTTAAAATCAAGGGCCTTTTTGGCTGACAGAAGATAATGTTACATGTCTCATCAAAAAGTTGAACTATGCTTTATGGCTATTTTCAAATATTAAAGTCAATTTTAGTGTTCTACAAAACATGCCTGAACATACTTTATCCTTAAAAAATTGGGAAATCATTCAATATGGGCTTGCAAAAGCAGATTGCAGCTTGCCCTGCCAAAGAGTCAGCTGACAACAATTTTAATGGTCTGTTAATAAAGATCAAAGCAACACTGTGATGGATTTATTATTGCAGAATTTTTTGATTGCTAAAGAAAACAGGACATCAGTTTAATACTGATAACTCAGTCCTTGTTTTCTTTTTAATTTTCATCTGGCTCAGCATTTTTTGCGTTTCAAAGATACAAAATTAATTCTTTACTGATAACTCTGTGTATATGCAGAAGAAAATTTATTTTTACATTGGTTCTCATGGAAAGGAACATTAACTTTGCTGTTAAGTGAAATCGCTTATGAATTCCAAAATGTATATTCCTTCATGTGATTTTAAAAATGGATATGAAAGTTCTAATTCCTAGAAGTAAAAAACCCCAGTAATTTAAATTTCTCATATCAGAAAAATGTTTTTTATTTTTCTTTGAAATGTACAGTTAGGTAATTGTCTCGCTAACTTCAACAGGGATAATACAAAGTTAACTCCGTTATTCTGGTTGCAGATCTGTGTATGTGCATTCACAACCTTATGTAAAAACGTTCTGGTGAATTTATTTAGGTTGTACGATTAAATAAAAGGTGGAACCTTGACCTTGCTGTGAAAATGAAAAGCTGTATTCTGTTTAGTAGTTCTCAGAGGCTTGTCAAAACTGTGGAGAAGGAATCAGTGCTGATTAATGAACTTGTATTTGATTCACTTATGTGTCTGGTGCAGGAAGGTGTGGGCAGGACATGTACTGCCTGTGGCTAGAGCAACCAGAGCTATTGCATGATGCCTGTGGAAATTACTCAGCTGTAAGAAGAGGGAATGAATGTAACACATCCATTTTTTGTGCATAATTTGCCATCTTTCCTCATTCATGGCATTGTGACGATGCAGACCACAATGCTGCTTTAGCTTTAGCTTTAGCTTTAGCTTCAGCCCATGGCCCATATGCTTGGAGTTCACTGCAGACTGATGTGCTGGGATATTAAAATTCCACTGACTGTAGAAGCTTTTCTGAAACGTGAACTCCACCAAAGGATATTGAATTTTTCATAAATTTACTTTCCTTGAAGAGGTTGACTTTTATGGTTTCCATAGGCAGCTGTATTTGGGGAGAACAGGCTCCTTTGCACAGAGCATGCAAACAGGAAATACATGTTTGTATTGGACTTAGTTTCTTAGTTTTTCAAACTTGTTGTTATTTCCTATATGTATCAGACATGAAAACCAGATGACAAGAATGAAATTAAGAATATCAAAACATAAATAAATAGAGTATGTACCTGTAAAAGAAGTCCATTTAAATGTGCTAGATTGATTAGATCTGATATAATTGGCAATCAATACTTTCAAACCCCAAAGCATATGAGGTTTGCTGGAACACAAAGCAGAACTGTGAAGCAAGACTATCCCTTTCTATTTTTGGTACTTGTTATTTAATTGACTTTGCTGGATATACCCTGCCTTTTTAGATGATGCTTTGTCTGAGATCAACCACCTCTATATATGTTAATGTGCCACAATTTAGCATGAACTTTGGAAATACACATCAAAAAACCCAAAGTTCTTATAAATCTCTCATTCAACCAACCAGTCTCTTGTTCAGGCCACGTGTTCGGAAGACTTGTTAGAGATCTCTTTTCAAGTACTTTGAGCCCACTTGGTGAATCTTGCAGCAAAGGAAACATTTTCTTGTTTTCAAGCCCACTTTATATGTGATTCCCTGTTTTGTATGTGATTCATCACCAATACCAAGATCAGCCTCTTGTCCTCCACAAAACGCCCACCTTTCCCCCAGAGAAATTGCATGCTTCTGGCAGCAGTATTTGCTCCTGTGAGAAGCAATGGAGCCATCCAAAGAAAACCATGCTCTGTATTTTTCCACCAGCCTCCGAATGAAGATTGAAGGGAGGAGACAGGAAGCAATAAGAGCCCTCTAATGGACCTGTCAGAGGCCCCTGGCCTCAGCCTTGCCCAGTAGCATGTCCAGTGCATGGCATCTGTCCCAGCTCAAACCCAGGCTCTGCTAGGGCTGGCTTTTGAGACAGTCCAGTGCTAACTGAGGAAACTTTCATTTGTCTGTGCAGCATACAGCAAAAAACTACCTGAGCCAAAACTGACTCAAGGTGAAAAGTTTGGGCTATTCCATTTTTTTCCCAAGAACTCTCCTACACATGAAGGTTTGTGAGCTTAAGGCAGTCTCATGCCAATATTTTATCCCGAGGTGCCGGTGAGTATCCAATGCAGAGTGCTGCAGAGGATCAGTAGTCCTGAGGTCTTAGTGACCCCCTCATGCCTGTTAGGACTTTCTTCCAGCACTTTTGAGTGCACCCAAGCTTATGCATCGTGTGAATGCTCAGGATCTGGGCATGTGGGTGAAGATGTAGACATGAAAGAGGTCAGGATGGGAAAGCTGGGGATAACTTGGAGACAAACAAAAGAGCAAAAGGCAGTTTACAAAGCTAGACAAAATGCGGACAGATACTCATAAATCAAATAATGTCATCGAGGTAGTTTTGCTGATGTAGTTTGTTTTGGTTTGGCTTCTTTGCCTGAAGAATACTGGAGGAACAGAAAGGATCAGAGCAGTAGCTGCTGTTCTTTAGCTGTTCCCAGATGGTGGCTGGCATTTTAGGGACATTCTCAACTGGCATACTTCAGACTAGTGATATGATTACTCTGGA
This sequence comes from Melanocharis versteri, assembly GCA_013397845.1. Classification (NCBI taxonomy): domain Eukaryota; kingdom Metazoa; phylum Chordata; class Aves; order Passeriformes; family Melanocharitidae; genus Melanocharis; species Melanocharis versteri. The sequence goes on along the minus strand of VZTG01001350.1, from coordinate 1,174,376 downwards.
CTGGGGCTTTGATGAACCAGCCTTAGAACAGCAGAGATTCAACCAACTGTGGATGTGATTTAGAACTGAACCCTATTTTTGCAAAGTGTCTAACCACACTTAATTTCTATAAAAGTAATTGTGATAACTGTAGGTTGCTTTGGGACTGCACTGAACTGTTTCGGGGACAATTCTGGTATTTCAGAGTTTTATATAGAAATTTTATCTGCTATATAAACCTGTGTGGCTATGAATTACAAAAATAAAATAAAGAAAAAGTGAGAAGTGGAAATAATTATTTCCAGAATGCTATATATTACAAAAGATTAGCAAAACAGTTTAGTGCTCATAATATTTTATTATTATAATTAGAAACAATTTGCTATAGGGAAAAAAAAAGATAAAAATATGAATATATATGAGCATATAATGTCACCATAAATTATTGTAATTTTCAGTTATAAGTGATACCTAAAATGTGAAAGAAGATCTTAGCAAAAGGAGACAATATTGAATGTTTATTGAGATTTTTTTTACAAGCAGCAATGTAAGTGACATTTCTCATTAACCTTTTTCCTCCTTTGCCACAAGGAAATGCTTATTTTTTTCCTAAACAACTTTGATGTACTTCATGTGTTTCATTATTTAGTTCCATTCCAGCATGTGCAATTTTCCTTTAAAATTGTTGTGATGTCTGTATACTTTATATTTACTGGACATTTCCAGTCTAGGCTAGTCTGTGATAGATTAGTCTTAGTCTTAGAATCATAGAACCATAGAATAGTTTGAGTTGGAGGGGAACTTTAAAGATCCAACTCCCTTCATCTAGGGCAGCAGGTTAAAGTGTGAGCTTGGTGCTGTCTATTAGAAAGAACTGTTAGCAATGACAGAATTATCAAATGTGAAACCCTAACTGTATGGAAGTATAACTTGAAACTCTTTTCCTCAATAAAACAGCAAGGGCAAGAAAAATAATTATATACCTTCAGACAGTTCCAGTGTTCTAATATAAAGTTTCAAGCAGAATTGTCTTTTCCTCATTCCTCTCCATGTCAAGGTAGCACATTTCCATGGAAGAATTATTCAATTTACCTTCAAAGGATTAAAATATATCTTAGGGTTTATTGAAATACCTTTTTTTAAGAAAAACTTTCATAATCTACTGAATCACCAAGAATGAGGATGTCAGTTTTGTAAATATGAGTTAAGGATTGCATTGCTACTGGAAACTTCACAAGTAGCTGCAAACATATTATCTCCCCATATAGTTTTATTTTAGTACATAATTAGAAAAGTTGTATTTGTGGCTTTGAATTCCTTACCTGTACAAAGATTTATTAAAAGTCACTATTCTTATGGTTTGCATTTTTCAACTGTAGGATATTTGGATTTGATCAGAATGTTAACAGTGCCACATTCTGCACAGAAGGAACACTGGAGTTGAGTTGTAATATTGTAGGCTTGGCTAGTTAATGAAATTGATGCATTTGCTGGAACAAACACTTGAAGATTCTCTTGAAAGGAAGCCCAGTTCTAAAATTTCCATGAGAAGTTGTAATGTTTCCATCCAGAAGACCAAACCTACCATCTATGAAGCTGAAATGTAGATTTGCAATACACAGACCAAGATCATGTACAAAATCTGCATATTGGCAAAAGTCTGAGGAGGGAAATCTGGGGTTGAGTCTGATAGCAAACTAGTGCTCACCTTAGTGCTGAGGGATTCTCATGCAGTTCCTCCACTGCTGGCAGCTTTTGGCTTGGATTTTTAAGTGGCTCCCTTGTGAATTTAAAATGTGCTTTGTTTAAACTGACTTTGTCCTGATGGGCATTCCTTTTAGCATCACTATTGTGCTCACAAAAAGTTTTCAGTCAAAACTTACAGCTTGCATCCAGAGTACTCAGAAGTCACCATCCACACAGAGTTACATGAGCATCACACTTGGGCTGCTCTTACTGCTTGAGTATAAGTTCTGTTGCACTGCATCATTTGCTATAGGAAAACAATTGAGATATCTTTAGATTACCTGTACTAAAAAGGAGAAGCAACTTAAAATGAATGCAGTCTTCTCCTTCAACACTAACTCAAATTCAGGGGTTGAAAAGTTATCAAAAATGTTACTTGTTGCTTTTATTTAAGATCATAATTAATAGAGAGGGACCACAGCTCCTATTTTTAAATGTGCTTTCCTTGCATAGTTCTTCATATCCTTTATCCTCTATCGCTATTACATAAATACAATTTTAAGGGAAAAAAAAAATCATAGAGAAAGCAACTTCATTCTCTTATGCCTTCTCTGTAGGCATTTAGGTGCAGAGCAAAAATTCAAGGGAAGTAACATCAAAAGTGTCACCTGCAAATTCAAACTGCATTGGAGAATCTCTCTCTCTAGATGGTAAAAGGGACTGGGGGAGCGGAGGGAGAAATCACTCCTCTTGTCAAAAGCCCTTCTGACAGTTTAAATCTTTACTTATGACAAAATTTTTGGAAGAACATAGCAGATACAGCTTGTGATGGCAGTTTCTTTATGCAGGATGGTAATTGTCAGCTTAGAAGACTCTGAAGTTCTCAGTACTGTGTCTTTCCTGAAGGATCTGCCTCTGGTAGACCGAGAGTGTCTACAGGAATAAAGTGAAACCAGAATTTTTAGGGTTCAGGCTGGTGCATCCAAGTTGAGTCAGAGATGATCTTCAGCTCCTGCCTCTAAGTTTGGCAGGAATATTTATCCGCACCCTTTACTAAGGAAATTACAGGGCACTCTTTCAGAAGCATAGTAAATGAGAACATTATGTCTTTAGAATACACTTACACTTGGATAAGTGATTGCTACCTTAAAGCCAAGTGGAGAACAAATATGTAACTTCTGTTTTACAATGCGTGGTGGGTTGGGGGTTTTTGGTGTGTGTACAATGCTGTCTTATATACAAACAGCCTTCATGTTTTGCCCTCATTCATGCCATCGTGGAGACATTTTGGGATGTCACACAACTGGAATGCTGCAATGGATGGCTATAAATTCCTCAGAAGGGATAGGCAAGGAAGGAAGGGGAGGCTATTGGATAGCCCTCTGTGTTAGGAGTGTTTTGTCTAAGCTTAATGATGGTGAGCATAGGGTTGAGTGTTTCCAGGTCCAAATCAGGGATAAGGCCAACAAGGCCGTTATCATGGTGGGAGTCTGCTTTAGACCTCCCAACCAGGATAAAGAGCCAAACAAAATATTCTCTAAACAGTCTCATATTCGCTTTCCGTTGTCATGGCAAACTTCAACTTACCAGATGTCTGCTGGAAATACAACACAGCAGAGAGGATACAAACTGGAGGTAAAGGGTTTGGGGCACAAGTCTTATGAGGAATGGAGTGGCCGAGGGAGCTGGGGTTGTTTACCCTGGAGGAAAGAAGGCTCAGAGGAGACCTTATGGCTCTCTACAGCTATCTGAAAGGAGATTGTGGCCTCAAGCTGCACCACAGGAGGTTTAAAATGGATATTTGAAAAAATTTCTTCACTGAGAGGGTTGTCAAGCATTGGATCAGGCTGTCCAGGGAAGTGTTGGAGTCACCGTCCCTGGAGGTATTTAAAAGACATGCAGCTGTGGCACCTGGGGACATGGTTTAGTGGTGGATTTGTCAGTACTGGGTTAACAGTTGGACTTGATGATCTTAAAGGTCTATTTCAGCCTAAACCATACTATGATCCTGTAATTCTATGATTTTGGGACAGACAGCTCATGCAGGCCTTCTTAAAGCCATGGACTGACAATCTCCATGAAGTAACTTAGAGTTCTAGGCATTTCTAAGAAATTACTTAAGATTTCATGCTACTAGCTAAAAGAAGCTTGTAGATGTGCTTGTGATCCCCACCCTTCCCAGCTGGATGGGGACAGCATCTGTGCCCCAGCTGGGACTTGATGTGACAGAAGACTTCTCTAAACACATCTCAGCATGGCTATTGGCTACTGTTTTCCCCAGGCCTTGCATTCTGGAGGCTCTTCTCTTTGCCAATCCATTTCTGAGGGGATGAAAGAACATCTTTTCTGATGGCCATAATACATGGTCAGCATTTTTAAAGAGAACAACTTTTGATCCAATAAATAAATTATCATTTTGTTCATTAAAAAAAAAATCCTCTAGAAGGTCAGTTACAAAAGGGGAGCTGTGTGTATAAACTCCTTGGAAATACAAAATTCTGGGCTTCCTCATTTTGAGTTTAGAGCAAGTTCTGTCTCCAGTGTGGCTCCAAGGAAAGATTCTCATAAATGGAAAGTACTCAGCAGAAAAATACCTAGAACACCCAGAATCCTTTGCAAATCTCCAGTTCTTTGTTCACAGGAATGATCATATATGTTTTTGGATACTGGAGATATTTATCTAACCATTTTTTTATACAGGTGATCTTTTCAATCCTATCCCATCCTCCAGAGCTGTACTGCCTCTAGGTTGAAGAGTTCCCCAAGAAAAGGCAGTTTAAGTTTGATGTCAAAGATAGATTAAAACTTGAGGATGAGCCTTAACTAAATATAAATGAGCCTTCACAGTTGACACCAAGAGAGCCTGAGCCATGATATTGTCGCTGTGAGCGGCAGTAAGGAGAGCAGAACCACACCAAGCCGTAGAAAGCAAAAGTGTGACAGACTTTATTTTGATTCTAACTTTTATACAGAGATATATACATAATAGTGATTGGACAGTGTCATCCCACCCCTCAGGGGGATTGGCTGAAGCCTTACAGCTCCAGTTAGCAAAACATAAGATTAGAAAGAGAGTAAAAATGTCCCAGTTTATCTTTGTTTTCCTACGGAGTTCGTGAGAAGGAGAAAATTCTTAGGACTGCACGTCCACAATGGTATGACTTGCAGCTTTGCTCAGTTGCATTATGTACTAAGTTCTGTACAAGCATTTGTGAATTTCTTTTCAGGTTGTGCCATTGTCGTTGCCACGTGTGGCACCAGTTTCTCATAATCCATGTCAATGGAGGCTGTGAGTCCCTCCACAGAGGTCAGTGAGTTTGTCACAGTGCCAGCGCAGAAGTTCCCGAAGAGGAATAGGGAACGCTGAAATGTTTGTGCTTCCTCAGCAGGAAAATGATAGTCTTGTGCCAGGGGCCAGATCAGGGGCTACCTAAGCATTTCTTGGGTTGGGAGCAAGCGGGAAAAGAGCTGAAAAAAATCAGCTTAGTTTCTGTGTCCTGCTGGGTCTTCACCTGCTGTTAACAAGTGCAGGTGGGAGGTGGGACGAGGGTATCCCCCCTCCACATTATTTCCTACATGGAAGTGGGAGCCGTATCTTCCAGCACAGTTTCACTGCTGCAAAGAAAAGTAGTAGAAAGAATTGCTGTCATCAGAGTGTGCAGAAGACATAATTTCTGTTTCAAAACATTTTTGAAATCTAAAATCTCATCTTCTAACTTGGGGTGCTGCAAAATTCACCCTGTGTTGTGTCATCACTGTTGACATTTTTTCTTGTGCCTTAATAATTTTTGTTTTCTTGTCATTTGCTCATTCTCATTCCAGTAAGCATGTACTGTATCACAGCAGTGCCCGAAGAGCTGTTTCTACAATGTGAGCAAAAACCTACTGCAAGGAGTAGGTAGCTTTAGAAGTAAATCAAAAACAGAGAGGGGAAAATTAAAGTATTTTTTAGGTATTTAGATGAGGCAGAATACATGCATGTGGTCACAGAGGAGGACTGAAAGGTTGGACTTAATGCTTCAGTAAAGTGTGAAGAATCACACTTCTCAGGCTTCCCACAGAAGTGATGTTATTCATTAGGAGATCCTGACCTGCTTGTTACCCCCTGCAGGCTGTTTCCTGGAGGTCACCTTCTCCTGAGCAGGGATTCCATCAAAAACAGAACTGGGGGAGAGGATGAAGTGCCTCCTGTGAATCCTTCACCTGCACCAAGAAAAAGCTTTAAGGAGAACAATAAAAATTGCATGAATATGCTTCTTCCCTTCTCTTCCAGTAACTGTGCCCGTGCCTCCACTACTCCTGGCAGTATGAAATGTGTGGTATAATGAATTTTTTTGTGTAACAAGGGAACTCTAATGATAGTAGCATAGACTGCTAGACAAAGTGGTCTTTTTACTAGTTCTACCTTTTTTCCCCTTAAAACTCTATCTCTGATATCTGTGATTTCAATGCTGTATGGATTTTCAGATACTGGATTTCAATGTCTCAAAGACTTGTTATAGTCTCTTTTTTTGCCTGCTCGCTGCAAGGTTTTCTTCCTTCCATATAAATGGAAATTTGTGAGCTGTGGGTTAGAATCCATCATGGAAAGAAATGCTCTGGAAATGAAGTAGCTAACTGTACTTTTTGTGCCTTTTAAGGACACAGTTTCTTATGTGCCAGAGAAGAGGAACCAGTGAGTAAACAAAAAGGAAGAAACAGAATAGTAAGACCTCCTGCACCCCAGACTATGACAAATATGACTGTGAAGCCAAAGGCCATTGTGTGGCCTGAATACTTGCCAAAACAATCAGTCACTTATATGGCCTCATACTGCTACTACTAGCTTGCAGAATCCCTATTAATAAAGGGTTTTGCATAGGAACCAGCAGCAAGGTGCATTTTTGAACACATATCTATTGGAACATTCCTTTAAACAAAGTTTGACAAAATGTACTATATTTAGACTTGTACTTTTCCACTGTCAAGACATTACATCTCAAAACTTGGCAGAATGTCCTCAGGGAGACACATTTTTGTATTCTGTGAGGAGGCAAGAAAAGGTGTGTCTGGCATGAACAAATCTTGGTCAAATGCTTTCTTTAATTCTTCTACTGCATGCTGGATTAGCTCTGAAAACGATTAAGAAGTAGAGATGTTTCCCTTTCAATTTTACTTGATTAACCTTCTGCTGCCCAGGGTACTAGCCAGTTTATTAACATTTGGAAATAAGATCTTGGAGTGGGATAAGAGAAGCAAAGTTCAGGACTTGCAGTAGCAGCACAGTTCTGCCGTGAAATCTCATTGAGCCCCACTCAGTGCTTTCCATCTCACTCTATGCTCTTCAACCAACACTCCTCTTGACCCAGAAACAGAGCTGAGTTAAGAGTATGACCCAAGTAGCCAGAAGATACTGGTTCAGAGCATCTTTTACATCTTTGACCATGCCCATTCACTAGATGCATGTGCCTTGGAGCTAAGCTGTTATACCAGTGCCATCGAATACTTCTGTACTGAAGTGATATTCCTGCATGAGACTGCCCTGTGAAGAAGTTTCCAGGATATGATTTGTAAAGCTAACACCAGAGATTGTAGCTTCTTTAGAGGTCAGGAATGCAAGATTTGTTCCTGTATATTTAAGGAATTCATTCGTGGTACGTGACTCATGGTACTGTGTCCTTTCTTTGGAAAATCATGTAATGATACTGTGCCCTTTCTGCAGGAAATCATATTAGATGTGGTAAATAACTGCTTTCTTCACTAGTAAATTTTGTCCTGCAGAACAACAGCTATGGGTTGTAATGGAAGATGCAGCCTTAAATGTTCACACCCTTTGTCAAACTTTCTTAACAGTAAAATAAAAGGCCACAAGACTTCACTTCTTGTGAGTGGAACAGTTCTTAGCTTCTTCCCCCCAATATCCACCCTGAAGGATCCAGTACACCGTCCTTCATAGTAAAAGGAATCAAGCGAGACCAAGTGTTTAGGAAAAGAAGTGTCTAAAGATGCTATTTGATACTAAGCTAATACACAATTTGGTGTCTCCTCAATGCAGCTTCAGGCACTTTAGTGTCTATCTATATCATCGCCTGTGTAAAACTGTAAAGGAAACTATATGAAGCATGTAAAACTATATGAAACATTTAGCACTGTAACTCCGAAAAACAGCTGTACTTCATTCACAACAGCCAGCATAATATGTCCTTGAGAAAACTGGGTGAGTCAGGCAGTTTATTACTGTTTTCTAGCAATGCTGTTTTAATTGACAGCCATATTTTGAAAGGTAATATTTTTTGAGGGAATCGTTCATACACCTTCTTTCCAATACTTTGTCTAGTGGTTATGCAAAGAATAAGATTTCCACGTAGGCAATCCACTGTTTATTATCATACATGAAAACACGTTGTTACTTGTAGTTTTCTGCTGTCTCCTTGCTGTGCTATTTTGATCAGTTATTAGAGAAACCAAGCATTTTCTCCCTAGAACTGCAAGATCTCAGTCTCAACTTGTGCAATGCCCTCTTTCCACTGAGTGCACCTTTTCACTGAGTGTACTTTTATTACAGAACCAGCCCATTGAGCACCTGAAAACTTAATTTAGAGATGTACAATGGCATTAGTTAAAACATTTCCTGTGTTTTATATAAGTAAAACCATGAAAGAGGAAAAAGAAAAAAGGACATCTGAGGAATGTAAGCTACTGAAGTACAACAGAATCAATTGCTTTCTACTTTTCTGTAAGTAATGAAGTGGCTTGCAGAATCATTCAACTGCTAACTAATGGAAGGAGAATCTATTGCACTCACTGATAACTGTTCACTGAAATTAACTTTTTTTTCCCCTCCTGAAAACATTATTATGGCCTGTAACAGTGAGTAAATGTGAAGTATCTCAAGTATGTTTGGGATAGATTGCACATCTTTCAGTATGAAAGAAAGTGAGAAGGCTGTCACCTGAAAATGGCTTGGAGATCATCCCTATGGATCTATTTGCACTTAGCCTTAGACTAATATTTGTATTTTCTTCTTGAAGCATGAGTTCTGGAAAACAAAAGGCAAAGATCTTACGAACAAAGCACTTCCAGACACTGGAGATCAGTCTGAAGAGCCTGTTATTAAAGAAATACAACTCTACATTAGATATGTAGATGGCAATCAAATATTTTTTATGAAGTGTGTTTTGTGTCACAGCAGGGCTGACAGGCCAGCATGGTTATGCTTTCATGGGCTCAGAACTTCCACAAGATTCTGTTTGACACCAAGTCTGAAAAAGTGTTAGAAGAGCAGTGCATTTAAAGGGGAGTGTCAGAATGTACTACCATCTCACTGTATGAAAGCTTTCGTTAAGAAAAGGGAAATATTAATTTTGAGGGAGGAACGGACAATATTGCTTGACAATAAAACAAACCATAGCTTCTCTGTTTTTTAATATTTATAAGAGTGTTTTGCCCTCGAATGATGCAAGATGCCTTTGCAAAATGCAAGAGGCATGGCAGACCACAAAATTTAGCAAGATTTTCCTATCTGCAATATGCTATGGCAATCTGCCCTCGAAAGTCTAATTACCTCTTTCAAAAGACTTGTGTGATTGTGCAAGCTACACAAAATTTATTCCTAATTCTTTTTCTTCAGGGTAATAATGCTGATACTCGATGAAGGTTCTTGTTACAAAATCAAATGGAAAAGCATTTAAACAGTCAAAACGCTGCTGTGGATTTTAAACGTGTGATACACCGTGTTTCCCAGGACAGAACATTGCCTAGACTAACCACCCAGTGATGCTGGTTTGTTGACTGAGACACCATTGTCCTGATTCAGACCAATTTACAAAATGGAAACACAGCTTCTACATCCAGACCATTTGGTCATAATGTGTCACAGGTAGCAGCACTTTGTTATGATGAACACAGACCATTACAGTGCTCCTGAAATCCCTATTTATATCACCACTAGAGGCTTGCTCCCCTTTGCTATTTCATGCAGTAAAAATCTGCCAAGCCACCCCTCCAAGGCCCTGCAGCGCTTAAAACTTGTTTAGCAGGCTTACGTGCAGTCCATGTAGGAAGGGTGGGGAATGTTTATGGTACAAGCAAGTCCTTGTGTCATCCAGTGTGAGTAACTTTGGAAAGTGAATGCTATAGCTAGCTCATGCCCCCTTGTCATCATCCCTCTTAGAAGTAATATTACATGTTAAGACTATTGAGAAATAGTGAACTTTAATGTGCTGTCTCAAAGTTCTAATTGACCTCAACATTTTTGATCACATAAGTAAACACTGCATGCATAAGAAAACATATAAAATGAGACTTTATCTTGTTTTCAACCTGCTAGCTTCAAAATATAAAGGCAAAACATTAGTCTTCACAGAATTCCAGAAAGGCCAAACCTATTCACTTTAAAACTTACTATACGTCTCATTTCAAAGATTACTGTTTTTCTGTGAATTACAAAACAAAATACATATCTGCTTCTGGAAGAATTATTGCTTGAAATAAAATATTTAATGCCAGAAATGGTGTTTAGTTTGATGCCCTCATGCAGAGAGTGCTGAGTACAAATCACATAGTAAAAGCCTAGAAACCTTATGGTACTGAGGCTAAAAGAATTTTTTAGAGGGGAATACCTTAATTAAAAAATTGCTCATTTCATGTAACTTGAAAATGAGTATCATATGAAAACAAGTGGTGCATATTTATTTATTAAGGCTTCTGACAGTTGAGTTTCATAAAAACAGAGAAAATAAAATTCCTGTAAATAAGTGCAAACAAAGTCCAACAATCAAATAAAGAATTATATACAAAACAGAATAATCATGTAGAATATTCTTAATCTAGAGAACATGGGAAGCATGGAGAATAGTAAGAATGTAAAATATTTGTAGGTGGGTGGACATTATGCATCTACTAATTCACACCTATGATGTCTGTATTCACCTTTGAAGCAAGATCATTTAATCAAAAAGATTTCAGGATCAGGAAGCCATGACTTCAGTTTGCAGAAATCTATTTAAATGATGAAACGTTTGGGCCACTGGCTTGTTTTATATCTGTGTGTATTATTGAGCTGAGTACAATCTCAGTGCCAAACAAATCCTAATTGTCTGCCTCTCTTCACTTTTCCTGAAAGTGTTGAAGGTCATAATAGTGATGGTATTTATTAAAATAATTTACTAATACTGATAATTCAATATCTGGTTCCTGTGGTCTCCTGTAGGATGTGCAAGAGCTAATTCTGTGCTTTTACTCCTATTGCACTACTGAACTATCAAAAAGATGCTCTAAAAAAGCAGCCAGTACTCTTCATCTTATCCCATACTGTCCCATCAGCAACAAGGGAGAAATGTAGTAGTATGAAGAGAGGTTAACAGGCAGCCTTCTACCAGGTGATACAGCTGGTAGTTGATTCAGACTGGTAGAAAGCAAATGATAGTTCCTAGGCAATTTGTCAAAGTGCTTGAGCAGTCAGAACACCTGAGTGTTGAAAGTTTAAATCAGAAGTGATCATAGCTCCTTGGCACAGTCCTCAGGTTCCTCTTCATTTGGGCACAGAACACAACTTTTGGGGAAAAACTTATGGTCACGCTCAAAGTCTCTGTGCTTTGCTAAAGAAAGCAAAGTGACAGCTCCCTGTGCTTTGTGCTGTGCATCAATAGCAAGAAAACCATCCCACTGACTATGTTTTAAAATTATTTTAGCTCAATCTTGCACCTTTTTCAAGTAGGAAAGTTGTACCTTATTAGAGGAATGACTCTGACATGTTGTAAGACTTTGGCTAACAAATCTTGGGTATTGCTGCTTTCTTTTGGTAAAGTATCATTCTGTTTGGTAAGTCATACGTGAATAGACCATTATACTTGATGACAAACTGTTTCCAGATTCATTTTTTTAAAAATGAAATATGCATAGCAGGTTACAAGCTTTTCTCACTTAGTAGGCACTTCATCTCTTAATTGTAACAGATTTTCCATTCCTGACAATAATTTCCATTACAGTAAAATATTATTTTTTATTTAAAAAAAAACCCCTAAAACATAATCTCTTTTCCTAAAAGCCTTGAATTCTGAAGATTAGCTTTAATTTTTGAAAACCAAAGAATCCTTTATCCTGTGTCTGCACATTGAGGAACGGTGCTACGAAACTCCTGTGCCAACTATTTGTATGACAGAGCGCAAAGCAGCATCTGTGGAGTCAGGGCACGAGCAGGCTCCTCTCCCTGCCTGCCAGCAAGCTTGGCAGCACAGCTGCACCAGCACAGAGGAATATTTGTGTGCTAAATCTAAACCTGCTGTAGGATCCATGCCCTGCCCTTCCAGGATCACAGTTGGCTTCTCAGGACAGTCTATAGCCACTATAATATAATATACCCAGGATGTTTGACAACTTCAATGCTTTCTTTCTTTCACATTTGTTTGCCTGTGTAGAGCACAACTTCAGAGCCCTTAAGACTTAGACATCTGAGAATGTTCTGATAGTCTATTTGGATTCTTTTCCAGAAACACTTTATGTTCATGACTCCTCTTTAAACTAAGTTATCAACACTGGTTGTTGGTGAAAGTTCCAATTTTCTGGATAAGGCAACTGAGGTGGAAAAGCCACACCATCTTGTATTCACTTCAGGAGATTAAAAAAGAGAGAAAAATGAGAGAAAAATAATAGCTTTTCTCTCTCTTTGCTTCAGCATCTGTAGGGATTGAGGTGTCTTGTATCTCCCTGAGACCCCAGACCTGATCTCCTGAGCTTCCTCCATCTGCAGAGGCCACTCCCTTCAGACTGCAAGTGACCCAAGGAAAGCACTTGCTGAGAGCTTCTCCTGGCTCTAGAGCAGGGGACAGGGTGGTATCATGGCAAGTCCTTACATCAGACTGGGCAGGGCGAGGTGAAGGTAATGTTTTACTCAAGTCCAGCTTAGTGTCCTGTTTCCCACAGCAGCTGGTAATTAGGGAAAGAATATAGAAGAGGTCAAGTATGAAAGGACACTTCGCTGATATTTCCTCTGAGCTTTAGGCAGTCTGTGGCATAGGGATTTACAGAAACCAGAGTTTGTATTTCCATTCTTTTGCTTACTTGATGGACTTTCTATGAATTTTTCTAATTACTTTCTGAACCATTCATAGTTTTGTCATACACAACATCCTGTGGTAATGAATTCTGTGATTCAGTTATGTTGTGTAACAAAATGTTCCCTTTCTTTAAAATCTTCATAGTAGTTTCATTAGATGCCCCTACTTCTCTTATCATGGGAAATGTGAATAGTTTTTCTCTGATCTATTTTCTGCTTACCTAGATTCTATTATTTTTTCTGCTTTCCTAGAAAGCAGAAGCTCAACACCTTTGTTGCTTTTCTCAGTACATTTTCTGAGTACACTGCATATTTTTTTGAGACAGTGTGACCAGCTGTACAATCTGTATTCGTTTGAAGAATTTAAAGAATAATGCAACTATATTTTTTTTCTAATAATTCATATTTATTTTGCCATCTTGACATCTATTGACTGACATTTTCATATATCTCTACTGGATAGATCATGTAAAGCTCATCACTGTGTTTGTATAAACATAGTCATGCTCTTAGAGGAAAACTTGTCTTTACTGTGCATTTATCAACAGTGAATTTCACTTGCTGCTTTGTTTATGTTTCGTATTACAAAACAATTTTTAACTTTTTTCAGCAGATTTTACTTTTCCGCAAAATTTTGTATCATCAGCAAACTCCATCACCTTCTTATTCTGTCCTTAGCCTAATAATGCAGTAAGTTCAAAAGCATGCATCTCTGTTGGGCTTCATTGAGAATCTTTATTCCTCTGTTGAGAAGTCTGGCCTCTTGTTAACTGTACTTTAAAAGATATTAAATGATGAGTCATCTCATCCTACAACAGCTTCATTTTCTTGCTGTGGGACTTTGTAAAAAGCTTCCTGAAAATATAAGTACACTGCTATCAACAGATTATTCTTATCCACATGATTATTGACTCCTATAGAAAAACTACAGATTTGCCAATCAAGACTTAAAACATTTGTTGATTCCTTGCTGTTTTACTTATCCAGATGTCTTCTAACTTTATTATTACAATTTATTTTCTTCATTAAGTCTTTAGTAATACCAGAGGTCCTTTAATACCACAGAGTCCATCAAAGCTTTCTGTGCAGAAAAACCAAAACAAAACAAAAGGAAAGTTACTGAGGATATAAAAAAAGTCTAAAGTATTAAAAGGTTGTGGTGCTGGGTTTTTTCAGAATTGCTTTAGTGATCCTGTCCTGGCTTCAGATAGGACAGAGCTCATTTTCTTCTTAGTAGCTGGTACGATGCTGTGTTTTGGATTCAGTATGAGAATAACGTTGATAACATACTGATGTTCTGGTTGTTGCTGCAGTGCTTACTCTGAGTCAAGGACTTTTCACTGTCTCATGCTCCGCCAGCGAAGAGGTGCAGGAAAACTGGAAGGGACCACAGCCAGGGCAGCTGATCTAAACTGGCCAGAGAGATATTCCATACCACAGAATGTCATGCCAAGTGTATGAACTGGGGGAGCTACCTGGAAGGGGGCTGACCAGGGCTCAGTAATGGGCTGGGCATCAGTCAGCAGGTAGTGACAATTGCGTTGCACATCACTTGTCTTTCCTGGGTTTCACGTTTCTCCCTCTTTCTTTTTTTTTATTACTACTAATATTAGTAGTAGTAGTAGTGTTATTATCATTATTATCATCTTTTACTTTGTTTCAGTTATTCAGCTGTTCTTGTCTCAATCCATGAGTTCTATTTTCTTTTCTTTCATGATTCCCCTCCCCACCCCGTTGGTGGAGGGGGCAAAGGAAACTGCAAGAGGGGATCCTTTCCCTCCAGCGGTGCGAGGGCTGGTGCATGTGCCTCAGGGATGGTAGAGACTGTCTCCACCAGTCAGTCTCCTCCTCAGAGCCCCTGATACTTTTTAACCTTTCTACCCCGTCTTTAGCTCTGCCACCCGGCTGAGCAGCTCATCCACCTGGCTGCACCCCACACAGGAGCCATCTCTCCTGCCACCCAAGGCCAGTGCCAGGCTCTGGCACGCTCTGCAGCCTGACACCCGGGCAGCTGCAGGTTTTCATGGCAGCTCCAGTTGTGTCAGCTCCAGAGCAAGTCTGCTGGAGCAGCCTTGGAGTCTTCTTCAATAACACTGAGCTATGAGCCATACCTGAGGCAGGACTTCAACACTAGATTAGCAGGAACTCAAGAGGCAAGCTCCAATTCAAATAACTGAATTTTTCCTTTGTATTTAATACAAAAATAGATCAAGGCTAGGCAGTAATTATTTACCCCTTCTCTTCTCACTGAGGTTTGCTGAGCTCACTAAGGTTCATGACTGAACTAGTATGCTGTATGTATTTCCAACATAGAATAATTCACTAATATTATGACCTATAGTTGGAAGAAATAAGCTTTTGACTTCTGAAAATACAACAGCCTGCTTCCTTGGTAAAAAAAACATGTCACTAGTGCTTCACCCTTAACCACTGTCAGTCAAATCACCTACAAATTCCGAGTCTTGATCTTGAAGCACTGGTGTAAAACACCTTGACAGATAACCATTAATCATCTATGAAAAGAACTGTTCTTTAGGGATATTGTACACAATATATGTTCACAATATTTTACCCTGAGATGAAATACAAGGAAAACAGTGAGAAATGCTTTAGTAATTTAAAATTAAGCCTACAGAAGATCCCATCTAAACAAATAGAAAGAAATTAATAAGAGGCAAGTAGGATCTGTAAAGCTGTGTATGTGCATAGGTTCTCAATGGTGTGTACAGCCTCGCAGCTAAGTGCAGCTGAACACAAGAGAGATAACACCCTGCAAATCATTTCAGGGGACTTTGTGACAGTAATCAAAGATAAGATAGTAAAATGTGGGAGAGACACAAGAGTTAAGGTAGGAAATCTTAGGGTAAAAACTACTGTATAAAGGATAAAGTTTCTTAATTCAGAGATAATACAGTAATGGATATCCTTCAAATGATTTAGCTAGCTAGAAGCAATGGATTTGATTTTTGAGGATAAATTCTAGTAATTATCCCCAAAAGGACAGAGTGAATAACCATCCACAAGTTTTCTACATGATATTACGGGAGCAAATGAATCAGGCATACACTTGTGATGTGGTGCCAGTGGGGGAGGGGAGAGACACCAGATGTTCCTTAAGAAGCAAGATTTAACAAGAAAGAAAAAGCAGAACTTCCTTCTAGTAAGATCAACATACTTCTTCTGGGTTTTCATCCAAAAGAAAATTTCAGGAATGTCCTGCACAAATTTAGGTGTCTCAGGAAAAGGTATGTACAAAGGCTTTCATATGCTTATTCTACTTGAGGGAAACAACCACAAAAAAACTGGTAGCAAAGACTGGAACAGAATTCAGTCTTTTTTTTTAGCTAATCCTTAATCCTAGAATGCACTGCCTAAGCAGGAGCAAGTAAAACAGAAAATCAGTAATTCTTATTAGAATAAAAAAATTGCAACCAGAAGGATCAGCTGTTGCCATTAGCCTTATTCTGGTTTCAGATAAATTCTAATGATATTTTGGACCCATTTTTCTAGTAAATATCACTGTACTTTAGATGGCATTTCTACATAGAACTGACTGCTCATCACTGTTCCTAAGCCTGTGTTTTCCAGGTGTCTGAGAAGAATAATTTTGTTCTGGTGAACTGAAAGGATCTTGTATCTTAGATATCTTCAGATCTAAAGGTTGCAATGAAAACCCATAACCTATTACTAAAAGTCATAATGTTTTCTGAATTGGAAACTGATTTGGTGCCAACCAAACATAATGAGAGTATGTGACAAGCAGTTGATTATTTCTTCAAACAGACAGAACCAGTTCATTACATCACTTTGAAGACATTATTAATTTGAAGATTATTAATGTTAACCCTAAGAAGGACTGTGGATTTCTAAAGTATGTGGTTTTTCCTATAAATATGAGGAATACAGCTGGTCATGAGGTGGTGAGACATTTTTCCTGTTAATGCTCTGAATCAATGCTTTAGTCTGAAATCTGAGCTGTGTTATGATTGCTTAGTCTTCAGAAATGGTATAGAACCAGAATGAGCTTTAACAACTGTATCCTACCAGAGAGACATTATTTTTTATTATGAACCAGTCAGTCCATGTAAAAAGTGAATTGGAATCTGGGTCTGTTGTTTCTGAGCAAGTATGAGCAACCTCCTTACAGGAATAGAGTGCATTAAAAACTTGATAAGCATTTAGTGAGTATTAAGGAAAGAATAGTTACAGTTATACTGCAAAAAGGAAGAAAAAAATGATTAAGTCAATACTGTTCATGATGCAAGTGTCTGATGAATAATCAATTTTCTGAACACCTTTCATAAGCAATTATTTACCATTTGCATAATTTATGCCTCTTTGGAGGATGAGATTAGCTAGTAAATACTATGGAGTCATCAATTATACTGTCAGTGTTTTCCACATTCAGCTGCAAAACACATGATGAAAGAAAAAAATGTCAGTGAGCTGATGACACGAGGACAGGGAGATGTGTTTACTGAAAACTGACTCTGTCCAGCAAGGGCCATAAGTAGTGAACATCGTCAAACTGCATGGGTGTCTACGTGTATGCATTCATACCCCCTGGGGTCCAAATTCAATTGCATACAACTCCCTGAAAGAAGAGAATGTTCTGTTTATATTCAGCCACCACTGACCAGATAAATATGAACTGAAGACCTGGAGGTCATTTCATATTTATTTGATAAGGCAGTCTATGTAAAGAGCTGTGTAATTGCAGCTGAAACTAAAGTTCTGCTGTACACATGGAGATGTCCCCATGTGATGTGCATTTGTTCTCAAGGCCATATTTGAAAACTTTCATGTTGATATCACTGATATTCTAACAAATGTTGACATGTTATTGTAGAATGTATCACTTCAACATCCAAACACAAGTATATTTTTGGAAAATATGAAAAATACATGTTTAGTCTTAGAATATACATTTTTGTAATGCTAATTCTTTCACTGTTTTATGAAAAAAAAGCATAAATACAAGTTGGATAGTGACTACAATTAATATAATTTTGCAGAGAAGATGGGTAACTGCAGGCAACAAACCTTGTTACTTACCTGAATCTCCGAAAATTCAGACCATATGCAGCTGAAATTGGATACTTCCGAAAGTGTCAAAAAACTGTGGCATATTTTTGAAATTTGATAAAATTATTTTGCAAGATGAGGTTAAGTGGAGTAAAATACCCTCAATTTATAATCACTTCTACTGGGTTTCATATGCTTAGTATGCATTCTTGTAACTATGGTATTTATGCCAGTACAAGACACTCATGAATCAACTAACATTTTTCATATACGCGTTACAGTAATGCCCCAGATTTGATTGTACCTTTTATTTGCATGGTGTTTCCATCTTTACTGTCTATATTTAATGTATTGTATGAAGATTTTTGAAATCTGGCTAGAAAAGCAAAAATTGCTTTGTCCTCAAAGGTGAAATGGACTTGTTGGGCTGTCCTAATTACAAATAGTCTCACTTGGATTAGATTAGATACCAAACAAACAAACAAAACCATAATATTTATGTATTCAACTTCTTGGTAAGAAGACAAAATTACACAGTGAATGTTACAGTACTTAGCTATTATGAAATTAAACCTAAGGAGGAGTGCATGTTTTGATGCGTAAATATATTGTAGGGGTAAGCTGAGGTGCCCAAGATCCAAATGTTCTCCTCAGCCTGGAGAAACCTCATATCTGGGTTTGGTACCTTTATTTTATATGGCTTCTTAAGAAATGAAAGATTTATTGAGCCGGATTTGAAATACTAACACAGAAGGAGTTTGAATCAATTTTCTACCGAGAAAACAACTCTCCTAAAAGAGATGCTGTTATGGCTTCCTGTCTTTTTTCAGTGTTATTTCAAGAGTAATTGTATACAAAAAATAACCTATACTTGAAGTATCCCAGTCCAGAATCAGGGACTGCCAAATTTCCTTGTTGCTCATGTTTATTCTGTCTTGTCCCTTCAGAGTGACATTTTCTGCTGAACAGTGAACAGCATCAGTGATCAAGATAGAGACTGGGCCCCATGTCATTTCAATCTTACAGGGAGCTGGTTAGTAAAATCAGAATTGTGTCCCTACCTGCTGAAGTCTGAAATTCCAGGTTTGCCTTTTCTGAGGCTAGTATATACTGTTCAGTTTCTTTCTTGTTGAGTGCCTGATCTGAAAAGAGGATGTGGTACTGTGAAACCTTATGAATAGCCACACCTAGCCCACAGTTCTCTGTGAAGAACCTATTTTAAACACACCCATTTACTTAGTGTCACCTACTGGTTATCTCTTTTCAGCTTCTCCGAAATTTATACTGACACTGAATTTCCCTTTGGAGTAATTTCAACCTTCTTAATTTAAAAAAAAAAAATAAATCTGTGCAAACGTTTTTACTTCTAGAACTCGGTACTTCCATACTTCATCACCCAAATTATTTTGTTCCTATGGAAATAGGCCTGAGAATGTGGGAGTTCTGCATGCCTGAGTTCTGGTCTCTCCTTCAGGGACTCCATGTGTATTCTGCATTCTGTTTAATTTTTACTGAAACAGCACTGGAAACAGAGTGCAGTCTGGTTTTTTGTGTCATAAGAGTTTACCTTTTTCACAAGAAAAAAAAAAAAACCACCAAAAAACCAAACAATTCCTGAATTTTACATTACAAAAAATAGGTTTCATTAAAAATTAAGAAAGAGGTTAGGCTTTTAAGATGTTCTAATTCAAATTCATATTTTTGCCAATTATGGGTTTTGCAACCACATAAATGGTAGTGTCTTGCCCAGAGGTGGTAGTTTAGAATATTTAACAAAGGCATGCAGCATCCTCCTAGCATTACGTGACAGTCGGTGCCTCCAGAATGACTAAGGAAGCTTAAATGGGGCATTTGGTTCAAGCTGCCAGAATTGCATGCTTGCCTAGAGGTTGTTTATATACAAATGAACGCTGACTAATTGCCTAATGACTGACACCAAGACGGTCACCTCGGAAAGCATGTACAAACCTCCTTTCTCACAAAATAGAATCAGGGGTTTGTGTTAGTGCCTGGTTTATTTCTGCCTGCAGCTTGGTCCCACTGCGAATTTGGCAAACGTATTGCAAGAGGCCCATATCCTGCACGCCACGCACATGAACTGGCCCAGCCCTAAGGAAGTTGCACAGCATCTGCTGGCATTTTGCTGGATTAGTTGCTACAATTTGCACTTACTTTCACAAGCAACAAAGCTGTCCCTGAAGAAGTGATATCACTACCACTTGCTATGTTTTTATCTTTTCTTTCTCTCTTGAAATACTTTTATATATAGTGATATGTTCAGACTCTGAAAATATTTTTTCCTCGTGTCCTTTTCTATTTGACCAAAATGGATCCCCACTCTCTTTCCCCTAAACCATCAGTTCTTTTAGGACGCAGCTCAATCAAACCTGCTCTGGCATAGGACTTGGAGATCCTAAAGCTACAAGACCAGGTTGTGCAATAGATTAGCATAAGGTGTTATTAAATATTACATCATAAATGCAGACATATTCTGTCAGACATTTCTGCAGCTACTGAACGTGGGATTGTGTATAATGAAGGCATCTCTATTTGTGCCACAGTTTGACTTCTCATTTTGAGCTAATATAACTGGAACTGAAGACACAGAGGCTGGCATGAAACTTTCTCTATCCCTCCCTCCCTCCCTCCCTTTCTGCTCGCCACTTCTACTCTTCTGTTGTTTTGCAACTTGTGCTCCTACAGGTGTTTACACAAAACTCAAACAGATCTGGACATCTAACTGGGGATAATTGTAACCTCAAAACAAAATAATAACAAATTAACAAAAAAAGTTTAGTTAGTTTTTACTAAACTAAAAGGTACTTTTAAATTGATCAGCCTTACAACACAGTTCATTCACCTGCCAAATGAATCCTTGTGCTTACACTTGTAGCATGGGAACAGAAACAAGCAATTAAAAGCAGGTAGGACCAGTTCCTTTTTTTGGAGGGACAGTTTTAAGTGGTTGAGTTACAGAGATACTCTTTTCTGCACTGATGCCACAGGCCAGAAGATAAACTCAGAAGAGATCCTTGTTGCACATTCAGAGATCAAATACAGATTTATTAGTCCTCTTTAGCAAAATCCTGGTTGTTTCTAGACATTTTGAGGACAGAAAGGTAGAATGATTTGTAAAAATGTTCAAGATCCATATAAGTGTAAAAAATTATAAATATTGTGGAACCCATTTATATTTGGTTTAGCTTTATGGCAAAAGGGACACACATTGCTTATGTATGTAGTGTTCATGTTGCTCCTACCAATTAAAAAGTTGAGGAATGCTGCAAAGCTTTTCAGATGGAAATATAGGCTACAATCTTAAGTACTAGTACATTAGATTTTTAAAGTGACACAGGATTAAGTCTGATCAGTTTTCAGAGCAGAGATCTTTGTTAAAAATCTTGCTACCACAGGTGAGGTACAACTAAGGCATAACCAAGTTGAAACAGCATCCTAAAGCACATTCTACTGGATATTTGTGTTGATGATACCTACTGAAGTACCATGAAATGGTTTGAGTTGGAAGGGTCCTTAAAGATCATCTAATTCCAACCCCCTTGTCATGGGCAGAGACACCTTCCACTACACCGGCTTGCTCAAAGCTCTGTCCACCCTGGCATGGAACAATTCCAGGGATGGAGCATCTACAACTTCTCTGGGCAACCTGTTTCAGCGCCTCACCACTCACAGTAAAGAGTTTCTTCCTAATATCTAAACCTGACCTCTTTAAATTTAAAGCCATCACCCCTTATAAAAATTCCCTCTCCAACATTCTTGTAGGTCCCCTGTAGGTAGTGGAAGGTGCTTTAAGGTCTCTTGGAGCCTTCTCTTCTCCAGACTGCACCCCAACCCTCTCAGTGTGTCTTCAAAGGAGAGGTGCTTCAGCCCTCAGACCATCTCTGTGGCCCTCCTACGGACTGGTTCAAAGAGGTCCCCATCCTTGTGTTGAGGGCCCCAGAGCTGAATGCAGTGCTCCAGGTGGCTGTTCCAGGTGGGAGGGCAGAGTAGAGGGGGAGAATGCCCTCCCTCGACCAGCTGGCCACACTTCTCTTGATGCAGCCCAGGATACAGCTGGCTTTCTGGGCTGCAGGCACACTTTGCCAGGTCATGGTGAGCCTCTCATCAAGCAGCTACCCCCTAAGTCCTTCTCATGAGCACTTCTCTCTGCTCAGCCTGTTTTTGTGCTTGGGATTACCCTGACCCAGGCACAGGACCTCATAACTGACCTGTTGAACTTCATGAGGTTTTTATGGGCCCACATCTCAAGGTCCCCCTGGATGAAAAGTAGTATAGCTCTGACTATATTCTTCACAATGTAATAATAGTGTAATATTAATTATCGTATTACAGCAATGCCTTGAAATTTTATCAGTAGTTTATGAGTATCACATATCTTAAAGAGTACTATTACTTTTCTAAGTACAGATACCTAAACCTTGATTTTACAGTTAAAACAGTTTAACTGAAGAATTTGTTCTTGCTAAGTAAAAACATTGCTAAATGGATGCTTTTGAGTATAGACAATTATTTTCAATACTATAGAAGAACACATTGCAGTAAGAATTAGTCTTTTTATAGTTCAGTTAGACTGTGAGGAAAGCCAGTGAAAGCAGCTAAAATAAATTCATAGTTATCAAACATTTACCTTGAATACTTCAAAATGCTGTCTGAATCTGAATCTGTCACCTCTGTTACTGCAATATAATGAAAAAACACTGCCCCATGCTGCACCAGGGGAAGTTTAGATTGGATGTTAGGAAAAATTTCTTCATCAAATGGGTTGTCAAGCCTTGGAACAGGCTGCCCATAGAAGTGGTAGAGTTACTATCCCTGGAGGATGTGGTACTTAGGGACATGGTTTGGTGGTGGGCTTGGTAGTGCTGGGTTAACAGTTGAACTTGAGGATCTAAAGAGTCTTTTCTAACCTAAACAATTTTATGAATTGTGTCATAGAATTGAAATTCTATGAATATGAACCTGAAAGAGAGAGAGAAAAAGAAAAAGACAGGATTATTTCAAACCACAGAAGAAATACATGCAATCAATACAATAGCAGAGGTGTGTATGTGGCTGGAATACTGGTGGGCAACTGATCTGGAAGTTTCAAATGTGCTGATCACCACATTTGTAAACTCATTTCTCATGCAAAGATGTAATAGGTTTTATCTAAAATAGAATCAACACGGCAAAAGACCAATCATAACTTTTTCATGGCAGAAACACTGCCACAAAATGAAAACTAATTACACTGCTTAGGGCAAGACATATATGGTTGGCACAACAGTTTATACTGTAAACATCTAGCAGTACTTAGACCATGCAGTGACTCTACAGGTCCAGATTTATTCAGTAGTCTTGGAACAGATACACCCATTTCTACTGGCAGATCTTGGGGAAAGGGAGGAGGAGCTAATTCTGTCAAAATTTTCTTGTTCTCTTTCAGTGAAAAGATTTTATTTGAAAAAAGTCTTGAACATCATTATCTCCTGAGCAAGAACTGATTTGAGTAGTAGAAAGGTTGATTTGAGTGTACTGTTTAAATCAAGTAACCCCCAGAAATCAGCACTCCAAAATGCTGACATTAAACTCTGACTTAATTGAGCAGCTGCTACAAGTGAATAGGAGTTGAAATAGCTCAGCACTTTGTTCGACTGTTCTGCATGTACACAATAGATTTGGCTCAACAAGAGCATTTTTTATTAAACAATGACTTCATTTGCAGCTAGATGCAGCATATAATTGTATCATACTCACATTAGAATATAAGCACATCAGCTTACAGTTCTGGATTCTAAAGGTCTATGGCACAGGTATAAATACCATTATATGGCTGTTCTTTCTGCCTCAATATGTGCAGAACACATCATACGGCAGATCTTAATAACGAGATTCAATGCCTTAGGTATTTCTTTTTCTGTGAAACTGTTGGATCGTGTTTTGATTGGTTTTATTTTTTCAAAACTTAAAAAGTTCCAAGAATTATGGAGATGAAGAAGGCAAAGGTACAAATGAACACCACCAATCAAACGTCTTTTTCAAAAAGAAAGAAAAAGTGTATACCTAGTAATTTTTGCTGGAAGCCTAAAGTGACCTAGTCGGTTCAAAGGTTGAGTCGGGCATGGATGTTGGCAAACACTCAGAGGGCACCGGGGCACGGCTGGCTGGCACAAGGAAGGATGGTGGCATCCCACGGCAGGGACACTCTCAGAGAGAGTCGGGTCAAGAACAGAGCAGCAAAACAACACAGCGTCACGGCTGGTCCTGCTTTACACTTACAGTGGAAAAACATCTTCGTATCCACGCCTATGAGAAGATTTAAAAGTAAGAGATTGCCCTGATTTTCACGCTTGGGAAGGCTGGGACAGGAAAGCTGAGGGTTCATAGAAAGCGTTGCAGCACGTGGTTGTAAAGCACTGAGCTTCCACGAAACTTAACCAACTCCTCGAACTGTGGGTGAGTCCCTAGCGATGTAGGCGGCCGTGAGGCGGCCCGAGGCCAGCAGGAAGCGGTGTCCCAGCTGTCCCGGCTGTCCCGGTGCAGAGCGCTCGGCTCCCCC